>VZTH01001293.1:262797-340972 GCA_013397815.1 Aleadryas rufinucha
TTTTTTTTTTTTTTTTTTTTTTTTTACTTGAGAACTGAGAAAGGGCCAGGAAAGCACTTTGCAGGCAGGAGGGAGTATATGATAGTTTGGACTGTTCCTGGGTGCTGAACACTCCTCAGCTCTGTCCATAAGAGAGTGACAGACTTGTAAATGACAGATCTGGGCTTGGTGACAGAACAGAAGAGCCCCAGCACGACAGTCCACATGCAGCACTAGGTAACAATGTGCTTCTCCCCAGCACACGTAGATCAGCAAGTCACAGTAACTAGGACAGGGACATGCAGGTGTTGTCTGTCACCAAGGGCAGCAATCAGAGGAAAGGTGATTACACAGAAAGCAAATTGGGCTCAAGAAGCTGGCATGTCTGGAAATGATGGTGCAGAGAGAATCTTTCTGCTTTGGCAGGGCACAAAGTCTTTTTACAGAGACATTGCATCCCTCGGGATAAAAGATTTGATCACAACTCTGTTGGTGCCAACCTGACATAGAAGAAAAATTATACATTACAAAATGCTAAAAGACAGCTAAAGGGAAGGAGTCAGAAGAGGGGATGGAGAAACAAAAATATATCAGAATCACCGCAGAGAAAAAAGGCTGAAGGTAGAATTAAAATATAGAACTTTTGGAAGGTAAAGATTTTAGAAAGAAACAAATACTGAAGAAAATAGGAGAGGGTGTATAAAAAGACAGGACATAAAGCCAGGAAGCGTGGCCAGTGTCATTTATATCAATTTTTAGTGCTCCTTTTCCTCTGCCCTAGGAATAGTTCATAAACCACAGCATTTATTATAGGGGTGGTGTCACATACTGCAAACCTATTTGTGAATGTTACCACTGGGGGATCACATGTGGAACTGGCTTCCATTGCAGCTGACAGGCTCAATAAATTCAAAAAGATCAAGAAGAACACAGGTGACAAGGGGTATTTGGAGTGTGCATGTTCTCCTCTCTTTCTGTTGCACAAAGAAAGGAATGTGAATCCCCCATGCTACCAGTCACCACGTTTTTATTGTAAGCCTTGTAAAATCTGATGTCAAAGTCTAAGCTCTCAGGTCATGCAATTATGTGAGTCTCTCCTTTCATTTTTTAAAATGTCAGTTTCTAACCTGTCTACCTGTGGAGAAAGATGTGGAAGCACAAATATGTACAGGCTCAAAGCCAACTAATTATTGATTTTTATTTTATTTTATTTTTAATGTCTTGATGCTGGGTCCTTGATTTTGAATTTCCAGGGTACACACAAAGGGCACAGTGGCTTTCTTGCAGCCAGCACCAAGGCACATGTGAAGTTCTTACAATATTCCTCCAGTTTTGAGGTCTACTATCTCCATGAACTGTCTTTTGAAAAACCTGTAGGTCTTCATGTGAGCCATAGAGTATTGACCAACCTTTAATTTATAGAAAGTGCCTCATAGAAGTGAGTGAATACAACTAAAGTCTACAAAGCTTAGCCAGCTTTTATTACCTGGAGAAATATTCCTCATGTTTAATATTTACCATATTTATCTGCTCCTTTTATTTAATGGTGGATATCTGGGAGCAAGCATCCATTAAATTCTGTCAGAACTGGATACAGCTCCATGGTGCTAAGAAGAACCATGATGAGGGGGATTCTGGAGAGGAAAAGCCATACTGGGGGGCCATCGAAGAATTAATTTCATGATGTGAGAGAAGGAGCAGCAATTCAGTAGGTGAGAAAGAGGGAATGCAGGCAGCTGGATCATTCATGCATTGCATGAAAAGGAGCAGCAGGATAGTTGAAAACCCTCTCTGGTCTGTTTCCAGGTGCTGCAGCCACCCTTGATGACAGTGTAGACATAGTAAAATATATGATTTGAAAAAAGAGTACTCCTGTCAGAAAGAGTTGTTTGCTTTAAACAAGGCCACTACAGCATAGCCAGGATCTCTGCTAGCTCTCCTCTCGGCAGGTGCAGCGCAGTCCTGTTGTCTCATGACAAAGAACAGTGTAAGTGAGGATTCACTGAGAGTTTGGACTTCAGCTCCCCTTTCTAGTTACCTCCAGCTCCTGTATTTCTGCTTTGCTGTGGGAACTGGCTGTTTGAGTCTCCAGTGCTGTGCTCCAGCTTGTCTCCAGCTGTGCACTAGGAATATAAATCATGCCAGTGCTGCAGCAGGGCAGGAGATGGGAGCATTTGCCTTGCTAAGGCTCCTCTGGGTGCTTGTGTGGGTTCTCCATTCCGGCCCCAGAAGAAGCTTCCCTTGGCAGCCACGGCTCCAAAGCCATGGTGCCACTCCCCCCAGGACTGTGCTGGGGACAGGGCTGTGACAGAGTTCTGTGCCAGCACAACCACTGTGCAGCCTGCTCTCTAGTGAGCGAGCAACCTCTAATCCATGCATGGCTTCTGTTTGTGCAGAAACAGGGAACTAAGGCTGCAGCTTCTTCTTCCAATGTGCCCCTTCCATTTACAGATTAAATACTGTGGAAAATTTAGGAGGACAGACAAGCAGAGGCTGTAAGGTTGAGTTGTTTACAGAGTCAGACCTTGGGAAGAAGCAGATTTCAGACAGTTACTCAGGTCTGTGTGATCCACATAATGGCTCAATTTGCTTGTGGGATCTGGTAGCCAAAGAACCTACATTTAGGAGGGATATAGAGTTGAGCTGATGGACACCCAGATGCCCAGATTTAGCAGACAGGAGTGTGTGTACATGCTCACATCTGTCTGTATGTGTGTGTGCGCTTGCAGGACAGAGCAAGTCAGCAGACCAATTGTTCCATTGTCTCCCACCCTCCTGGTTCTTGTTAACTTAGTTTGAATTTTTTGGGCTTTCTTCCCTCTCCACCTTCCTATTTGTGTGATTACCTCCCTCCTAGTTGTAGTGCAAGCAACCTAATTCCATTCAGTGCTTTGGCATTGCTGATCACTGGCTCCAGGTTAGAGAGAGTGTAGTGGCAGCTGGCTGGTAAATTCATCCTCAGCCTGGCCATGGCAGCTACCTGTGGGCCCTGAAAGAGCCAGGAATTTGTGCTCTGCTTCACGGACCTCATGGCCTGAGGAACAACATCTGTCAGGACTGTATGGGACTAAAAGAATTTGTCACCACTGAAGGGACAGTGCCAGTTGAGGAGCTGGACTGGAAGAGGGAGAGGAAACAAGGTTTAGGAAATAGAAGAAGAAGAAGAAGAAGAAGAAGAAGAAGAAGAAGAAGAAGAAGAAGAAGAAGAAGAAGAAGAAGAAGAAGAAGAAGAAAACTAAAACACCATGATCACATTCTGCCTTGTATGACAAACTGGTGCTAGATATTCTCAGACTCAGCAACTTCATTCTTTTCCTGCAAAGAGAGAAGCCAAAGGTGGTAGAAAAAAGTAATTTCTAATGTTCTGACCTTGAGGTGTGAAGCAATGAGGTCCAGGATTTCCCAACTGGTTACCTATTGCCTGGTCATCCCTAATGTTGGATTTAATGTTCTTGGCTCCTCTGCTTAAGCAGAAACCAAAATATTAACTCCTCCTAGATTTATTCTTCAAAATCTGTCACAGGACAGTTGAAAGGGGCAGAAGAAAGGCAGCACTGTCTACCTAATAAGAAGGAAAAAGACAGCAAGGAGTCTGGGTTTATCAGCATTTCTGCCACTGACTCATTGCACGGTTTGGTTTGGTTTTGTCTTTTGCTTCTTCACAGCACTCTTGTAAATAAGGTGGGAGTATGTAAATAGCCTCAATGGGCTTGGATAGAAGCCATGCAAGAAGAAAATTTATAAGAGCATAGCATGGTACTACAGAGCCTCAGCAGAAAAAACTGGAAAGACATGGCTTTCCTGGAGTCACTGTCAGGTATTTTCATTTGTCCTTTGGCACAGCAGCTTCAAGGCCTGACATTTAGATGTCCCTCCCGTGGCTGGCTCCTGCTGTGCTGTAAACAGTGTGAGAAGCACACCCCTAGGATGGGGCAGAGTCCTGCAGAGCAGCAGCACTGGGTTTGGTGCAGAGAGAGAGGGATTTGCACTGTTCCCAGCTGAGGAGGAAGTGCAAACAGAGACATCCTGCAAGAGGCCACTTCTCTTGAAGGGGAGTCTGACAGGATGAAGGTCATACAGTGAAAAGTCCTTGTGTGTTGCAGACTCTCAAACCTTCTCTGGGTCCCCTAATTACAGCGTTCTCCCTCTTCCCAAGAAGTTCATCTTTGAACATGTAAATCACAGTTTTTTGTTTGTTTATTCGGGTTGGGGGGTTTGGGTTTGTTTTTTTTTTTCATAAAGGAAAAACAAGAATCATGTGACTTTCTAAAAGAAAAGACTCTCCGATTTTTGGTAGTTTACTCATGACTCTTGAAGGCCTGCGACTAGCATTGCTAAGTGGGTTAGTACTACCAGTATCTCAGATTATTAAAGATAGAAACTGAAAACTAATTAGGAGTTCATGTTGTTTTTTCCTTTAGTGTTCCACTCAGCTGGCTGGAGTGATACCAGCCAGTTTAATTTCCTTTCCTTCTGCTTGTCAGTTCTGTCTGTTTTTCATATTGGTACCAGGAAGCTCCTGAGTTTATGGCATATTTCAGGGAGAGAAGTCCTCTGTCAATATCCAGTGATTCTCCATCAGTTTAAATAACGTGAATAGGATATTACAAATATATATATTTTTGCTGATGGTTCCAGATTCATAAAGCTTACAGTTTTGCAGATCCAGGTAGGCAGTTGAGGCCATTCCCTGCTGTTGCTATATTCATTATCCCACCCCTTCCAGTCTCATTTTTCTCTGTCTTGTTCTTACCTTCCCTTACTCTCTCTTTCCTATGCCTTCTCCCCAGTGTTGTCTTTCTCATGCTGCCTATGCCAGGCATGTCCCTTTTTCCCTGAATGCCTCCTCCCCTGCAGCTGTGGTTTCATACCGCACTGTGCATGGCCCTTTCCGCCGGCTGTGTTTCCATCTTGGCTCTTCTGCTCTCCTCCTCTCCTGTACCTCTCAATTTTTCTCTTTGCCTTTGTCTCCTGTTACCTCATTCTTCTGTCTCCCAAGGGCTGCTTTCCCAAGAGAAGCTAAGTCGAATTGATCTGCCATTTAATTGTCTGATGTGTTCATTGCCTGCGCCTCCTGTTTGAAATAGGCCTGCCTGAAAGTCCCTGGGGGAGGTGAGGTTGTGTGGCAATGGGGGAGGTGGAGAGATGGGCTGGCAGCAGCTCAGCCAGAAGGCAGCTTCCTCGGAAACCAAACACCTGCCAGGAACACCTGTGCTCGTAAATGTTTGCTGCCATCCTTGGGCAGGTCCCAACACTCGGAGAATGAACGTGTCTATTCCATGGCATCAAACCAAGGCGGCTTCCTGGCATGTGTGAAAGCTTCTAACTAGCACTTACACTGAGTGCTCCGTGCTCAGGTGGAGAAATGCAAGCCAAGAGTCACACACCTCTGTAGCTGTGGGTTCAGGCAAAGTGGGAGTCCTCCTGTCAGCCCAGCAGCTCCAGCTCCAATGGGCCTTGTCATTGCACCTCCCCGTGGGATGGGTGAGTTGCACAGAGGTGCAGATGAGGGAGGACCATGACCGTGTCTTATTCTGAAACCTTTCCCTCCAGAATGTCAAAGGACTTGGTCAGAACACCTGGCTCCAGGCCTTATGGTCCCTCATGCAGGCAAAGCTCCTTCCTCCCTGTCAGGCACCAGGAAGTCATTCACTCATCCAAGGTCATTGCAATGATTTCTAGTTGCAGTTAAAATGAAATCACTGCCTTCTGCTTCTAGGCTGCAGACTCCGTCTTCTTTGCCCAAGGAATTTAAAGAGGGACTATGGTATGAATAGAAGCAAACCCATTTAAGCAGACCCATTGTCTTTGCAGAAATCCCACCTATGAACTGAGCTTGCTTGGATTTAACACCACCACATAAAGATGAAACATCAAGACAATTGGTCTTGCCAGAGAGGCAAAACTAAGAATTTTTGCACTGAGCATGGTGGAGATGTCCTTCCCTTCCCCTGTATTTGTGCACATTTACCTAACTTGTTTGTTACGAAGGAAAAACATGAGCTCCATCCATCTACAAACACCCCGGAGGCTTCACTTCACCTCAGTGTAACAGCTGGATGAAAGCCCTAGGCTCCAAAGCCTTTGCCAACTAATGACATTTTCTCCTCTCTTTAAACACCCCATGTGGCTTCTTAAGCTTTAGGCAGCAAAGCATTCATGGAAGAGCAGGCCTTTCAGTAGCACCCATCACACTGATTTCTGCTGCTTTCCTAAGCACTGTCCACAGTGACCCTTGTTGTTAAGGGAATAGGAACAGATTATAGCGTGTGTATGGAGGAGAACATTACTTCTGCTTCGCCTGATCAGACACTAGAAATAAAGAACTAAGTTAAAACTGAATAATAATAGATGAGAAACACAGAGCCAATCTGAATTAAGCACAGCAAGAGCTGGCCAGTTGTCTTCACTGCTTTTGTGAAGCAACTTCATTATTAGCTCTGCAGCATCTAGATAATGGCATGGCAGACATAATTAATATGGTATGGGCCTTTCTGGTGGGCAGGGCTGCACACACAAATCCATATCCTTGTATTGTTTCTGCTGGGGTTTAGGTGCATGTATTCACCAGACAAAATATTATCTGTCTGTTTTTACTATCTGCCTTTCTCAGACTCTCCTTCTGTCCTTCAAGACCTCGAGATTTCTCATGTTTATTCCTCTGTTGTCTTTCTCTCAGCAGTCATTAAGTCAGCAAGCTCCTTGAGAAAGAATCTGGTTTTTCATTCCATGTGTGAAGTGTGGCCCTGGTCCTGTTTGGATCCCAGAACTGCTACAGACCATCTGCAACCGTGCATGTGCTGCAGGGAGCACAAGGTGACTGTGCTGGGAGGTTTCTGTGAGCTCCGTCCATGCAGGCAGGGAGTCAGGACATACACTTGGTTCTGGGCAAAGTGAGATCCTTATCCTGAGGATTACATTAGGAAAGAAGATCATGTGTGGCACAGACAAAGGCTGACTTAGGAGGTGCATCTTAGGGAAGGTTCTTAGGCTGTCAAAGAAACACAGGGCTGTGACTCCCTTTTCCTAACAGCTGGGACAGCAGGATGGCTGCATTGTCCAGCAGCACAGAGCTGGACAGCCCCATCCTCCCAGGTGCTCTTACTTCTGACTTTGAGCTTTTTGCACAGAATGTTCTTCCATTTAGTGAAGTGCCTTGATTCAAAAAAAAACTTTTAAGCTTATACCTCTGTCTCACTGGATCAATGGGATTTAAACATGTATTTAACCCGAATCATGTTCTTGAGTATTCTACTGAACTGGGCCCTTTACAAGGATACAAGTCCCAGGGAATTTGTAGGAGTTTTGCCTTCTTGCATGCTGCTCCTCATATACTATCGATGGAACAATCTGTTACTCATTAATGCTGTAGATTAAGCCATTTTGCCTGAGTTTGCTTTTTCAGTAGACATTTTAACTGCTTGTCTTATGATATATTTATTTGATTTCCAGTGCTTAGTTAGAATATGACAGCAAATCTAGAGTAGGTTTAATAACCATTTATTCTGTCTCCTCAGGCATATATTGACTGCGGGAGGTGGCGTGAACTCAGTGTTGGCATTGAGCTACAGCACTGATGACCATCCTACAAAAAGAAACTGAGACAGAGAATGAGAAATTTCCAGTTGGAAATTGTTGTCATATAGATGTGAAAGATGGAAATCACTTCCACTGGAGTCTCAAGGACAGATTCCACATAAACCTGTCAGGAAGGTTCAAGGCCCTTGCTGCTGGTAAGTAAACTATTCTTTGTATCTTTCTGGAGGAGAAAGGGTACAGTCTCATGATTAAGGGAATTAGTTTATCACTGAATGGGAGCCCCAGCTGTAGAACAGATATCCCCTACGGAACCCAAAAGATGTCTGTGTGTATGTTACCCCAGAGTTACTGGCCTGCCTGTCTGGGATGTGGCTTTGTGATTGATGAATATATGGAAAGAGTATTGGACACCATGGAGGTGACAGCTTTGGTGGAGGCTGTTTGTTCTTCCTCTTCCTTGTGGGGATTAGGGGTTTTTGGAGCATTACCAACAAATCAGTCCCTGTTGTGAGGCATTCCACACTTGTCCCTCCACACTTGTCACTCCACACTTGTCACTCTGTCGGTCATGGTGTCATTCCTTTTCATGCCCTGGCAGAAGTCAGGAGGGTTTTCTTTGGCAGATGCTTTTCATGCTGGCTCCCTGGGGAGCAGTGATCCTTCTGTGTATCTGTGTGCAGCTCATACCCACTGCCCAGAGTCCGTCTGTCCTCTTGGAAGTTGGACTTCTGTGTGCTCAGTTGTGCACTGGGGTACATATCCAGGGAGCTACTAAAAAGTTTGTTCTTCACATTAGACCAAGGCCAAGGTCTACCAGAGAACTTCGCTGAACTGAGAAGAGAAGGATGTCTGTACACTTGGTGCAGAGGAGTTCTGCTACTGGACAAAGGGTAGTGGGGCACAGGAAAGCCTTCACAGAGGTTTACTGAGGGGTCATAAGAAAAACTGAACATCAACAAATAGGAGCATGTCCCAATATTACAGCTTTTCTTGGGGTCTGGTTTAGTACATCACTGTGAAAGGACAATATTCCTTAGTCCTTCCCATGTCCAAGTGCATTCACAGCCTGGTGCACGTGAGCTGGGGGACTCTGCCAGTCCCATTGCAATGCCTGCCCTTTCTCCTGCGACACATCTAAAAGCAGCCATGGAGCTGTGAATCCAACTGCAAATCCCTTGCTGCACTGCATGCTGAGCCAGCCTCTTCCAAGGTTCTCCCTGATTCTAATCAGCAGAGAGGACACAGGCATGGCCCAGAGCAGTGAAGGATGCAACCTTCCCATGGATCACAGATGGCAAAGCCTGCCATTGACACTGTGGCTCAGGCAAAATCCACCCCTCTGGATGCTTGGGAACTGTTATGGGAACAGCTGCTCTGGGCACTGTGTGAGAGGAAGGGCCAGAGATGCTTCAAGTGTTTTATCACACTCTCACCAAGCCTGTCCCCCGTGGAGACACAGCCCTGACAGTTTTGTATTCATTGTCTTGTAGAAAGAAGGTTTACAATAGGAAGGTGGCTGTTTGTGAGGGCTCAGGAATTAATTAGTGGTTTTCTTAGCACTGTTTAGATGCTAAAAGAAATCAAGTCTAGGGCAAGAGCTGCCTTGTGAAGGGACCATTAGCTATTTCAGTAAGCAGTGGCACTATGTATTCTTAATAATTTTTCTCTACTGAGCATTGCTAAGGTACAGAGAATTCAAACACCACTGGTAATTTCTTGACTATAAGATAAAACTAGAGATATACAGACGGCTCACTGCAAGCTCCTCTTCACTTTGCTTTAGTTGTGGTGTTGATTTTGCTTCATCTATCTCTGAGGCTGACTGGGAGACTATTTCAGCACCAAATGTTGTTGCTCTGGTACAGAAGGTTTGAGGTTTTTTATGGTACAGAAGGTTTTAGGAGATAGGAACCATCAAATTTTGCATTCTTCATTTGGACTGAATCTGTAATGGCCACAAAAAAATCCAGTCACTTTTGAACCTAAATAAAGATGAGAGTTTATCTGAAACTTGGCTCTGCATCTTCAGATATCCAAAATTCCAGTGTTGTGAGCTCTGATTTGGATTTCTGGCAGCACAACACATGAATTAGATAACTTGTTCTTCTTCCTAATACAATTAGATAATTTTGTGCTGTTTCACCAACCTCTTCTTGTGTGACTTAGGTGATGAGTCTGTGTGTCTGGGACAGGTTTAATGCCTACCCACCCACAGGTTCCTCTTAAGCTGTCATTCTACACTGTCATTTTATCAGAGTTCCCACCTGAGACTGTGACTGCAGTGGAGTTCATTTAGTCTGACTTTCAGCTTGAGCTGCTTCCAGCATTGCTGCCTTCCCTGGTTTTTTATGCCAGCTTACAGGTGATCTCACAAATGTTAGATGAGACTAAAAGGAGGCTGTACAAACAGCTGGCCCTGACCCATTGTTTAACCTTCAGGGAAGCTGATGTGAAAAATCTGCTTTTACAGTGGGGGAGGGATGTTTTACCAAAAATGAGAGCTGTTACCACGCTGCTCCCAAACAACTGCAAATCTGTGCTTAACACTGCAGGGGAACAGGAAGGATATTTCCTTTGGCCTGCCTGTGTCACCATTTCAACACACCCAAAAGTCATGTCTGCAGGTGACCCACCAACTTTTCAATATATAAAATTTAGAAGCAGTAATTTGCTCAGCTCTGTTTTCCTGAAGGTCATGTGGTGCTCAAAGCAGAAGAATCGCTGAGAGATACAGTTCTAATTGTACATGACGGTGGTCTGATTAATTAAATTTAAATGAACCTTCCAATCTAAAAAGCAATAGTAGTCCTTCTTAGTTGGACTGCATAATTTTCTATGTCCTGTAATGATTCTGCTGTTTAATTTACACTTTCTCTGAGGATCAGCCTGGCTGTTTTGGAAGACTTTAGACTGGGGCCAGTTTCTTTGAGAAGTAGCTGGAACATGCAGCATTGTTTCCATTACTGAATTGCTTATTAACAGGGATAAAAATCTACTGTTTCTTTTTGATCTTTTCCTCCAAAGACAGTTTGAAATTATCTTTTCCAAGTACTTTCCAAGGAACTCACCCCTTTTCTCTCTGAAGAAGCTCTTACTCTGATTACCTGTTGTAATGGAGGCTCTGTATGGGACTGCCTTAAAAGACCACTCAATAGTTTCAAGAAACCACAATTCTCTGTAGACAGTATCAGCTGCTGCTTTCCTGTAGAATGCAGCTCAAAGCAACAGATTTGGTGTCTACAGCAGCACCTGATGTGAGCCCAGGTTTTGTTAGAGTCTGTCTTTCACACATCCCATTTCCCTGCTGCTCAGAACTGACAGCACGCTGTTACCGAAACATCTTACTGGAACCCTCACGATTCTGCTCCTCACTTTGACCATAAAATTTTGAGTTTTAAAACAATNAGAAGGGGAAGGATACTTCCTTTGGCCTGCCTGTGTCACCATTTCAACACACCCAAAGTCATGTCTGCAGGTGACCCACCAACTTTTCAATATATAAAATTTAGAAGCAGTAATTTGCTCAGCTCTGTTTTCCTGAAGGTCATGTGGTGCTCAAAGCAGAAGAATCGCTGAGAGATACAGTTCTAATTGTACATGACGGTGGTCTGATTAATTAAATTTAAATGAACCTTCCAATCTAAAAAGCAATAGTAGTCCTTCTTAGTTGGACTGCATAATTTTCTATGTCCTGTAATGATTCTGCTGTTTAATTTACACTTTCTCTGAGGATCAGCCTGGCTGTTTTGGAAGACTTTAGACTGGGGCCAGTTTCTTTGAGAAGTAGCTGGAACATGCAGCATTGTTTCCATTACTGAATTGCTTATTAACAGGGATAAAAATCTACTGTTTCTTTTTGATCTTTTCCTCCAAAGACAGTTTGAAATTATCTTTTCCAAGTACTTTCCAAGGAACTCACCCCTTTTCTCTCTGAAGAAGCTCTTACTCTGATTACCTGTTGTAATGGAGGCTCTGTATGGGACTGCCTTAAAAGACCACTCAATAGTTTCAAGAAACCACAATTCTCTGTAGACAGTATCAGCTGCTGCTTTCCTGTAGAATGCAGCTCAAAGCAACAGATTTGGTGTCTACAGCAGCACCTGATGTGAGCCCAGGTTTTGTTAGAGTCTGTCTTTCACACATCCCATTTCCCTGCTGCTCAGAACTGACAGCACGCTGTTACCGAAACATCTTACTGGAACCCTCACGATTCTGCTCCTCACTTTGACCATAAAATTTTGAGTTTTAAAACAATGCAACATTTGCTCAGCTGTAGGCTCTGTCTTAGAGGGGGGAGTCTGAATGACATAAGGTACAGTGGGATTGCCTAATGGAGGTTTGGGCTAGAAAGAAGCTGAATATAGTCGTATTTATGGTTTACAGCCTCAAAAGCAATCCTTACATTTTCACTGTAACCAGAATTTTGATGATTTGACCAGACATTCTGATTTCTGACCCAATTTCCAGATCTAAGAGATTCTGGACAAATAACCAGACCTTTTCTGGGTATTCATACAAGTAGTTACCATGTGGCTAATTACAACTGCTTGTTTTGTTCCAAACTAGAGAGGACTGAACCTCCCTGGTATCACTGCAAACTTCCTATCTTGCAGTTCTCTTTCAAGTATTAACTTCATTTTTTGGCTCTACCTTGAATATAACCATTTGGTGACTTCTTTCATTTCTATCACTCATTTCAAGGGGAAGATCTTGGAAGTCTTTTCCAACCTTAATGATTCTAAGATGGGGCCCCATACAAGTGCTTAAGTTGGAGTTACAGCTGTACAATATACAAGTTACAACCCTTGAAAAGCTAATTTTGGGGTAACACAACCAGTAAATCCACCTGACTTTCTATGGTTGCTGAAGTTGTTTTTTAGGCTGTATTCTGAAGTTTCTTCTCCCCCAGTGGCCTTTTGCTAACCAGTGTCCCTGGATATTTAACAAGAATGTTCCAGAGTTCTAAGTTTTACAGACTTTTCGTTCCTGGCAAGTATAGAAATGAATAAATAAATACATATGACAGACATAGAAATGAGTCTTCTCTTTAATTTGGACAGGTGCAGCAAAAGCTCTAAGTTCTTCCTCCCCACACATTGCCAGTTTGCCTCAGTCCTGAACCAATGGATCTCTACAGAGGCAGCTAAAATACCTCAGCCCTCATGGTCAGTTTACAGCTCCAGCCTGAATGTCCAAAGATTTGGAAGTATGAGCTGACAGCCTGTTTCTTCAGTGCTGTAAGTGGCTATCCAGTAAAAGATGGGCAGAGACCATCAGCTACTTTCAGGTAATAAATGCCCATCAGGCCTTCAATCCAACACTGGTTTCTGTCAGCTTAAAATCAGAGGCACACGTGCAAAGACTTTGTATCACAGTCCTCTGAGGTTTCTCATAGGCAGCCTTGAGGCTTTTCCAGAGCTCCCTAATCGTCTTTTGCTGTCTTGGAAATCTGTATTTCTACTAATTAGCCAACTGTTGGGAAACATGGCTGGACACTGCTATTGGCAGACTTAGGCTGGCTTTTGCCAGTCTGTCATTGTCCTGCAAGGCTCTAGAGATGGCAATTTGCTGTTGCTGGTTTATATGGTAGCAAGACGCTGAGGAACTCACAGCTCATCTTTTATATACTTAGAAAGGAATGTCAAGATGATGCAGTGTTGTCTCTCACTCCCCCTTTTCTTATTTTATGTAGAATTAGAGCCCACAAATGTGAGGAAAAACAGCCATGGCTGCAGTCAAGGCATTGTGCAAGTCTTCCTCCCACAGCAGTGCTGGTGCAACTTAGTCTAGTTATTTTTTTTTCCAAATGTGGCCTCCCACACTTTGTGCTAAAGTCCCTTTCCAAACCAGTTTTCAAATGTCACCTTCTCAGTTCTGATATGTGATAGCACCTGAGGTGTGCTCTCAGAGGCACTCTCAGTTAATGGTGCAGCAATCCAGCTACGTGTTCATCTTTGCGAATGCACTTCTGCACCTCCTCATTCCTAGACCTGGATCTTTGCTAAAAGGTAGTTATAACCCAAGCAAAGTGTGTAACAGGAACTCTCAGCTTGGTTTATTGAGCCAAGGTGGCAGACTGAACTAATCAGCCTGGTTTACACTTATGGTGAAGGCAAGAGAGAAAACTAGCTCAGGACAGAACGGGCAGCCTTTGCTCATCTTCCTAATGACTGATCTGCTATTGTCCTTCAGCCCTTCCTTTCTGCCTACTTGGGACACATTTCCTGCAGAATGAGACCACAGAGAGGTGATCTGACTAAAGTAATCTTCTGTGCTTCTGGAACGAGTCTAAAAGCAGCAATAGCAAGTACTTTAATGCTCCTTATTGAAGTGACCTTGCTGCACGTTAGGATGTACCAAAAGAGATGGACCAAAGCAATCGGATGGCTACATGTATCTCATCACTTTTTGTCTAGTCAAGCCTTGTAATTATTTGTTGTTAACTAACTATAATCAGATAAAATACGAGGACCTCTGTGAAAAGCAGTTGCTGTAGCAGACGACTTCTGAGGAGACAGTTTCAGCAGTGTTGTTGAATCCATACTTTTTTGCATTGTTCTGAAGTGAAACAGGAAAGCTGCAACATCATTCTTTTGGTTTGACAGAACTGCAGGCATGGTGACAGCTGCATGTAATAGTGATCATTTAACACCTTGTTAGTCCTCGGGGACCCGTGCAGAATTAAAGTTGTGTTTCACCAGGCAATACGCACGCAGGCAGCGGCGTGAACAACTTCCAGGATAATTGTTGTACTGCTAGCACTGGCTTTAAATGTTAAGGGAATTGTGTGTCTCTATTTAGGTAAATATTGAGTATCTATCACTGTGGCATTTCTGGAATTGCAGTCTGTGTTAATCAGGAGGCCATTATTAAACAGCCACAAATCACAGGCACAAGTAAGCAACCTTTCACCCAGCTTTGCTTCCCGCTTAGTTTCCTGTATTTAGCCAGGCTCACACTGGCTCTGAAGCTGCACAGGCACACAGAGGTATCCAGCACAGAATCACAGGCAGGAACTAAACATGCCATTTCAATATCTAAGGACTAGAGCTTCCTTAGCAGCAAGCTGAGAGATTGAGAGAGTGGCAGCAAAGGGGACAGAGCGACATGAAAGGACAGGAAAGGGAAAAAATTAAGGAGGGGCACCAGTTAAAAGAGAACAGATAATCACCTAGAGGAAGAAGTAAATGAATGTTTACATGAGGCAGGGAGAGAAGGATGGATGAAGAAGGATTAGAAGGTAAAAAATGGGAATGGAGAATTTCCAGAGGTAAAGTTGAAATAGAAAAGCATACAACAAAAGGAGAGTTCCATTAAAAAGAAAGAAGGGAAATATCACAAAGCAGGCACAGAAATGAGCATCTGCTCTAAAGAAAGCCCATGACTGGAATATTGCAAAGAGAACAATGAGGTGACCCATGGCCAAAAATTTTCACTGTTTCTCATTAATACTGAGATGCTAATGGCTACCTTCCTCAAATCTCTTCTTTCCTGGGGTACCCTTTCTTTTTGAAATGTTCTGCTTCAAATACAAAATTGAGGCAGTTTCACCAATAGGGGATCCATCCCTGCTGTGTTGAGCTTTCAGGTTGAGTTCCAGACAAGTCTGAGTCTTTATCAGTCAACACCAGGCTCTTCCTTTAATGTATGTTACCTGCTTTCCTATTATTGTTATTGCTATTAGTATTACCACTACCATTTTGTTCCAAAAGTTCATTCAGACCTTGATCATGGTCAAATTCAAGTGTGACAATCATTATTTAAAAAATTTCAAGTAGTAATAAGCAAAGGAAATAACGTTATCCCTCAGTCCAACAAAAAGATTCTTTGAACAATGTACTTTTCATCAGGAAACTTCCATTTACTGAAGCTGTTCCTGGAAATATTTGAATCAGCTAAGGAGACAAGATGGACATGTAGCAGTTCAGTAAAGCTAAGCTCTATCTGGAAGACTGTGTTCTTGCAGTGTCAGACAATCATGCAGTCTGATGGCTACAGGCAAAAAGAAAATTGGGCTTGTATCCCTTGAGAAGGATCATCTCTGATAGCACAGTGTTTCCTAATATACTGTGGAGGCATTAAAGGAGAAGTGCCTCCTACGGGCTTCCTGCCTCCACAGCTGCAGGGGGTTTTGAGCAACCAGAGAGGACCGGCTTGAAAGGCAGATCTGCCTCAGACCTACGGCCCTGTCAGACCTACAGCCCTGTCAGACCTACAGCCCTGTCAGATCTCAGCCACTGTCACAGGGCTGCAGTCCATGGGCAGAGCAAGCAGCTCCTGATGATGCCAGCAGATAGAGAGTGCATGTATTTGAGACTGAATGTGCTCTCTTGGGGTGTGTATTGTCTGGGCATATGGATGCAGGTTGCTAGCACAGTTTTAATTTAAGTTTTCCTGGTTGTTAGGCCTATGCTCTTTCCAGTTCTTATTGTCCCGTCCCCCCTCCTGCCACCGACATACCAAACAAGGCCTCGGGTTCAGCTTCCCAAATCAGCCTCCACAAACTTGACTAGCCAGATCTCCACAGGGAACAAAGTCACATAGATTTCTGTGACAAAACCTATTGATCTGACAGGGGTTGAGATAAATCTGCCTCAAAAAGTTAAAGCAATAGAAATCCGGATCCGCAATGCAAGATTTCAGTGACAAAACCAGGGAGCTGACAGGGACTCAGACAAATCCATCCTTGCTGAGTGACTGTGCATTCATTCCACACACAACTGCCTGCTTAAAGAGATAGTGATGAGAGATCCCCACACAGCATCTAACACGGCATCGGCATTTGTTAGGAGATTAGTGTCGGGAGGGAGAAATACCCAATTAAAGAGGTATTACTCTGCCATTGGGGGATTGGGAGTAAGTAACAATAATCATGCCAGCCCCTGCCACAGTAACAGTGCTGTGAAGGAAAAAAAATAGAATGTAAAAGAGTATGAAGAAGAAAGAGAAAGGCAGAGCCTATTCAGAGGTTTGGAACTGTGGCAATGAAATAGCTCCAAAGAAGATAACCAGCTCAGACTCTAATTTAAAAAATGTATGGGATCAGGACAAGAAGCAGTCTACATAGCAAATGGCAAGTAGATCATTCAAGGTCCATGTGTTCCTGTCCAGCTGGGAGAGTTACAGCAGAAAGAGTGACTGCAGGGTGGTAGAAGCTGGCGCTCAGAGCAGGCTATTGGTGCATTTATACTGCCACAGCACAGACTGCTTGAGACATAAGAACATGAGAGCATGAGGAATTGCTTCCTGGAGCAGAGCACTGGGACATCTGGTCAAGTGTTCTGTCTCCCCCACAGCAAGAGCACATGCTCTTCAGGGGGAGCCTGGGAGCTGTGGCACTTTCTGCTCTTTCCCTCCACGTTCAGAAACATTGGATCAGTGATGCTAATGGATTCATCCCTGCCCTGTTTTCAGTAGCCACTTGTAGATCTGTTCTTGAATTTGTCTAATAACTTTTGAACCTGATGGTATAACACTCCTCCTTTGCAGGCTGGCTAGTGACTTTTATTTTTTAAAAAAAGCAAAAATAAAGGAAGGAAGGATTAAGAAGAGGACCTATGTCTAGAGCAGTAGCCTCACGCTTGGAAAACTCTGACTCCACTTCCTGCTATGTTGTAGGAAAGGTGCTGAAACTGAGGCTTTTAGATTCTTAAAGATGATGATTTTCAGAAACAAACATATCTAATTCCCATTGATATCAATCAAAAGGAAATAGACTCCCCAGGGCTTTTCAATTCAGCAATTTGAATTGCAGTTATGCATTTCATGGTTTGAAAAGTGTATCAGCCAACTCTGCATCTGTAAGTTTCCTAAGGACCTTTAAAAACATGCCTTTAGTCTCTGTGCCCTGACCTCCAAGTCCTAAGGAGAAGGTTAGAGCTGCCCATCTCAGAGAGCTGTGATAAGGAGAAACACATCAGATACAGTGAAGGGTTCATCTGCTGAGGCAAAGGAACGTCTAATGATGATCAAGAACTGTCAGAGGTTCACATTTGCCAGGGGCACTCTGCTGAGGATCAGCCAGTGAAATGACCTTTCCACACTCACAGAGAAGCCCTGCACACAGGACAGTGTAACCATGGTATAGATGGAGGGGAAAGGACGTGTGGAGGTGAACAGTGAAATACAGCTACAGGGATGCTGCAGACAACTCTCCCTCTCTCTGAGTCTGAAATGCTCCCCAGCTAAAGGGAATGCATGAGTGCTACATGGTCTGTACCAATTTCTCCAAGACCCACATCAGCTCCAGTGTTAGTGCCAGCTGACCTGAGACTGCTGAGGTGGAATGGAGGCCCATGGCAGAAGGCTACCATGCTAGTGAAGGTAACTCCACATCCTCAGGTGACAACAGACATCACAAAACTTGTCACCAGCTAGAAAATCCCTGTTTGCACATGCTTGCTGTGGAACATGTCAGGGAGATGCTGCCTGTGTAGTGGCAGGAGAAGCTCCTGTTGGATTTCCCTTTGATTGTCCCTTCCAAAGGCACAGGCATTTGTCTTGTTTGCTTGCTTTCTCACTTGCTGTTCTATCTTCTAACCATTCCAACTACCCATCTGCTTTCGAGTTGCTCATCAGTTTTCTTGCCTAGGAATGTGAAACAGCAAGAGCACTTCATGCACTGAAGTACTTTTTCTGTAATGGATAAAGAACTACTGCAGCCAGGTACTCTATTTACAGCTTAGAACACAAACTCAGCGTTCTGTTGTTGTTACTGTAAGCACCAATCTCTGCAGATGAGCAAAATGAGAATGACTTGAATGTAGGGATTTGCCTTTTAGGGAGCATACGGCATCAGTCAAGGCAGCATAACCCACAGACCAGAACACTCTTATGGGATGAGCGATATACTTCTGGCTTGCCAGATGCCGGCTGAGTCTGGGCAAAGCTGCTGAGCAAGCAATAGTTTTTCACTTTTCTCTTCCTGGCAGGTTTCAATGCTAACTGGTTTAAAAACTCGGTGCCTTTAGACTCAGACAGATCCAATGACTGCATAGAAATGCAATCCATGGGTACTGGAGAGGCTGTGACCCCGTGTGTCAGAAAGGGCCCTTCTGCTAATACTGCCTACAGGTGATTCCCCTTTAGGCCTAGGCAGCCTGGGACTCTGGCTTACTATCTAAAGGAGGTGCATGTGATTCAACTGTTAATCGTATCCACCTCTAGTGCACTTCTTTGCGGGGTCATTCAATTCTTAGAAGCAGCCATCTGATCATGGAGCCATCCTGCTGCTGCAGCCCATCCATCGGAGTGACTGTGGATCCAGGGAATTCCTGGAATGGCTGAACAACACGCAGGGAAGCTCCTGTGCTGAGAGCAAGCTCCGAGACCCAGGGGGTGCTCCAGCGGTACGAGGCATTGCTGGGCACAGGAGCCAGAGGTGCNGGCCTAGCCCGGCCTAGCCCAGCCCACCTCAGCCCACCTGCCCTGCGCTGGCCCTTTAAATGTGCCAATTGCCGCCTAGGCCGAGGCCTCAGGAGCCATTTGGCGACCGGATCCTGTTTGCTCTGTGCCTCTCCTGTGCTGGTAAGCAACCTCAGCTGCTCTAATACTCTTTCTCTACTTGTTCTGAAAGAGTTGGTGTTTTGTTTCCTTGGGGTATTTGTGTTTCTGAACAAAAGAATGGATGTAGAAAGGGAAGCTCTAAGGGTCCCCCGGCCTGTAGTTTCCTGTCGAGGTGATGTATGGTTTGCCCAGAGAGGAGTGCTTTAACCTAACATGTCTGCCGGGATTTGAGGATTCCAGTTAATGTTAAAAGTGTTATTTTGGCAAAATATCTGCCCCGTACCCTGGTTAAAGTGAAAAAACTATCCACAAAACCCCAATGCTCGCCACATTTATAATGTTCTTTATCGGTTCAGAATGTTCTCCACAGTTGTATCATATTTGCCTCATATCACCAAGCTTCTAAATTTGTAATAACTGGCACCTCTGTAATTATAGAAAATAAGTGTTTCACAGTGTCGGGCACCCCAGCAAGAAAAAGCTCCAAGTTGTACTCTTGGTTCCCCCACAAGTGTTTTATCTTCTACTCACTGGTTGATTTCTGGAGATGCTGGTACTATTTCAGCTCTAGGACACAGGTGCTGAGCTCCCTGAAAGGGCTGTGACGTTCCAGAGCTGTATAAAGCATCATTATTATGTCTATTTTTATAGATAAGAAAAAGCATCTTTGCAGCAAACAACAGGAAAAGTATTTCCCACCTTTGAATGTGATGTACAGAAAAAGTTATACTGCTCAGCTATTATGGTTCCTCATATCAGTGAAATATAGGGTGTTCCTTGAGTTGTATTACAGCTGCAAAATCTGTTTCCTGAAATATTAGGCATGCCAGCCAGTTTGGATGTAAATAATAAACATGTCCATTGTTAGCTTTTTAGAGGCACAGGGAAGCTGTTTATTCCAGTGCCATCTTGAACCTTCAGTTTCTGGGAGTAACTGTTGGGTGTTTCTGTGCCCTGGAAATTTAATTTGTCTGTAAACAGGTTTCCTTTGCTCCACTTTGTGCTATTCTCTCGAGAGGTTAAGCTGTACTTCAGGCAGCAATGAGCCCTGAGAACAGAAAACAATTTGCTGAGCGTTTCATAGCAATATTAATCTGGAGCAGGTATCTGCTTCAAAACATCATAAACCAGGTCTCCTAAAATCAAGGTACTGACTTCAAATCTGTGATATTTACTAACATACACACTTAGAGAAATCACATTTAGTTTCTTGAGTGTAACAGACATACAAAGGGTGTAAGTGACGTACAACACTCTCAGGTTTTTTTCATGGTTTCCTTTTCAATGCAGTTATTCTAGCCATTTTATTTAAAATTAAGTTACTGTTTAATTATGTAATCCAGACACTGCAGCTTTAATGAAAGGGTCAGGTATGGTTATATCCATTATAAAATAGGTGAGATTTGACAGAGCCATTTTAGGAATTGGCCTGGATTGTTTTTCAGGCTCCTTTCCTCCCCAGTGAATTTATTGTAATTAAGAACTAGTGCTGTGGGTGCATTGTTGGAGTGGTATCAGTGTTTAGCTTTACCCTAAAAACAAACATGTGCAGAAATTTATTATTCTGATTGGCAGGGGGTTTGGTCTGGGAGAGGGAGCAGACTTTTGGGGAGAGCAGATGAGCTGTGTTTTAATGGGGTTGGTTTTTGCTCAGGCTCTATAGTTAAAAGTCTGGAGGCCACTGTTGTAAGCAATATCATCTCTCATGCTCCAGTGGGATGGGATTTTATGCAGGAAACGTTGCCATTTTCAACAAGCAAAGGAAACTGTTCTTGTCCCATTACAGATGGGCTTACATATAAAGGACCTACAGCGAGAAAAGGCATGAGCATCCAAGTGAAAAGATAGTTTTTTCATTCCCTGTGTGAGACCTACAGCTCTCAGGAACACGAGTTAATTGCAGAGCGGTCAAGAAATGAAGCAAAAATGGAAATGTATAGTACTGTACAATCTGTAGTGTTCTCACTTCACCCACCCCCTTCCCTCAAGTCTGAGCACTGATCACAGCAAAGTACTGGGGTTTTTTTTCTCTCTCTGCCGATACTGTCAAACCTTCTGTGTCCCAAAGCCCGTGTGTATAGCACAACACCCGCTGGAGCTGGTGAAAGGCATCAGTGCTCACAGTCACAGGGGACACTCAGCAGCATCCTCACTGTGAGCTCTGCTACACGGGATGAAGAGACAAAAGTAAAAATTCAGGGGAGGAAAAGCATTGGGTTTATTTTAGTGTGATGGTGCTGGTATGGTTGTCAGTGTTTCTTGGAATATGTACTCATTACAAGATGTGTTCTTTATGAATTTTTTATTGATCTTGCCTCAGTGACGGTGATTAATAGTATTTTCATCCAAAAATGTCACCTCTGCCAATAAATCTGAGTTCTTCCCTGTCTATGCTTCTGTTCCTGCAATCCCTGGAGAGGACTGATACGAGAGGAAGCTGAGGGGGAATGTTCTCAAGGACCACACCATCACCATATGTGACTCCATTAACCCAATCAAGTTCCTTTATTATCACCTCTTACTGTGGTGGCATTTTGCATCTGCTAAGTGGGGGCATCTGTGTTAGATCTGTGCATGGATGACAGGAAGGGGTTTCTTATTTCCAAGAATTCAGTGCCTAATGAGCTGTGCACAGGGGTGCTATCAAACTATATTCAAAGATTATTAGGACTACAGTGCTTGCTGACTGAAGAATTTTATGGCTTTTAGAGGAATATATAAATGCCATGTTTATTTCAGGAGGACTCTGCCAGATTTCATCTCTTGGGCAGAGAGGCAATTACTTCCTAATCACTAATCAAACAAAAGGTGATGCACCAGCAATACATCACCTGCTACCTACAGCTTGCCCCTCCTAATTTGTGTGTTGAAATGCAGTCTCTGCTGGTCTTATCCCTTAGTATTAAGGCAAGAGGGAAGCTGCAGTTCAGCAGTGGGTTTTAACTCAATGCAGATTATTCATCAGAGCTGGAAGACTTGTTTTCCAATCACTTGCCAAAATTGGGAAAAGCCTTTTTTTTTTTTAAGTGCAAGCTCAGAGCTGCAGAGTGTTTAGCTGACTACCTTCTTTATGGAGCTCAAGGTAAACTGAGGTACCTAAATATCTTTGTGAGCTGTCTTAAACACCCACTGGAGAGGAAGAATAAACAGTGTGTGTGTTACTGCTCTGCCTGTGAGTCTGCAGCTAAAGCCCTGTTAAAGCTGAATGCTGTGAAGGGTTAGGCTGTTTCTGGAGTGAGAAATTCTCCAAATACTGGCTGGGATACCAAGAAAGGGGAACCAGCTATTGTCAAATGAAATTATTTCCCTCCAATTTCTCCCTTGGATTCAGAAAATCTTCAAGGAACAAAGCAATTTGGCATTCTTTTGTCTCTGAAGCTGAGAGAATTTCTGGGATATCGGTTGAGAGAACCAATCAATAAGTAAATTGATTGAAGATGAGATTGAACGCTTTTTGCTTTTGCTCATCAGGATGTGGGAATGTTGTGTGGCTCCATTTGCCTGCTGTGGACATGGTCATTGGTGTCTGGCAGCAGGTTGGCAGTGCTGGATATGTTGGTGTGTTTGAGAGGGCAATATCCGTGTCCGTGTGTCCCAGTCCCTCCGTGCACACCACTCGTGTTCAGCCGGCTGTCGTGTCCCTGCTCTGCCTGCGGGCCTCACCAGCAGTCCTGAGGTGCTGAGGTCAGAATTAACAGTCTGCATCAGAGCCTGTGCCCTCAGCAGGGATTTTTCTCATTAAGTGATGATGAAGTTCTGTTTCCTAATAGGTTTGCACGTGGTTGTGTGGATTCTCTGTGAATGATTACATTGTGTGTGTATCACCAAAGGATGTGTGTTGTTTTTCAGTAGGTGTGTAAAACTCTGCTGCCGATTTTGCATGAAACTATTTACTTTAGATACATCTTCTGAGACTGAACAGGCAAATTGGAAATATTTGTGTAATAATTACTCAGGGAGGGCCAGCATCTGAACATGTTGGAAATTAATTTGGTGGAATGTGGATGTCATTAGTCTGGATGCTGATGCTATCTTGATGAGTACTTTCCTTCATTTTAACCGATTCTTTTTCATGAGGAGTATACAACAACACTGTAATGTTGACTTAATGAAGGTTGGGTTTTATTTTGGAGGACATATATATAATTGCAGGGAAATAAAACATCTGTGCAATGTATATTGCATATCTGTATCTGTCCTTAATTGTTACAGTTTTTATCTTTGCATTTTCAGAGCTGGAGACTGTGGAGTGTTATTGAATCTTTATTGCTTCTAAGATCCTAGATTGATATTTGGAAGTAGAGAGCTACATAACATCACTGATCTGATTCTGCTTTCTGTGCAATGCAGCTTTAAATTTCTAAAGAGTCAAAGCTGCATCTTAAAATAAGATGCGGGTGCAGACTCCACTTCCTGGAGCCCTCGCTTTTGTTCTTTCTCGTTTTTAGTTTAAAATAAGTCATTCGGAATAAAAGCCTATTTTTGTTCTTTGTGGGTGGAAAAAAACTTGGCTCGCTCAGTTCTCATCCTGTGCACATCAGCGTGATGTATGTACACCCAGTGTTAGTATCTGGGAGATACCAGATAAAGCCTTCAGTTACTTTGATCTACTAGTCATGTGTTAAAAGTAGGAATAAAAGTTCCTTTCTGAAATACAGAGATTTTGAGATATTTGCAGTATTGTGCTTTCCATCCTTCTGCATTTTATAAATGTAGGAAACTAATGTGGAGCAGCCACTTGGACCATTGCATGGAGCAGGCCACCCTTACTGCAGAACAGAGATTTTGTAACACATGAACATGAACCACAAGGCCTTAGGAGAAGGTGTGCTATGCCCAGCTGAGGGGCAAGTGGAATTTCTGTAGTCCCCAGAAGTTGTATTTAAATTACAGAAACAAAAAATAAAGCTTGTGAGGTCATTTCTTCCTTTCCCTCTGTTCCCCAAGGCAGGGTTTTTAATACTTAAACCATTTTTGACAGATGACTGTTTAGCCCATTCAAAAAAATTCAAAAGATGAAGACTCTATAGCTTCCCAAGGCAATCTATTCCAGTGCTCAACTGTCCCAATCATTATTCACATTAAATCTGTGGAGGACAAAGGCTGGCACAGCCTTTCCATACAAAAGGAAAGGACTTTTAGAAAATACAGAATCTTTAATTTCAGTGGACTCTTTCTCCTGTGATGTGTTACATGGTTCCTTCCCAGCAGACAGAGGTGTGGCACTAGTGGCTTGGACATTTCCAGAGCTGTTTGTAAGTCTGAGGGCTCAGGAACTCACCCCTCCTTATAGTGTGAGGCCAGAGCATGGGTGCCAACACATTCCTTGTTCTCCCAGAAGTTTTGTATATGTAGAACTTAGGAGTGTGGTCTGTTTGTCTGGGATTTCTTGACATGTGCAGGACATATGCAGTAAACATGAGATCTCACCCCTGAGGAGGGCAGGACCTGAACTTATGAAGAGTGACTGCAGCTGCAGGGATATTTAACACCCACCTGTAATGTGTGCAGGGAGAGGAGAGAGAAAAAGAGAGGAAGGGTATTAAAGAGGAGGGATATTAAAAACATTCACATAAGGAAGAGTTGGCAAAGATGCATAGGAAGGGATTTGGAGTCCTGGTAGCTGTGTGCTGTTGTCAGAGTAGAAATGCAGAAGCTCAGTACAATTTGTGTCAGTGCAGAAGTGCTGCGATGTGAACTGGCTCTGCTGATGTGTCAGCTGTCACACAGGGTGTGTTTGAGCCGTGAGTTAGAATTCTCTTACATTTGGGTAAGATGCTGCAGGAGTGGTCCAACAAGGTTGTTCGGGACCAGCAGCTGATTAGCTTGTTCTGCAGGGCAGGAACTGTCACTGACTTGGTGCCATACCCGATCCATGCTCTGTGCTGCCACCAAACAAACTGTAAGAGGAGTTACATTATTTTTTTCTAGTGAAATGTGTACTGACAGGGAAATCTGCAGGTGTGGGAAGGTGTGCTGTTAAGGTTTGTACTGTCGCAGCTGGGGGGTGGCCAGAGCTCTTGACACAGCTTGGATGAAAAAAGAACTTGCTATGGTGCCTTGCTCTTAAGATAGTTGGATGTCTCAAGGAGTAGATAAGTGTCTTTGGACAGTGGCCATCTGGATTTATTCAGATGCTGGGCTAGAGTGAATAGCTGGTCTTGTGCTGTTTAGCAAGCTATTACTGGAGATTTGGAATCTGAAGCAGACAAAACCACCTGAGACCCTGGATGTGTGCACTGCCTCTGATTCCCTGCCCCCATGTGCCTGGTGCCTGTCCCAAAGCAGCTTCTCTTAGGTGGCCTGAGAGCTCTCCCTAGCCAGTAGCCTTGGTTTTCTTGGTAGAGGAACAGTGTATGTGAACATTCAGACTTTCTGCCCCTGCTGTAACTCATGCAAGGGGGATACTGAGCTGGGAGCAGCCCAGGGCTGTGTTCCAGCACAGTCTCTGACAGGGAGCTGATTTGTTAATGGTTTCCTGGCATCTTGGACCAACAAGCCGTTCTCAGCTTTCAAAACTTTATTGTCAAAATTTTAACTGATGACTGTTAAATTTTACTGTTGCATTTGGTTTGGATCTGCTGCAAATTAAATCTGACTTCCTGAACTACTCTTTACAATGCTGTCTGCTGGAAGGGATCTGAGAGCAGCACCTGAGCCAGTCTCTGGGTCAGATTGCTTTCCCTGAGCTCTCTTTGTGGCTGAAGTAGATAAAATTTTCCCTTGGTTCTCATTCTGTCAGGTGTTTAAGAGCATCTGTAATATTTTAATTAAAATGGCAAAATGGAGTAAATCTAATAGCTAGCTCTAGGTTCTACAAATACCTTAGACCTGAGAGCATTTTTAGGTACAGAAGGGTTAACTGCACACACTTTCATACTTGAATGGAAAAAGAATGACACCTTTTTGTTATCAGCCGTTTTGGTGCTGTCTTTTTTAATCATTTCAGGCTTTGAACTCCTGCTCTGAAAGAGAGTCTCTGTCTCTCTTCATCTTCAGCGGCTGCCAGGTCTGGAGGTCTAATCAATGTAGGTTATTGATAGCAAATCAATTAATGCAGACAAAAGATCAAAATTAAGGGGCTTTCACTAAATTAATAAGTGATTCCAAGTCTTTTAACAGAGTGCCTGAGATAAGGGCAGCTCAGTCTTCTGGGACAGCAGCCTCCAGTCCTGTTTCCAAAGACAATCAGCTGGAGAGAGTGAGCTGTGCTTTTTACATCTTTTCCCCCATTTAAATAACCTGTTTTGTTCAATAGGAAGTGCTTAAAATCTGAGTCCAGCAAGGTTGCCAGGAAGCAGGTCCTAACTGAAAAGAGCAGATTTGTCTGCAGAAGGGTGTGATGGTCTCCTTCAGCTGATTGAGGGAGGACCAATTGTTTCAAAAGCCAAATTTATGTAAGATCCCAGCCAACACCAGAGTTAAGGTTTGCTTCAATAGCAAATATATCTGAAATTGAACTAGAAATGCCCACAGAAGCAACTAGATGCAGAATAACTAGAATAATGTGGAGCTCTTGCCAGACCCAGCCCTTCTGCCCTGTGGCAGGCCCTCCTGGAATAAGGTGGGCAAGGCTCAATCCAAGCTACTTGCAGTCAGTGTTCCTGCACAGTTCCCTGACAGCAATGCCACACCTAAGATTCCTGACACTGTGGGGCTGGGATGTACTAGCCAGTACATCCCATCCCCATCAGCCTCTCCCAGGAGACTGGGTGGAGAATTGGAGGCTAGGAGCTCCCTACCAGTTAGAGCAGCTTTTCCACCTTTCCTCCTGCCTTAACCAAGGGAAACAAGTGAACTATGCCATGCAGGAAGAAGAGAGCATCTCTTACAGTTTCCATGTGTGTAGTGCTGCCTGCTATTTCCACCTGTTTTCCTGCTTAGTAAGAAGGGCCATTCTTTGAAATGCCAGAAACTCTCCTGCCGTGACAGTAATTAACAGGGATGGCGATGGAGCTGAGAAGAGGATTACAGAAGCACAGATACAGTGTGTAGCTCCCTGAGGATGAAGTGTAGCTCAGGTCATTCTGTGAGTCTCACTTGTAGTGTGGTGGAAGCACTGCCTCCCTGTTTGGGTCTGTCTGGGTTCAGTCAGCTCCTTGTGCCACTGGTGCTTGGCACTGTGCAGAGGGGCTGGATGCTGTTCCCAGGTGCTAAGCAGGCTCTGTGGGCTGAGAGCAGGGCTGATGGTGCTCTGCTGGCATGTTCAAGGTGCCACAAGAATGGATCCAGTGGTCTGGCTTTGTCTGTGCACTTGATCCTATGATGCCAGGGCAAATTCTGAATCAAATTCCTGTAGGTTTTGGTTGTAAGCCTAATTGCAAGCCATTATATGTTAAAGAATACTTTTTATATGCTGTGTGAAAGATTTCTCTGAAATGGCTGCAGCTTCCAAAACTTCTGACTAGAAGCTTATGCCAGAAGTGCTAATATTTGGATGAATATATGGAGATTGACAAATGTAGCCCTTGTCATAGCCATGTCTGTGATAGAAGAATTGTACCTGAATGCCAAGCTTTACTGGGTCAAATTTCATGTAATCAAAGGTTCATCTTTGCTTCTGCTATTTTGTCTACTGAGCTCTGCCTGGCTGTTGCCACTCACTGCCTGTTCTATTGCTGGCACTGAAATCCAGTGTGTTACCTTTATCTGCTTTCCTCTGGACTTAAAACAGCAACACAGCTGATGTTTGTTGGTTTAATCCACTGATGATGATCTGCTCTCATCACAGAGTTGTGGAGCTGGACATGTGGCATGGAGCAATGGATGTTGTAGTTGCCATTGCAGCCCAAAGCTTGGGTCACATCTGAGAGAAGGACTAAGTGATCTGCCTACCCCAGCTCGGACAGATGAATGGTAACACTGAGAAGTGACTCTCTGAGGGTACAGTGCTGCTGTTCTTTGTTTCTGTGCCTGCTGGGAATGACTCTTTCTACACTGTCCTGCTTACTTCAGGCAGGGTTTGCAGCCCTCAGATGTGCAATCCTTTGCCTTTCTTCCACCGCTTTCAGTTTCCTCCTACAAACGCCTGCGCTGACTGCAGTTCTCTGCAGCCACATGTCTCAGTAACTGCTTAACCTAGAAATTCATTGCTAAAAAGATCTGACATCATAACACCCTGGAAAAAGACTTCTAACTCCCCTTCCCCCTCCCTGGTCCTTCTCTTTTCTTTTCCCAGGATATATGAAAAGCTGTAACTACTAAATCAAAATCTATTTGATTTTTGTACTCCCTTGATAACTGGGCAGCTGATCCCTATCACCCAGCTAAGGCTTATCTGCTGCCTCCAGCCTCCCTGCTGCAGCAATTGGTTCCTGCGGGGACAGTGCTGGGTTATAAAGTGAGACTGATATCGTGGTCAGGGCCTTTTGCTTTCTCACTGTGACCATTGTTGGCGATATGTTCCCGAGCAAGTGCCTTGGTTTTCTGGGAGAACTAGAAGGAAGGACTGGGCCTGTGGGATTTAGAGGTTCAGAGATATATTTTTAATCCCCTTATTACTTTTTTTTTAAGTTGTGAAGTGATGTCAGGGAATGTGCAGGGTCAACAGCATAGGCTAGAGCCAAGGTAATGGGTTGGTGGTTTTGCTTTAGCTCTTAAAGTTCCCAGGTGAGGTCTTTGCCTTGTTAGGCAAGCACTGACCTACATGTGTGTTGTTCATTTCAGCCTGTTCTGAAAACAGTTCTAGTAGAAGAAAAAACTGCCAACTGCTGTGCTTGGTATATTACTGCTAATTTTGAACTGTAATTGTAATTTTCCTGCGAGTTTTCAATGAGTTTACCAGGGTGCTGAAGAGGCTGTAGATCCATATCTGCACAGCTGGGTGTAGGTAGCTCACTCCCAGCTCCATAACACTAGTAGGATGTGGGAATAAGAGCGTTCCACCCCATCCCTTCTGGCTCAGCCATGTCCTAACTGCAGTGATTCAGCTATCTGGAGCCACTGGAAGGGCTGCAGTCATGTTAGCACCTTTTAATAAGCAAGATGGGAGATGAGGAAGCAGGGATTGTCACAGCTACAGGCATGCTGGTATTATTTAACTTGATCAGCCATCATGTGTAATTAGAGTTCTGTTACTCTAATGGGGCACTAGCTTGAGGTAAGAGAGAATAGAGTTAAAGCAAATTGTCTTTCTTCCCTGGAACTAAGCTGTCTGGGCAGCACACACAGCTTTTTTGGCAGTTTGGTTCAAGATTAGTTGGCAATGCAGATGAAACTGCATTTTGCAGTCCCAAGGAGAAGAGTGATGCAGGGTAGTTCCTGCAATGGGTGTTGTAAGAAAACTGCTGAGTTAAGGGCAGTGAGGCAGCTGGTGAGACTCAGCCAAGTGACAGAGATCAGCTGCAAGAAGCATGAAAATAAAAAAATGAGATAGTAATTATAAGAGATTCTGGGAAAGGCCTTCTCTCTACATGCTTATTCCCAGCACAAGTCATTGGCCTATATGTCCTGTCCCTGCTTTGGCAGCAGCCACTTGGGTTGGATAGGGTAAAATAGAGGGTCCACAGCCCTCCTGCCCCTCAGCTCTCCTGGTCAGCTGCTGCTTTGATCAAGTGTAAAGCCACCCCACACCTTTCATCTGCAATGATGTTTTTAACACTAGCACAGCTAGGCTGGCAATGTGTTTCTGTGGCTCTGCTTTCAGGGGAAGGTGAGGCAGTGACTTAACTCCTCACTTTTCAGTTTCTCCCTCTCCAGACCTGTAAGTGTGTTGGTACTCTCCCTGCTTTGCTAACAAAACCTCCTGGCACAGTACGAACCAGGCACTGGCAATCTGCCCCAGTTTGGTGACAGCAATAGTCTGATCCTCTCCTTGCTGGGTTGTACACATGAGCAGATCTGTTCAGCTCACAAGTCAGCTCGTTTCAAAACTCTCTTACTTGTGTCTAATAACTAATAAAAATGAAATAGTGTAAGAGCAAGTTGAGTACTCCCAGACCGGCTGCTTGCTGTATCGGGGTGTTCTCTGTGATGTGAACTTACACAGCTGAGTTATAAAACCTTCAGCTAGGCTGATAAATATTATTTGGCAGTGCTCCCAAGCACTTGCACTGACCACTGAGATAAATGTAGGATTTTCTTGCTTTCAAGTGGGTAAAACTGTTCCACTTGGTGGTTTTTGCAACAGCCTAGAGCAAGCCAAAGTCCTAATATCCTGTAGAACTCCATAGCTTGGCTCTGATGCTGACACTTGGACATCCAGCAGGATCAGCTGGATTGTCTGAAGCATTTTCTGCTACTGAGTGGGTTACAGGCCCCTTCTCTGCACCCAGGTCTTGGACCAGGAGGTGTTGTGGTAACACTCAGATAAACCCTGGCAGTTTAATGGTTTGAAGCAAATTCAGGAATAGGTGTTTGCAGCAGTGCTGCACTCAGAAAAAAACCAGCTTCCTATGTAGGTAGTACTTTTCTATAGTCTAGACAGATAATTTTACACTCCAAGACTGAATAATTGTATGTGGTTAAGATACCAAAGCCCAGCTCTGGCAGCGAATGGCCATGGGCACTGTTATCCTCACTGAGCAGAGAAGTGCCTTTGTTTAAACCACTCGAATGAAAATCTACTGCCTTCCCAGTGATTTAAACCAAAATGCCCTGTTCTGCATTAGAGTTGAATTAAAAGGGAGTGTTTCCACAGCCCAGTGGACACACAGTAATTTGCCAAGCCAAGGAAACTTCACTGTTTGCAATCATATGGCCATGCCATGCTTCTCCTCTGGTTGAATTAAAGCAACTTGATCACAGCTGCACAAACACTTGAGTTTTAAAAAGGCTTTTAAAATGTGTGTGCAGGTATTTGTCTGCACCTATCAGACCTCAACACCCAAGTGCAGGAAGTGGATATGCAGACATGTTGGCTTCCCATCCATAAAACAACCTGTGCCCATTCCAGTGCCATCTGTATACCAGGAGGGTGCCTTGGATTTGTGTTCTTTACCAGTGGATTTCTGCAGCAGGAGCAGGAATGTAGGCCAGGAATTCCTGGCATTCGTCCTGTTTGATATTGCTGATTGGTAAAGTGTCATGGTGGTGACAATGGGAATCTTTTTCCCTGTAAGAAATGTTATGTATCTGCCTGTTTCATCCTGTCACCCAGTGCCTTCTAGGTCAAGTGTAGAGACTACTCAAAATCCAGAGACCATCATGTGGAATTACAGTTCTGCAGGGCTTATGAGGGGCAGAGCTTTCTGTGTTACAACTGTGATTGAACTTCCCCTTTGTTCTACTTCTCCCTTCACAACTGGCACAGACATCCTTGTATTCACTATCTTAAAGCTTGTGGAGAGCTGAGGCAGCCTTGTAGCCCAGACTGCAAAGAAAGGTCTGAAGTTCCACTTGTGTTGGGGTGGAGCTACCAGAAGTGAGTCCTTGCTGGCTGTTGGCTTCTACATCAGAAATGGCAACACTAAACTCTCCTGGGACTTTGTCCTGCAAGTGTTCCCTGATGGACAAAGGGACAGCTGGTGGTGGAAGTCCCATGTGTCATGGCATGGCTTTTTTCTGCAAAATGCAGTTAGACTCCAAATCTAGGATAGAAATACAACTCACTGTATTATTCTGTTCCTGGAAAAAGAAAACAAGGTCTAACAAGCGTGTTACAGAACTCATATGCATCCCAGTATCATTTGCTCTTATGGATGCCCCAAACAGTGTTGCCTTCCCATTAAGGCAATGAACTGAAGTCTGCAAGAGGCAGTAAAATGACTTCAGGATTGTTGGAGTTTCTGTAGCGTAGCAGCAAGTCGTTGTAGAGCAGTTGACAGAAGTAAAACCATTTGTCCTTACAGTGTGGAAGCAGAGTGTGTGTCCAACCAAAATGCAAGCTCCCTTCAAATAGATGAGTTGGGTGAAGCTGGGAGGGGGAAGGATGGCGCAGGGACAGTGGCAGAGCTGAGAGGAGACCAGCCTGGCTGGCCACTGCCTGTTAGAGCCCTGTTCACTGGAAGGTGCAGTTTTGGCAATGAATGTTTCGTTTGCAGGTGGGCATTATTTTATATCTAGTGTAATTTGAAAGCAGTCAGGATCTAAAAAACCATCAAGAGCAGTGATACTGAACAATTGGCATTGCTGCTAGCATTGATAGAAACACAGATTTGAGTTGGCAGAAACACAAAACTGTGCTTTAAAAAATATGTTTGACATTGGAAAATGAAGAGTTTGCCACCATTGTCCTGCTGGATCAGGTAAGAACTCATCAGGAAACACTGGACACAGGTGACTGCTACAGTCCTGTTCCTGGACACCAGCACTGTCTGTAAGAGAAGTGATTCTGATTTTTGCTTGTTTAGGAGCTCTCAGTTTTGCTTGCAGGAAAATAAAATAAACAGATTCCTTCTCCAACCCAGGCAGTGAGCGATTCCACATATATCTGTCAAAAAACCCCGCTGTAGCAAGGGATTGGGTTGGGCTTGCACAGGGTTTCTGTTTCTTAGGCCATGGAGGATGTAGCTGAAATTCTCAGCACTGAAAGCTCTTTGATTTCACTGGTAGCAGAGAGTGTGGCAGGGGACAGTCTCCTCTGTTCCCTGTCAGGAGCAGAGGAGGGGAAGGAGCTGTTTGCAGCTGGGCAGGAGATGGTAGCAGTGCAGTTAAAAAAAAATAATAAAAGCAGGGACATAATTACTCCACTGCATATGAGTATTTTTATGGTGCCTGAGATGAGCGATAACATGGGTACTGTTAGGGCTTTGAGACACAAGGAACTCACCATTATACATTCTGCCTTTCTATGCATTAAGGCTTTTAAAAATACCACTTTCCTCCTCTTCCTACTCCTTGCAGAAGCAGCATCCCTTTATTCCTTGTAGAATCCGTACATAAACACAGTTCTTTTTTCAAAGTGCACAATCTCTTTCACCTTACTAAATTGAAATTCAAAATTTCAGCCTGACTTCCCAGAAAAGGTGGTGGTGCTCAGTGCAAGGCCGTTTATTCCATCTGATGACTATCATCACTTGCTTTCCCCCTTTATCTCATAGTGGTTGTTAATCAGTGCACCCATGCATCCCTAGTTAGCATGAAAACTCAAGTCTCTCTATTTAGCAGCACAGGCTTTGCTAAGACTGTCCTTTTAGGCTGTTTTTAGAAGAACTGGCCACATTATTGGTTTTCTGTACTAACCAACTTGATATTTATGTTCAGTATAGCCTGAATAGAGGCATAAACTCTGTAGTACATGTTCTTGGAACAGCTCTGCAGGGACATCCAGGAGAGGAGAAAAAGACTAGGGTGGAAATGAAAGACCCTAAATGTAGACCAGCCCAATTTTGGATGTAGACTCCAGTTCTGACAGGGAAAGAGAAGGGAGTTGAAGCCTGGGAGAGGTGATGCTCTATTTCTGATCTGGATGAAGACATCCAGAATATGGCTGTTTTCTTTTCATGCTGTACCTGTGCTCTTTCCTGTCTCCTTCAGTACAATCAGCTACTCGGATGGTGTTACTGTGTGCATGTGTATAAATACAATACCTTCCTTCCAGTGTTAAGAAACAAACAAAAAAAGTTCCTCTGTGGTAGGAATGATCGATTCCAGAGTGCATGAACAGGGCTCAGTAGAGCCTGGTGGAGTATAACCTCCCCCTCTTCTTGGGGGGAAAGCTGAGCAACAGCCCTGGGATGACTTGACTAAGACAATGAGCGACAGAATTAGGAACAGGAATCAGGAATTTAGTACTTAAGACTTTGGCTTTCTGACAAGATCATCTGTCTGTCATCAACAGAATGGAAACATATGAGTTGTGGCTTTGTCTTTAGGAAGAAGAGATTAAATCCAAGTGGGTTATTTCAGTTTGGGCTGAAAGGCTCAGTGGCAGGTGCAAACTTTCTGCTTCCTGTCATCCAGCTCTTAATTGCAAAATGCCTTTGCTGGTTGGTGTAGCATTCTGAATTGCCAGGATGTTGTGCTACAGTAAGACGATAAAAGCATTGCTCTGTTGCTGTCTGGTACCAGCTTTGCTGGTGGGCAGGAAATGGAGCACTGACTCCTTGGTGTTAGTGCCAGCAAGGTGTCTTGGAGCACAGGGCTGCCACAGTGAGGTGCCCCTCTCGTGCCTGTCCCTGCTGGCTGCTCAGGATCCCTCTGTTTCTGATCTGGAATGCAGCAGTCAGGCTGTGCTCAGTTCCACGTGAGTCAGGTTTTAGCAGTGAGGCAGCTTGTTTTAAGGGAAAGGGAGGTACCACAATCAGTAGCAAGAGTCCTGACTCCATGCCCTACTCCAGGGTAAGCTGGGAAAACTTTTTGTGGCTTCAGGAAAGCTTTGGGCTGCTTGGCCCCAGGGGTCTGCCAGGATGCTGCTATTGCCATGGGCATGTGGCTACAAAGGAAAGGGGGGGAAAAAGCAGTGATAGAATGAGTGAGAAGAAAGGGGCAGGAACAGAAATTGAATCCAGCTCCATATTCTACATGGGAAAATTAACATTTCTTTTAAGCCAGCAAGATGGCAGAGCCTGGCTGCATAGAGATAAGTGTGTACAGCAGCTGCCCAGTGGGGTTTTGCAGGTTGACAGTGTTTAGCATGATGCATTTAACAATTTCATAGCCAGCTTTTCTCAGTGATGTGACATAAGGAGAAAAAATCTGCAACAGGAAGGTGAGGTGCATGTGCTGAATCCTGCAAGAAATAGCTTCTCCACTCTCTGGCCTAATGAATGTCTGGGTGAAAGAAGAGGTGAAGCAAGCATGTGTGAAGGACAGGGAGCTCACATCACCTCTGTCTGGTGAAGTGACAAGGGCTTTAATGAGGAAACCCTGACACCAGACTGAGTTGTGCTGCCTGTACAAGCAGATCAATGCTGTCCTGAGGTGGCTGCTTGGAGTTTGTATGTCTTAATGAGGCCCATCCCATTGTTTGCAGTGGTGAAGCCAGCTTGCCTATTCCTGCCTTCTTGGCTATTTGTCACCACACAGTCGCTGGAACACTGGTATGGTCTGGCTTAAAGTGAACTACTTCTGTGGGGAAAGGGAAGAGTTGTTCTTGATGGTATCTGTAACATCTGGAAAAAGGGGTCTTGTCTTGAACCTCAAGTGATTCTGAATTTCTGCATAGAGATTGGAATGAGGAGCCAGAGGGTGGATCCAACAGGATTAAGGTTCATGTTTGAGCCCTGTTCCATTATCCCATCTCACATTCTGAATTTGGCTTGGGAAATTAGGACAGGTGAGATAATTGGTTGAGAGAGACCCAGTCTGGTAAGAGAATGCTAAAAATTTGACTCAGTGTAGCTAGCAATAAAAAAAGTGTGACAGGTCTGTGAAAGCTGTCTGCTAATGCATCCTAGGAAAAGGTACTGGGGAAGGGCTGCCTCATTTAAGCTGAAGGGAAATGTGAGCATAAGAATGTACAGTCTAGTCCTCAACAAATGGAGGCTGCAAATGAGAAGAATGCTTCCAACCATCACAGTGAGGTTGTGAGGCATCTTTCCCATAGGAACAGGGGAGAGAAGAAACTAATTGTTTAGGGCACTGCTGATGAATTACAGGGCATGAGTACCAGAAGTAGCACAGACTGGACTTGAAAACATAGAACATCCCTTCTGAGCCACACCCTAGATCCTTTATTTTTTAATTTTTCATGCTAAGCTCCCAGCCTGCTGAGAAGTGGTGAGAAATAAGCATTGCTGCTGCACTCAGGTCCTGCACCAAGGAGCAGAACGAGACCACTTTGAGCATGTTGTCAGCAAAGTCCAAGAATTTAGCATGGAAGCTTTGAAAAGGAAGAAGTGTTTAATAATCATCTGTAGTTTAAACCTGTTTTATCACCACTGGCTTGCTGTGTAAGGAAATTTCAAGATGAACTATCTGCTCTAAGTACAAATAAGTATATTTTGCATGTACTTTTTTTTACAGAACTGCAGGGCAATATTGACAAGCTGAAGTTAGTCTGGGCAGAGGAAATGAACCGTCAAATCTCAGCAGAGAGTATGAAGACTATAATGCTGACTGCTGAGAGCAGTACAAGATCCCTCTTGAGTACCAGGAGAGAATGATGATGAGATATTTTCACAGGGTGGATATGCAAAACAAAACAGTGCACAGTGAGACACTGGCAGGAATACCTTGGTATCAGGAATCATCTTCATGTCTTCTGGGATTCTCCTAAGTTAAATAGCTGATGCTTTAGAAAATTGACCTGCATTATTTCAGGGATGTATCCCACACGTTTTTATTAACATGCTCTTAGGAGAACGTTCTGATTTTCTGCAATTAAACAAAAATAAGTAACTATTTAACATTCTGTGACTGAAACCAGAAGCTCTATTAAATAAATTGCTGTATGTGCAGAGATAGATACCATCCAGAGAAATGGATTTGGTGAAAATAAGATAACTATGAAGAACGGAGTGACTTGCTGCCTCCGACAGATTAGCAGCCAAACTGTTTGAGAAAGGAAAAGACCAAATGGCAGGTTTTGCTTTGACATTTTAAACAGCAGTACCTTCTCTCAGTGTCTGTTTCATCTCAACTCTTCTGACTTTTCTTTCAAATTGTTGCCACTAATCTTTACATGTGAAAATGTCTTGTATGGTCAACAACCTTGTTGCTCTTTAACAATGGGTACCATGGAAAAGGGACTTGTCAGACTGGTGCTCTCTGGCGCAGTTGTTAGTGCTGAAAATGTTGCATTGTGTTTCTCTAGTTGACAGTCTGGATGTTTCCCTGAGTCAAAGGCTCCCCCTGTGTTGTTACTCTGAGCAGAGCTAAAACCAGAGCTCAGCAAACTCTGGCAGTGTTCTTCCATCGCAGGGCCTGCCTGTGTACATGATCACCAATAATCAGCTGCGCAGTAGCAGCTTGTTTTCTGCTCTCTGGCTTGTTGGAGATGATATATGAAGTATGAAGAATAATGTGAGATGTTTTTCTTAAGCTACGTTAAGCCCACTGTGCTGACAGCAGCAAAACAGAACTTGTTTTGACAAGGAGTTGAGTTAACATGACACAAAAGCTAAATGCAGGAAAGATGAGGATCTCTGTCAGACCCTGGTGATTATTTTTTTTTTTCTGTTGTGGGTCATTTTAAAAGCCTCTCTCCAGTACTCCTACCTTCCCAGGTTTATTTTCTGAGTTGTTACCTTCTCCACAGTTTGAAAGACTCCTTGGTTTTTGGATTTTTTTTTTCCATTGATCTTTGTTGCCTCGAGCAAAAGGAGCGAAGATTTATTTTGAGACTTATGGATCATTACAATATTGGTAGTGTTGCATCTTCATGTGGTTGTGACTTGTCACTGTGAGTTATTGCTTCCAAGGAGACAGATTCAGCTCGACAGGAGGAAGACAGTGTCATATCTCATGACATGTTTCTCTGCACCATGGGGCATATATGAGGAGTGAGGACCCCAACACAGATGGCTTAAGCCTATAATCCTTTTATGTCTTCTCTCAGGCAAGCATGGGCATTTCAGATCATCTCCGGGGCATGGATCAGACAGGACTTTCTGTTTCTGTAACCATCAAGGGGCAATTGCTACCCCAGTAGGTCATTGAACCAGCTCATTCTGCCACAGTCTGAAGGATGGATTGCTTGAGGTCTGGCATTATTCATGCTGGGATGGGTATGAATAAATCCTGTGCTCCAGTGTGTAAACTGTTTGCATAGCAGAGGTTGGAAAGGTGGTGTTGTCCCCCCTCTCCCCCGCAATGCTGCATGAAGGCTTTGCATTACCCTGAAGGTGGAAGTATTTGAGCTTACAAGAATCGGGATGCTGAAGGTGAATGGACTCTGACAGTCACTGATAAATAGCCTGAATGCTTTTCCATGGGTCACCTGTACTGGGGGATCCTTTGGGTACATACTGGGGTTTCTCTGGGCTTGCCCAAGTTCTCTTGCTCAAGGAGGGGTGCACGTGCTCAGGTACCTCCGCAGCGAGATGCCAGGAGGTTGAGATGGTCTGCACCCAGTAACGAGGGCTGCAAAGCCAGTTATAAAGTTTCTGTTCCATAGTTTACATTTATTGAGTTAATCCTGCTGCTGGATATTTATTAATTTTTTGTCTATGGATATTTTCTGCTAGGTTCTCTCCTCTGGCTAATGGGCTTGTACCACAGTGGTGTACAGGAGCTGATCTCAGCAGGAAAGGACCTTTCTGGTGTTGTCAGGTGGCTTGAAAACTGCTCACTCATACAAGTGTGCTACCCTTCCTCCCTCAGTAGTTATTCAGCTTTCAGCAGTCACCAACTGCCATAACTGAAAATCAGTCTTCCCTGATGCTGTGGGGTTTGGATGATGGATCAGTTCCCAATGGCCAGGTCACAAATGGCTCTTCTGTCAGTACTGGGAACCCTTCTCCAGGGCTTCACGAGCCAAGGAGGGCTTGTTCCTTGCCAGGCCATCCTGACCAGATTGCAATGAGCGGAGCTAGGAAAGTGCCTCCATCTGTTGCATCTCTTCTCAAACTGCTGGTCCTCAAACACAGTACTGAGTAAAGTGGTAAATGTTGGTAAAACACTTTGGAATTGTGAGCTGGGATCAACACTGAGGTTTATTTGAAGCCTGTAGAATATTTTGACAATAATGCTGAGCCTCTTTCCACTTTCACTGAAAGTGGCTGCAGAGCTCCCACTGACCTCAGCTGGGCAGGACAGAACCCAAAAGTGCAACACTTACCTTGCTGCCTTGCCCAGAGTGGTGTCAGCAGCCTGGTTCTGGCAGGCAGATAAAGGAGGAATCCCATAATATGCAGGAAAAATTATTAATAAGCTTTATACTGTTATTGTAGTGACCAGCTGTTTGGGCTTTGCCTTTGTTGTCCATGAGCAGGTGCTCTGTTATCTCCTTCTCTCACTCCCCAGCTGAGGTAGCACAGACAGAGACACGTTTCTCACATACGCAGGAGCTTTGGGGTTAATGTTGGTGTCTGATGCAGGAGTGGGGGACTGAGGGCCATGACAGGATTGCTCCAGGCTTTGCATGAGCACACAGACATGCCTGGATGAAAGAAAACATCTTCACTGCAGTAGAGATCACACCAGCAACCACCTCTGAATGTCAGAGGAGCAGCTAATATTATAATAATTGCTAAAATTACAGTAGCATCTTTTCTGAAGATATAATGGGAGATGAATGTTGGGCAGCAGAGGTGCAAAGGGCCTGAATCATCTGCGGTGGGTGATTTGTTGAATGGAGCTCTCTGTGTGTGTGGTGAGGAGCTGGAGCTGCTCTGTGGTTTTCTAAAGAACTGTTGTGGCCAGCGTAATCTTATTGCTGCAGTGTCCACACCAGCTCAATGCTCCATCCATCCAGAAGCCAGGTGATAAAGGATGCTGTGGCCAGGGACATTTGCCCCTGTCAGAATCACTCCAATCGCCCTGGGCATTTTCCAGTAGCACCTGTGTGCAAGAATGCAGCTGCTGAGTTGCATTTCCAGCCTTGCTGAGAGCTACTAGCTGCACACTGGAGTTTGACACTGTAATAATAGATTTCTTTTGTCAGATGAAATTAATCTTGGATTATCTGCTTCACCAATCCAAATACAGGCTCCTGCATTAGCATCCACTTTCCTTAGGCTTGAATCTTTCAGGAAATAGATGCAAATTGGAAAACCTACGTTAAGTTAACTGAGGTTGTAAATCCCAGCCACATCACACGTGAGCCTGGGAGGTAGAGAATAGCTTTCAAACCATTTCCCACAAATTGAGAGTGAGTGCTGCACTGCCATACATTTTATTAAAGCTGTGGTGAGAAACAGACTTGCCAGTACAGTGCCCCTGTGCTTGAAGCAACCACTCCCATTTAAAGGACAAAAAAAGCTGTCATCTGTCTCCAGCCAGTGGCATCCAGATTAACTTTTGCCCTCTGAATTAACACACAAAACTTTGTAAGGAGTCACTCACAGCTCAGTGTATCTGACACAAGCTTGCTGTGTCAAGAACTCTGCAGGGAATCAGAGGAGCACTTTGCTCTGCCTCTCCTTATCCCTGCCCCCACTGCCTGTAAAATAGGGCTTTTAATTGCCTGTAGAATTTGGCTGGTTGGTGATGCCACAGGGCGAAGGTGTGAGTGGATGCACAGTGAGGAGTGTCCACACTGTGTTGCAGTGCAGAAGTGTCTGAGCTACTGGAGAATCATTCACAACTGGAAGCAAGATTGCCAGAGTGAAATCTTCTGGGGCCTGGACCATTTGGATGTGGAATGACCTGGCACAGCTTTCTGGATCAGCTGAGAAAGTCTGTCCTTTGCTCTGCTGTGTGGATGTTCAACCCCATTGTCTCAGCTCTGCATCGTTGCTGAGTGTCAGACATATCCCAATTGCCTGAGATTTAATTTCAGGAAATGCTTATGTTTTCTTGGTTAGGTTGGTTGGGGTTTTTCCCCCTTTTTGCACTTCAGATGACATCCTTTCAACTGAAGCTTTAGAAACTCCAGTACAGTAGTCCAAGCATGATTTAAAAACATGCTAGGAGTGGAAATGCAATTAAGGTACCTTAACCTCCTTTACTCTGCCCTGCAGCAATGCAAAGGAAAACAATTTGGTTTTAAAGGTTATTGTAATCTAGAGCTTTAAACTCCAACATGCCTTAATCATTACTGAGTGGTTATTGAAGAAGTTTACCTTCATCACAGACATAAACAACTGCTAAGTAAAACGTGCCTTTCACATTTTTGTTAGACAAATAGCACAATAACAATGGTCATTGTGGCCATTTTGTGAAAAACTGAGGCAAGTATCAGTTGGAAAATGAAATAATGTGAAGCCTCAGCTGTTGCTGTTAAATGGAGATAGTCATACCAAGCACAGGTACTATGCTCCTTACCTTCCTGTCTTCATCTGAAGAAGGAAAATTGTTATATTGTAAGGTATATTTCAATACATACATGTTTCAGCCATGTTTGAGCTCCCACTCCTGCTCAGGTTGGTGCTCCTGGGGGCTGCTCACACATTTAATGTGACATACACATTTTTCTAGCATGAGGGCTGGCTCTGTCTTCTCAAAGCTTTGCTTTCCTTCTATTTTAAGCACAGACATGAAGGACCAAGGAAAGGGTTTTTGTCAGGTGTGCAGCAGGACTGATTTGCTTGTCCCATGTGGGACTGCACCCTGGGTAGCTGCTGCCAGCCTGTGCTCACTTGATCTGCCACCAATTTACCAGTATGATTTGTAGGTTGTACAGGACCACACAAGAGTATGCCTCTGAAGTTGATTTATCTTAATGAGATGGAGAGCTTGGAGTGCGTGGTTTTTCCTTTTTTGTAAAGATCTTGCAAGACAAAGAAGAACCTGCTATCTTTTCCTGAGGACAAGGTTTTTAATTTTTGGTTCAGTAAAGTGAAATTCTTCACATGACATGAAGGCTTTTATCTCTGTGCCTTTGCTATAATAGATCTTCCTGTGAGCCAGAGGATGAGGATTTCAAAACCTATCACTGTTGGTCTTGCCTGTTATTTGTGGTGTGAGGAAAGCTGACTCAATGACATGCTTGGAAATTTTCCACCTTTGTAGGAAGGGAAGGACAGAATCCCATGTGGATCTGTGCTGCTGCAAAGCCTTGTGCTGGCTGTGTGTGAGCTGTGGTTGTACACCTGCAGCTCGGCCGTGCCGGGCAGGGGTTCACTGCACATGGCCCTGTTCAGCAGGTGCACAGTTTTGTTAGTGCCTGATCTGACACTTCATTTGGAAAGCATTTGCTGTCCTCTCCTGACAGCATTCTGTGATCCATATTTTTTTATGGCTGGTATAATCTGAGAATCAAGTACTTTTGGCAGTTTTCATAGCTCCATATAGTACACTGTATTCATCTGAGCAACTGCCATTTGTCTTTAATCTGTCCGGATCCAATTATTTTAAGTGTCCACAGGTGAAGCATTAGAGACCATGTGTTCTTTCTGTTTAAAAAAGGAAATTCTTTATCTGTCATGGCTGGAGGTGGGAGCTCAGTTCCTGGTCGTCCAGTGGCATGTGATGTGACAATCACTTCTCTGTGCCTTGGTTCTCCCATATGTGCAGTAATACTCCACCATTCCTCCATTTATAACAGGGCTGGAAGTCTACAGTGTGCTTAAGGTGACCAGGAGAGATTCACATCTGACCTCTGTCATTAGTTTGGTTCCACTGGAGAACAAAAGTTTATTCAGTTATCTTCATTTTGAAAGTAAAAGTAGTGATAGTGGAGTGTTCTGTAGCAGGTATGGTCTGGGTAGGGACAGTTAATGAAAGTGAGGAAAACGGGAACAAATAAATTTTTTATGTTTGTTGCTCAGTGTTTCTCAAATGATTCATGTTGGCAACATAACCTGAAGGGGTGAAATTAATAAAGTCCAAACTCTGTTCTTACACTTGCAGGTGCACAGAGGTAATAATGGTAATGGTGTTACAATGGTATAACTGCACTGTGTGCTTGTTTTAAGAGGCTGGCAAAGAGCTCTTGGCTATAAAGGGTTAGATGTTCAAGGAATGCAAGCGCAAGATTCTTTTTGCCTGAAGTCATAGCTGCATGTTCAGCATCTCTCTAATCCTCTTCTCCCTGGTCTGTGTTCCTTGACCTCCTTGGATGATTTTGATCTACAAGTAGACACCCCAAACCTATTACTTGGCCATAACTGCCTGGAGGGGATACACCAGTTAGAAAATCCTGGCACTTCTCTATGGAAACAGGGCAACGTCTGGAGAGAGACACAGGATCCGGACTTTTTGGCGTGGATGTCCCCACCATGAGTCTCAGCCTCTGCTTGGCTGATAGAGAATTTCTCCTCTCCAAAATTTCTGAGCTAGCAAAAGTTATTATCGTCTCTTTAGGGGCTATTTGGTGATACTTAGCAAAAAGCTTGTGGTCTCAGCTGTAAGCAATTGTCCCCTCAAGTCACTGGCAGTCACCTCTCGGCCAGAGAGCTGAACTGAGGCCACGGAGACAGGACCATCTCCTTGCTCTGGGACATTTGTGCCAGCTCAGCCTGGGAGCTCAGCAGCAGCAAGGTGGAGAGATGGGCTGGGGCTGTGTCCCTTGGTGCCAGCAGAGCCCTCAGCCAAACCCCGTTAGGCTGTCGGGACACTCCATAAAGGGAGAGGCAGTGACTTTGCCTGTGTCTGAAGGAGTGAGCAGAACCAGGCAGTGGTGTGACCCACCATCACCTCTGCTGGCTGCCTGGGAGGAGACCAGCAAGTCCTGGGTGTGGGCACTGGGCTGGCTGAGGGAGGCACCCACCCACAGCACAGACAGGGCCCATTAAGAGTTAATGCCTGCAATTAGAAATGGGCAGAAAGAGTTGGAGGGTTCAGAAGGATGGCAGTGGGTGTGAAACACTCTCACATTCCCATTAATTTGAAGTGTCTCCTTTCTGGCCAGAAAGAAGTGCCCAGATTTTTTAGTCAATATTAATTTTACACTTGGCACCACAGGAGAGTGTGAACTGCTGAGTTCACAAAGGGCCCATCTAATAAACAGACAATAGAAAATCAGAAAAGCGAAGATTGAGCTCACTTGCCCAGGCGATGAGAGTATAATAACCATGGGGGCTGCAGAGGGCAATGGAAAATTCGGAGCAGTAATGAGGAGTCACAGCAAGTGCCTGTGCCTGGGCTCGCTGGGCACAGGTGGGAGCCAGGAGAGAAGGTGGGATGGCGCAGCACCGTGCGGGCAGAAGGAAGGCTTGGATCTGGAATGAGAGACAGATGAGGAGGAGGAGATCACGTCACAGGTGTACTGTAGGAATGCAGGGCTGTATTAGAAAAGCAAATTGTTCCCCTGCAAATGAATCCCAAGCCTAATCTCCATGTGATTTCCTTTAGAAGAGGGTTTGAAATTTTAGATGGGTTCCCACGTGCGTGCCTGGTGTCTGTCAGCTCCCCTCCGTCCCTCCCTGTTTGATCACCTCTCCTTTAAATGAACCATTCCTGTCTTCTGGTGGCCTGCAGGATAGCAGACATTGGGCTTTCAAAGCTGCCATGGTTAGCCAAGTGAATACTGCAGAAGTAAGAGGTGAACTTGATTCCAAGGAGCTGGATACTGCCAGCTTTCTAATAAACCCAGAGGAAACTCTGGGAACTGGAGATAATCGTAAGGAAAACAGATTGGTTTGTCAGAACTGTTTGCCTGTTGTCCTCAACTTTCAAGCAGTCTGCAAAACTAGTTTCTTTTATTCAATCTTGTTGCTAGCACAGGACTTTCCAAAACCAGAACTATTTTATTTCAAACTAATCCATGGGCACTTAAAGCGTCCAGAGGTCCTTGTGCTCCATGCCTTGGCCTCTCCTCTCTGGGATAGTAGGGTCCAAAGCCGGATAACAGACTGAGGACTTAATTTCCTGCTGTGGTTGAGCTGATGTTTCAAAACAGATTGATTTTTCTGCAGGATTGTTGTTTTAGTTCCCTTCCATTTTCTTCTTAATGAACACTTTTCATATCTGTGGAATCTGAGCTCTACCTCGATTGAAATGGCACCACCATTATCAAAATTCAAAGCCTGTATCTCAGACCCCAAGCCACTGAAATCCCTGGCAAAGCTAGCACCTGGTTAATGAATACATCTTGAGGAGGCCAGATACATTATTTTCATTTCTGTCACACAGTTAGTGGTTTTTGATCTGCCCATTAGAGAAGCAAGGTGAAATAGTAAGAACTTGCCTGTCTCTGCATTATCTGCCTGTGACAAGGTGCCAGTGGCTGCTGCATCTGATCAGCTGTAATACTCAGGACTGATTTCTGGATAGAAAGCCACTGATTTTGTTTAAGATGAGACGAGGGAAAAGAGGCACGACTTTCCCAGCAGTTGTGATCCTGTCTGTGAGATGAAAAACAATGAAATGCACGGCATGTGAAGTCCCTGGAAAGAGAGGAAATCAAAGCCCTGGTAAAGCAACAGGGGGAAGACAAAGTGTGGTTAAACAAAGGAATAAGGGGATACATGTGAAGTGCACGTGTTGGAGAGATGGGGCAAATAGACTCCTTTGGAAAAATGATGAATTCCTAAAGCCTCTGGTGGGAAAAAGGAAAGGCTTGTGGAGAATCATAAAATATACTGGGAATGAATGGAATGGCTGAACAATTAAATTACTTGAAAACACACCCCTTTTGTGACTGCTGCTGCTCTGTGATGGGGGAAGCACGAGGCTTGTTGTAGATCAGTACTGGGCAGATGCCATGGAGTTCCACTGTTGGGTGCTGAGTGCAGTGATCACTGTACCTCTTACATTTGTAATGAGGCCCACCCTCCCACACAGGGCATGTGCGAGGGTTTTGTGTGTGGGGCTTTATACCCAGCTCTCACTAGGCCTCCTTTCATTCTGAGCTCCCACTGCCTGCTTGCTGAGGGTGCTGGTAGCACCTTCTTGCTCCCCCACTTTGTCACAGAACATAAAATGCTGGCAAAACAGGTTTCTGATTTGGATCCAGAATCCAACATTTGAGCAGCCATGAATGCTAACAGATTGCCAGGACTGGAAGGCTTCACCTGAGGTCTGAGGAACTCAAGTATGAAATAGCTGTATTGCCAAAGGCAGTGTGTAACATTGCTTTTAAAAATTTCTTGGCACCTGAAGCACGGAGGGTGGGTAAATATAACATTAATCTTTAAAAAAAGGTTTGGGAGGATCCAGGAAACCAAGAGCTTATACACCTGGCATTTGTAGTACTTAAACTAGTAAAAGCTGTAATAGACAAAAATATGTTTGACAATGAGATAAACACAATCAGTTTGGGAAAAATCAGTGTGGTTTTTATGAAGGCAGGATGTTTGTCTTGCAAACCTCTTGGAGTCCTTTAACAAGAATGTAGATAAGAGTGAAAGAGCTGGTACTAGATTTCTGTAAGACTCTTGACAAAATTCAAAATACCTTATTGGGAATCTGTGCAGACTCTGCAAAGGAAAGAAGGTCCTGAGATGTACAAATAATTGACAAAGAGATCGGAAACAAGGTGGGAGAATGCTGCCAGGGAGTTTCACAGCTCAGTGCTGGGATTTGTAATGTTGAACCTATTCAGGAATGACCATTGAAAACAGGGAGAGTGAGACTTCAAACTTGCCTGTTAAAATAACGTTTTTCAAGACAGCAAAAAGGATGGTTAACAGTGAAGTATTGTTGAAAAATCCTGAGGCTGAACAGCTGGCCAGTGAAATGGTGGATGGAATTTCATGTGACTAAATGTGAAATGAGGTATGCAGAGAAATAAGGATTGTTGTGCATTTAAAATAATGGGCTTGGAGTTGACCAGGATCTTGGGGTTATGTCAGATAACCTCATGAAAGCATCAGGTTGAGGTTAAGAGAAAGACAAATCAAATGCTAGAAGCTAAGAAAAAAAAAAAGAACAAACCAGAAAAACACTATTGCAGGGTTCTGGAGGGAGTGGTGGTGTTTGGTTTTAGTGTTGTTTTGGTTGGTTTGTTTGTTTTAATTAAAAAAAGCCTGATGTGCTTTCACTGTGAATACAACATGTGGTTCTGCTTTCTTCATACTCAAGGAGTGTACTACACATGGGAAAATTCCAATAACAGCTTCTCTATGGGATTGAGTGAGGAATTGTCCTCAGCTTGGAGGAGGCATGTCTGAGTATAGCAAAGGTGGAAGAGCTGTTGACTGCCTTCCCCTACACAAGAACAAAGGGTTTCCAAAGAAAGCCTTGGTTTGAACCATCATGGATGCTCTTACCTCTTCTGTTGTAGGGTGATTTTTCTCATGTACAGCAGAATCATCTCTCCTGAGGAATACTGCTTTCCTATCTGAGTTTCTTTTCTGAAAAGGAAAGACAGAGTCCCCCTAGGTAAAATCTTGTGTGATAATTTATGCATTCATTATGCTGGCCCAGCCTCCAAACAGAGGTTTGGCTGTGGAGGGAGTTTCCTCGCCCAGATGAATCACTCACTGGTATTTATGCCATACATGCGTGATAATCCTTTTGATCTTTGTAGGCATCTGGGATTCTTCTGCTTGGGTAACTGGCAGCCAGCCTGGCTCATCACAACTGGCAGCTGCAAAGGTGGAGACTGGCTAGAAATAGCTGGAAGTTGATAGGACCCTTTCTGGAGACCCCTCTTCCTTTTGCTTTGAAGGTGTTGCATGCTCAGTTGCCATGTTTGCACTGTTGGGTATGGATTGCCCTGTGTCATCTCTGTCTCCACAGCACAGGGCCTTCCCTAGGAGCTGGGAATGGGGGGAAAGTGAGAATGGGGAGGTTAGAAGGGGCAGGGCTCAATGTGGACTTCAGAGCACCTGCACAGTCTTATTGGATGCTAAACATACTGGATTTGCTATCTGCAAATCCCCATCAATCTGTGGCTCAAAGAACGTGGGGGAAGTGTTGGGGTGGACAGTGTTTTATCACTAGCAGGCCAGCTCCCACCTACATTAGCACATGGCCCCATCCAAAGGTCACTTGGGAGGGCTGAGCAGGACTTTTCTCATTGTGTAGGCTTCCTCTCTTTTATGTGCATCATTACAGACATGAGCTCTGCACCTTGTCTCTGTGCAAGGTGTGTGTAATGTTTAGGTCATAAAGATTAAGGCTTGCATTTGCCCCTGGACTTAAGGAGAAAAATCAACACTTACGAGGAAAGTCAGTATAAATGGCTCTTTTCCAACTCCATTCCTACTTTCCTGTCACCTCCCCTTACCTAGTCCTGTTTCTCTGGCACAGTCCTATCAGCACACTATTATTGTCACCTTTAATAAATCCATGTGTGAAGTGTGTCTAGTAGAGAGGTATTTTGGTGGATGTGTATTTGCTTGGGAGTTCTTGGGGCTTTTCCTCTAAGGAAGTTATGGAGAATAAACGGTTTGCTAGAGTTTAGAGTGGTGCTGCTGGCGTTATGGAAGAGAAGTGGTGTGAAGTACCTGAGATCTCAAAATGGTATAGCCAGAATGTTGAACTGCAATTGAAGTGTGCAGAGAAGAGGGTGGAAGGAAAAAAGATCTTAAGAGTAGATTTACCAGCAATTTTAAAATCAGGTTTTCCTGGTGTTTGGTTTCTAACAGCTTGTAATCAGCTAATGCTTGTGCTATCAAAGCAGGTGCTTGACCATCTCTGCGGGTTCCACGTTGTGTGTTTCAGTAACTGGTGGTTTCTGAAAGCCCTGCCCGCTCAGCCATGAGCGTACGTGGGTACCTCGGGAATGGGGAAAAAACCTGCAGGTTTCCCTTTGGGAAATGTGTGGGCACAGTGCCGCTGTGTGGTGACACTGAGCACGGCGTCCTTGGCACGGGCTGGGGGTTGAAAGAGCATCTCTTTGAAGTTGGTGGAAGGATGCCCGATTTCTTCCCAGGATTTGGGTTGTGCCTGGTAAAGGAGCAGCAGCAACACTCCAGACACTTATATTTTGGTTGTATATTGTTTTTTCTTCCCTTATCTCCCCAATAACTTTTTGACAAAGGTAAAGCAAAGTGTGTTCTTTTCCAGTTGTGTGTTAACATCATGTCTTTCCTCAAGGGACAGGGAACTAAAGAGGTAAGAACAGGACTTGTATAGATACTGTGCTGTGTTCTGAAATTTTGTCCAACCAATTTGTTGCAAATTGTCTCAGTTACAGAGAACACAAATTCAGGTACTCAGGGCTGTGCTTTCTTGTACCTGTGCCAGCAGTGCCAGGGCTGTACTGAGATCATACCTCTATTACACTGTGCATTCTGCACCCACACTGCTTATACTGAGACTAAAAGTTGTCTTGGTCTCTTGTCCTGGCATCCTCATAACTTGGTCATTTGGCTTTACTGATAGGTCTCACACCTTCATTCTTGCTTTTCAGTGCTTTTTAGCTTAAATAGTAAGTCTGTGGATAATTTCCTTTGGGTTCTGCTCCAGGGAAGGGAAGGCTTCCTTCTGAAGTTGTTTGTTGTAAGTTTGAATGGAAAAGAGAACAACAGCAAGCAGCAGCCACCTTGCCAGAGGCATAGCCTGCAGGCTCTCCCTGTGCTGTAAAGCAGGCACTGGCTCTGCAGCTGAGCCATCCATATGCTCAGTGGCTCTTTGCAGACATCGTTCCAAAGCAGCCAGGCTCCGTGAGCTCTTCAGCCCGATCATAAGAAATTTGGTAGAATTTAGAAGTGTATGAGAGCTTCCCCTTTTCACTGTCCCTTTCACTCTTTTAAGGAGGATTTAGTTAGTGATGTCTTGAAGCTGCACATGGGATACCTGTTAAATCAGGGAAGGGAGCATGATATGCACTGCACTGTTGCACCTTGAAATACCCCCCCTTTATGTGTGTGCTGCTGTTCCCATCCCTTGGAGGGCAACCTTAGGGGTAATCATGGGCCTGAACTGTCGCCCTCACAAATACACATGTTCCTCCATGTGTACACCAACCCCTGATCTTTAGTTTCCCATCTAGTCCTCCTTCATACTCAGCTATCTGTTGGTGGAAGGTTCATTTTGTGTTACAAAGGTCCTTCAAGGCCATCCCCAGGCCATCTTTCACAATGTCTCCACATGGCTTTATCGACCGAAGTGTGAGCTCTTTCTAATTCTAGCTGCACCTTTCTTGCCTGCAGCAAAGCTGTTCCCTCTTCACTTCGCATTCTCAGTTGTCCCACCTTCCTTGTCTGCACATTGTCAGGAACAGTAACTGTCTCTTGCTATAAAGGTAGAAAAAGGTCACCCTTCTTAACAGCTGACAGTGCTTATGGCATTACTTTGGCAAGATTTATTCTTCCCATTGCAAGAATCAAATTCTATCACCTCCAGTAATCAATTGACCCAATTTGGGGCCTGGAATTGTGAAATACTCTTCAGCTTTCCCAGTATGAATCACAAGCTTTGTAGTGATAGAACCAGCTGGATTCTAAAGCCTCTGGAGTACTACTCAACCAGTTCAGGAGATTTTGCAGCCATGGAGGAGAAGTAAAAATTCATTCTGGTCCCCAGGAATCACCTGCTCTGGCCCTTTCATAGATAGTTCTGCATAAACATACTTAACAACAACTTAGTTAGAAACTTCACGTCACAGAAAAGAGGAGTTGCCAGACACACTTTGTTTCTCAGGGAATTATTACCATCTGTGCCAATCCTAGTGAGTGTGTGTGATCTATTTGTAGTTTCTCCATGGGAAGAGGCTCCACAAACTCACAACTTATTGCTGTGCTTTGCTGTCCTGACCATTAAGTCATTTGACTTTCCTCAGTGTTCAACTTAACTTCTGCATTTAAACTAACTCTTTATCCTGTCCACATGTTATTACTTTCCTAGATGCTGCATTATTCTATGTATTGCAAAATCATTATCATGTCTTTTCTGCTCTCCTATCTTGAGGTTTAACAACCCAGTTTCTCAATCTTTCCTCACAGGCCATGTTTTCTAAGCCTCTGATTTTTTGGAGGCCTTCCAGCAAGTCCACAACTTTCTCAAAGTGAGATTTTGTAACCCTGTGTCATCCAGAAAGTTTGAATTGCTGATGAACATAATATGAAAGAATTAAGAAGTGTAGTATTATGGGGCACACTTCCATTACAATGATAAAATAGAGCATGGCAAATCTAGTTCTTATCTTGTGGAAATCACACCTCAGCCTAATCTCCAGTTAAAATATTCATTAATACAGTCTGAATAATAAGCACATACAGAACAATTACTATGAATCTAGCTTTCCTTACACTTAGGAGATACAGGTGTGTGCACATGAGAGGTTGTGACAAGATCAGAACAGCAGTGAATGAAGCTTTTTATACATACCTGTCTAACAGAAAGGGATTATACACAAATGAATCTACAGTTGGTGTTAGCCTACATATCTCACACTGTGCCACAGTGACCGGTCTGGTTTCTGGAAGAGTGAAGATAAGGAATAGGAATACAGGCAGGGACTTGCACTGCATTGTGGTAAAATCTGGATGCTTCCTAAAGGAAATTCTGAGTACCTTGCAGGCAGAAGCTAGCCCTTGCGTAGGTCAAGTCCTGCTGCAAATATATAAAACTCTCTGGGGACACAAATGTCTTGGCCAGTCACTCAAATCTTGCTAATTTGATCCCATTCCAATTAAGGAATCCTTGTACCCTAGATTTGGCTGCTGCTGCTTTTCTGCTGACTGCTCTTAGGTCATGTTTGTTCCTCCTTCATGGGACCTCCAAAACGGGCATTTCATCAGAAGGTGCAGTTGAGATCAGGCTTCAGCCCTTGGCCAGGAACTGCTCATCTCCATAGCAGGAGAACTGCTCTTCTCCAGGGTCCTCTGGGACAGGAACAGGGTTGCACAGAGCAGTGAAGAACTGGCCAAAGGGTGAAAAGAAACAGCAATGCTTACTGGATGGAAGGGACAGCTTGTGAAATGAAAAAATCATTTTGTGTTCAATGGACTCCTGTGATCCTTGGCTGTTAAACCACAGCAGTATGATAGGAACCAGCATCTGCAATCTGAAAGCACAAGCCAAATTGTAAATTAGGCACCCTGTTTAGAGGGATTAGCCACTGGAATGCCCATCCAAGGGTATGGTACATTCTCTGTCCCATGAGACCTCGTTCTCTATAACTCCCTGAAAGGAGGTGGTAGCCAGCTTGGGGTCAGCCTCTTCTCCCAGGCAGCCAGCAGTAGGACAAGAGGAACTGGTCTCAAGCTGTTCCAGGGGACATTGAGGTTGGACATCAGGAAGAATTTCTCCACAGAAAGGGTTGTCAGGCATTGGAACAGGCTGCCCAGGGAGATGATGGAGTCACCATGCCTGGAGCTGTTCAAGAAACCACTGGACATGGCACTCAGTGCCATGCTTCAGTTGACATGGAGGTGTTTGTTCAAATGCTGGACTTGATGGTCTTGGAGGTATTTTCAAATCTTAATGATTCTGTGATTCTCTGTCTTGAAGAACATATTTTCTGAGACTGATGGTTCTGTCAAGTGTGAGATTTTTGGGCTCAGTCCAAGAATAATGATGAAATGGCAGTCACTTACATACAGAATAATCAAATCATTTCTCTTAGCCTTAAATACTAAAGAAATTATGAAGTGTGGATATTAAAGACACTATTCTCCAATATGTGCCCAATAAAGCTTAAATAGGACTCCATGTTCCAGTTTTGTATCTGACATTTCCTAACTGGGAGTTTAATTTCTAGAATATTAATAATGTTCTTTAGCACTTATGGACTGTCAACTGTCTCTGGTTTAGTGTTGTAGAATCAAGTTTAATATTTCCTTGCCAGGAGGTATTTGTATGAAATGCAGATTTCTTCATTTCATACAAAGTATAACAATTCAAGTTCTGACTCAGTCATTATGATTACACTGTTCATATGCCATGCTTACGGTCTCTAGTGATACTTTAAAAAAAAATTAAAAGTCATTAAAAAATGAAAAAAGTTTGCATATTTCCATATGAAACAGTAGTGCATATGCAGGAGGATATTTGATAAATTATATATATATGCATTTAAATTAACAGATAATAATTTTTGGGTACTTGATTTCATATACTATTTAATGATTTCTGGATTAGACGTTGTTGCAGGGATGATCAAAGGGCTCTCTTAGCATTTCATGTTGATTTTGCTTTATTAGTGGTTTGGAGCTCCAAACAAAATCTTGAGCCACGTTGCCTAAGACATTAAATTACATGGTGGGAAATGTATCTCTTCCCCCCCCCCCAAAATAATGTCTAAATAAGCCAGATGTTACGTAGTTTATCCCTCCTTTATGTGTGGGAAATGGGGTACAGAGAAAAGTGTTCCTGAGGTCACAGGGAAGCATGTGGCAACCCCAAGGACTGGACACACTTCCAGAGCCCCTGTGAATACTTTAACCAGTAGATCATTCCCCTGTTTACAAGGTCGAGATCAGTGTTTTTCCAGACTGCAGTAAATGGTTTAGGTGCCATATTTAGATTTAGAGAATTTACTGAGGAGCTCAAGTGATGTAAACCTTTTGTATGGATGACTCTGAGGAAAAAAAATTGTCTTCAGTTTATTCAGTGGTACTGTCACTGTAAGCAATTTACTACTTGACATAAAGAAAAGCTTCAGCTGTTGTCTCTAAGATACTGCAATGGGTTTTGTGCAGATTGAGATATTTTAAGTCTATGGTTTTGCTAATGGTGATGTGCCCAAAAAACCCCAGTATAGGTGTCTTGAATATGTCAAGGCAGTCATGAAAAGTCTGCATTTTCCTTTGCAAAATACTTCTGGGGACTTCTGTGAGATCTAATGGTTGTTCACAGAATTAATACAAAATACCTGACTTAGAGCCATGCAACATCTCCTCTCTACATATGTTTATACTCAACTGAACGCAGCTTCCCATTTTTATTTGTGGCTTATAGTAAATGCCCTGAGCACATTTTGCACTCAGATTAATAACCACTTTATCATCACAAGCCTTCCTGGGGCTACCCATTTGGGGTTTTTGTTTTGGTTTGGTTTTGTTTCTTTCATAAAACAGGGTCAGCATGGTTCTCTCTAGCATTTGTATAGAGGGAAGTGCGTGAATGATCTGTCCCCTTTATTCAGATCATTCATTTCACATTTGCAAACTGGCGTTATTTTCAGTAATCAGGCCAGTGGGTAGAAGCTGGCTGGAGTAAGTGGTCTGGTTGGGGATTTTTCTTGGTTTTGGTTGTTATGTTCAGTGTGTGATTCCAGGCGGGTCGAGGGGAGCTGGGTTTCGCTTGCTGTCACTACTCAGGGCTGCCATCAGAAGGAGATCTCTGGCAGCGCTCGCGCTGCTTTCCATATCACAAACTGGGAGCGCAACCCACGGCGCTCTGCTCGGTGTAAGGCTCCTGAGATGAGTGTGTGCAGAGACCTGGGTTAGCTGCCTCTCACCACTGCAGGGGCTCCCAGTTGCTGGATACTTCTCTTTCTCTCCTGCCTTCACTGCTGGCTCTGCTGGGGCTGCGTCAAGCGGTGCTGCCCAACTTCTCAACAGGTAAAATCTTGTTCCTTTCCTCCTGTGTCATTCGAAGTGCGTATGCAGAGCCCATCTGCAAGACATGCTGGGGTTTATTAAGGTGTGGGGATTACTGAATTGCAGGTTGATAATTGAGAAAACCTACTTTCAAACAGTCTAAGGTACAGAACTTGCTGCCTCGTACGTCCCTGTGCCAGGTGCTCCAACGCCAGTCCTGGGCAGGAAGTGCAGAGGGCCATTTCCTGGCTTTGCACAAGTGGACAGTGTTTTGCAGATGTCAGTAGTTGAGCTGTACAAGATACTCTGCAGAGGAACGAGGCTTGATGCTATCTCAAGTGAAATAACTGTGATTTTTAATTCTTAGTAAACACAGATTTCTGCTTTTCCTGTTATTTTCCTGTAAATACTGTTGGGTTTTTCTCCACCAGTTTAACTCTGCAGTGCTTGGGGTGCTTGCTTTTTGATGAAAGTATCTGGATAGAGACTTTAAGATAAGAAAGAGTCCTTTAGCAAATATTTGGGTCTTTGGACGAATTCCCTGAGGGAGAATTCTAACAGGCTCATAATGTGTAATGCTAGGGAGTCTCCAGTCCACACAGGAGCCTCACTGAGCTGGCTTGATAACTTTGGGAGAAATGCTGGAAATGTCCCGAGTATGACTGAGAGGTGTCTCAGACCCCAGGCCTCAAGACTTGGGATGCTGGGTCTGGTACAAGGGTTTCCTTGGGTAGAGACAGTGAGCTGAGCCATGTCCCCTGCCTGCTGGGGTTTGGGAGTGGGTGGGAAGTGCTGTGTGGCTCTGGGGAACCCCCGCTCCCACTCAAATGCTCTGTGCCAGGTTCCCAGGGCAGGGAACTCCAGCTGACAGCTTTGGGCCAAACTGGTCCCACGAGCCTTCAGCTTCCTGGGGAAAGAGGGTTGAGGGTGTGTTCCGCTGCTCAGCAGGATGTGGCTAATCCTGAGCTGTATTTCTTCAGCTTCAACAGCCTCTCCTTTGTGCACCTGAACACGGCACGGGGGAGGCTGCTGGTGCATTCCTCTAATGATGCCTTGCTCTGTTCTCTTCTGCTGGGTGTTCTTAGTGTTACTCTGCAAAAAGGAATGACTTAATCATCTGTCCCTCCACCCCAGGGTGAAGGAAGTGTTAATACTTCAGCGTTATTCCATAATCTTATAGAGAGAAAATGTGAGTCTTAGAAAGATCACATGACTTGCCAAGTTCAGAGTCAGGAAGAGATTCTAGATCTCTCTTCCTTTCTGATCTTGGTATCCCCACAGTGCTTTTCCATGGCTTCCTGGGATGGTTGACTGCCTCCTTGCTTTGCCTGCTCTGACCATAAGAAGCCTGTTCATGTCCACATCATTGCCTGAAACTCAATAATCATTAACTCTTCCCATGTAGCTGTGCATGTCTCTAACATTAAAAAAAAAGCTACTGGTACTGGTTTCTGGCTCCTGTCGCAGGCTTGCCTGCTTTGCTGGCGGTGTCAGAACAGGCCCAGGCAGGATGGCCTTTGCCTGCCTTGCTCAGGCTCCTTGCCCTCAGCCCCATCCCCAGTGTAGCTCAGCAGTCAGGGAGCTGCGCACCAGTTTGTGGCTGGAGAACTGAGACACACAAGGGCACTTTGATTGGGGTGGCACAGAGAAGTCTGTAACCGAGTTGGAAATGTAACTCTGTTGGTAGAGCTACAGAAACTCCCATTCAGACCTTGAGCAAGTCTCTAGAACTTACGTGAAGCACGGAAGCCTGTATGGTTCCTCTGGTTTGTCCTCTGTAAGCTTGAATAGTTTATCTTCTGACCTGGGTATTCTATCAGTCAGGATACGCTGGAGGTGGTGGAACAGCTTACTGGTTCAATCATGGAAGCCAATGCTATTAATGTTACACAAGAGCTGAATTTTCCCCACTGAAGTGTTGCTTAGCCCATGCTTCTCAGATCCACGTAAAGTTAAGTTAGTCAAGCTGTCCTCACGGAAAATGGTTTTGAGTAAGAATCTTTATTGTACTCGAAGTGTTAAGATCAGATTGGAAAGGGTGTAAATGACAACCAAAATGATCAGGAGATACGATCATATCCAAGAAACAAACTTGCTGGTTTATTCAGCCAGGCAGGATGAGGGAGGTGTGTAATCTGGTAGAGTTTAAAAATGGAGGAGAGAGAAATGTTGCTGCTGAAGGACTCTGATGATGCAAGAACAAGTTACAATCAATCGCTTATTAAAAAAAAACCTAACAGGCAAGGAACTAGGAGGCTTTTAAGCAGGACATCAAAGAAGCTTTAGACTTAGTCACTCAAAGTAGTCAGGGAAATCACCTAGAAAGGTTAGTTATGATTTTGAGAAATGATTTATGAGACTGTGGCAGTTACCTGCCGTTGCCACAAACTTGATTTAGTAGCCCGTAAGTTCCTCTTTTTACAGAAAAGTCTGGCAGAAAAGGCACATTTGCCAGAGTGTTACTGCCACTGTTCTTTCCCAAGGGAGCTGTTCAGTGCTTGGCTATCTTGCTTTTCTGGTAGAACTGTCCATGGGGAACCGCAATGAGCTGTGTTACATCTTGATCTACTGCGAGATCTGAGAAGATGTGAGCATTTGATTTCTCGGAAGGTGAAAGTAATTTCTCATAATACGAGTGCAGATAGTTATGGCTGCAGTTATTGGAATGAGAGTTTTCTCCCTGCCTGGCCTTCTTAGTCCATCTCTTCTTTAGATGTCTTGACTAACAAAGTCTTCTCCTCCTGTGCTTGATGCAGGGCTTGGGCCAAATTTTTCCCTCCGTCTTTTACCAGAGGGAATAAAGAGTGACCACGTTGACACCAGCAAAGTTCCCCTGGGTTTGCTTTGTCACACATGACAGCAGCACAATGGCACTGTGCTGCTAAGTGGAGCTGTGCTTGCGAGATATTTTTTTGTATCATTATAGAGACAGAGTTAAGGCTATAATGCAGGTTCTCTTATAATCACACTCCCATTATGCTTTGTAAAAGGCTTTGAGAGCTTTTATTTTGTAAGTGAGCACTGCAGCCAGAGGAGTGTTTCTGGCAGTGTTTGCTGTGAATCATGCATGCAGTTAGGGGGGCTTAGTGCGATGTCTCAAGCATCCCTGTGTCATACCACGTTCCTCCCTAGGACACAGCCTAAAATCTAACCTCCCTGAGGAAACAAACAGGGAGGGGTTCAGATTAAACTGGCCAAGGTAGGGAAAGATAGATGCAGGTAGCAGCATATTCCATGCCTGCAGCAATCAGCTCCTTTGGCCAAAAGCCTCAGAAAGGTGAGGAATAAGCCAGGTAAAAGAATGGTTCTAGAATATTTATAGAGCACAGTTATGCTCCTAAATGTCTGCTGGGTCCTGGACTCCTGCAGCTGATGAAAACAATAGCAAGCTGCCATGCCTGATTATTTCTCATCATTTCAGCCTTGCAGGTAGAGGAGAATCCATAACAAGATAAAAAACCAGGAGACACGTTTTCTTTCCCAGTCCAGGAAAAATAACCTGTTGGATTATAATCTGCAAACTGTGGAGAGTGCCAGCATGAGCAACGAGGGGCCAGAGAATCCCATCTCATCTACACTGACTGAGGGCCTGAAGAGAAAGAGGGGGAGACCAAAGAAGCAGCCCCAGGTGAGGAAACACCATCCCAAGAGGCTGCCTGAGGATGCCATGGCAGTAGCCTGATGGGATTTGCAGGCAGCCCTGGGAAGCTGCTTGCTAACAAGGACAAGGGAAGGAGAGGTGTTCCGTGGTAATTTCTAGTGCTACCCAGGACAGCAGCAGGATCTGAACCCTGGGAAATCTCTGCTCCTGGCCTCAGAGGCACCTCTGATGTGACAGGCAGTGACAGTTCAGCCAGGACATGTGTGAGAGGAGCTGACCAGCTCTCTGTTCTAGCCTGAAGACTTTCACGTGTCATCACCTTCTGTTCCTGCACCACTAATTGGATAGAACAGGGAAGGCCCCTTGGCCAGAGCTCTTGGAACTTATTCATTCCCTCAGCCCAAAAGACAAAAAAGTAGGAGTATTGCTGGTCACCTTCTAATGCACTTCACAGCTGGAAAAGCAGAGACAATCAGCTATTTAGTGGTCTGGGTGCTCTTAGTAGGGTAAGACAGTCCAAGACCTACCAGAATGAGAGAATGTGAATAGTTTCAGGGATCATCCTGCTTAAATGGTTTTCTCCTTTTATCCCAGGAGGATGCTGGAAACGCAGCTATTATCCCCCAGGATGCTGTGGAACCACAGCCAGCGAAGAAGCCACGAGGAAGGCCAAAAGGAAGCAAAAAAGCGACTGCTCTAACTGGGGGAACGGTGAGAGGAAACAGCTTATATTCATTTACAGGGGAGAGCAGCGCTGCCAGAGACACAAGCAGGGATGTTCCTCTTAGCTTAAAGATAGTGAAAGTTGCCCCTAATTCAGCTCAGCTTCACTTGCCACTGTTGGACAAATCAGTTATTGTGGTTTTAGTCCTTACTCACCTCCCAGCCTTCCTGTGTTGCCACTGCCTGTTCAGCAGTTTCCTTCCAGTGCTTCTCCTCCACCACTGCCAATCACAACCAGTGCAGTCAGGCAGGTGTTTCCTCCTCAACTGTCTTCTATCCTCAGCTTTTGCTTTTTCTGTTACTTGTGAGACAAGACCTTTATACAAAGGTCACCTTGGCCATGTTCAGTGTTTTAGTCACAATGCCCAGCAAATATGAGAGCTGACAATATTTTTTCCCCCTTTGTTTTCAATAAAGGCAGAACCTTCTGCTGGGAAAAGGGGAAGAGGGAGGCCCCGCAAGTGGGTGAGTACGGTGTTCAGTCCTTTTCCTCTTCTCCAGTCACAGGTCCTGGGCAGCTTTCAGCTGTGTTTGCCCTTCTCAGACTGTATCTGCCACAACATTCTTTCAGCTTTGGTAGCCTGGAAATAATTAGGGAAGCTCTGACTGCCTTCCTGATGGCCTCCAAGATTCAGCTACTGAAGAATTCTGAGAGCCCAGGGGAGATGCTGTGCTTAATTCAAGACATGCTAGACTTCCACAGTATAGCACTTTCTCAGACTTGGAATGTCAGACCAGAGATTCCATCCTTTCTTAGAGCGTTTGTCTTCCCAGGAGACTTGAAAGACTGAAGTGATTGCTTAGTATGTCACTTTGTCTCAAAAGAAGAAATTTAAAATTAAGGTAAAAGGGAAATTTGATGAATGGAGAAACTTTGAGTCCTGCCAGCAGGAGACTCTTTTATGCAGCAAACAAAGGATTAGTAAGAACCTGTAGCTAAGGATAAAACATTCCAGGTGTAAAAACAAGACAAAAGCTTTTAATCAATAAGGATATTCAGTCCTGTGAACAATTAGTGGGATGTTATCTGTCATTAGGAGTGATTTAAAAACCCCACAACAGCCACAAACCATTATTTAGTGTGTATCACAAAAATTGCTAGACCCAACCCCAAGCTGTGCACTTGCTGCTGGAATCCATGGGTTTATTGTACAGCTGTGATAGCACAGGAGTGCTCAGGTGGGAAAGGGACACTTCTGGTTCAGCAGAAGACAGAGCATCCTGTGAGGGCCACGCAGAAGGCTTGGAAGGAAATGTCCACCATCAAGGAAGTGCCAGGATATGGGAGAGATCAGGAGTCTTTTCTAATGTGACAGTGACCTTGCCATGCAGATACTTCCTGGATAGTGGGAAACTGTCTGCAAACCCTGTGCAGAACATCCCAGACAAGGGAACTGTTCCATCAATCTATTCCTTCTCTGCAATCCACGTGAGAAGGTAACAGTCTAGTTCAGCACACTGCTCTTGCTCAAAGCCCATTCCTTTTCCTAAACCCATTTATATTTATATTATGTTATTTGAACGCACTGATTAGGGAAGTCTGGTGTGTTACCAGTGCTTAAAGCAACCAGCTGTGCAAATTGGGATCCTCAAGCAATATGGAAAATCATCAGAGGCAGACATGGCCATGTCTTACAGAACAAAACCTTACCCATTGAGTTCTGCTGGTGTCATTTGTGGAGTGACAAATCTCAAAGACAAGCAGGAGGACCTAGAATTTTTAACATTTCAAAATGTGTCATTTTAACCTTGATTAGTGAAGCATTCTGATCTTTCAGTTCAGAATTAAACAGCTGAAGAATTTTTGGGGAGCAAAACCAAAGCAGAAGCAAAAGAAGAATCATTTTGGTTTTAACTGTCAATAGACAAAATGTTCCGCTGGTCAAGACAGGGAAATATCCTGAAATACAGAAAATATTCTTGATGAAAAAAGTTGTCCACAGCTGCGTAACAGGCAGATTTTTTCGAAGTGTTGGGCTGTTTCTCACAAGCCTGGTACTGGGATGGTTTATTATGGATTCTGACAATGACTCAGACATGCTTGTGAACGTGTGGACACCACATGTGCCCTGGTGTGTGCTCTTGCCTATGGTTGCATGTAGGAGTTGGTGGCAAATGGATGTGCTGTCAGGGCTGCACAGTCTTGTTTAAATAATAATCCATCTATTCTGCATATTTGCAATTTTGTCTTTCGATACCTGATTTTGTATGGGGGGGACTTGTTTATTTTTGGTGTTTTTCTTTGTAGCCTCAAGCAGTGGTCCAAGAAGGAGAGTCTCAGGGAGGAAATCCTCAGGAAAGCAGTGACTTGAATTTGAACTCAGCACCAGCCACACAAGGTTTGAAATTAGATAATCATAATTACACGAGACTAAACAGTGCAGCCACGCTCTGGCAAACCATGCACATACCCACAGAGCTCTAGCACTGGCTGCAGTCTTTCTGGTAAATCCTGCAAACAGAGGAGCATTTGGAAGGCTTCCAGGCACATTCCTTCCATCTAATTCCGTTGTGACTACTTCAGCAGAAGTGGAGGTAGAAAAAAAGGAAGGGAAGGAAATCTGTCTTTCCAAGAAGTCACACATCTGTGGTTACAGGTACAGCTCAGTGAAATTGTCTGGCTGGTGTGTACAAAGTGAAAATAGTCTATTGTTAATGTCTTGCCTTACTTGAAAAAAAAATATGAAGATCCCTTGATATTTGGGACATCTTAGTACTCTGGATTAACTCCAGAATGCTTCCATGATGGTCTTCCTCTTCTTCCTGGCTTGTACTCTAAGGCAGAGCTCTCTGGCACTGGCAGAGATGCCTCAGCAGCACAGAAAATGGTGGCACTGGCCAGTTTCTGTACAAGGCCCAATTTATCTAAGCTTCTCCCAGGTGAGATGCCAGATAACTGTTAGCACTGTTGTAGGAATGTACAGATGCACCACCCAGAGCCCCATCCTCACCTGAACCCTGTGAAAATACAAATCCGAGTCTACACCATTCAGGGCTGTTTCTGAGGTCGATTCCAGGAAAACTTGTGTGCATCTATGTCCTTCCTTCAATGGGCCTTGTAGGAAGCTCTTCGTGAAATGTTTTCCGTGGAGGGAGAAGGGGCCGGGAGCCCAGGGGAGGCAGAAGTTGCTGCTTTGCCATGTGGCAGCACAGCTGCTCCCTCCTGCCGCCGCTGCTGGCGTGCGGAGCGAGCGAACCGACACTGGGCAGAGCCCAGGGTTCTTAGAAAGTCCCTGGAAATGCCACATGATTAAATGCCAGGGCAGTTAACCTCAGTTGCTCAATTCAGTTTCCTCTGGGGCTCCTGCTCCCGTATCACTTCCTGCCACGGAGTTGTGCGCTGACATCAGCGGAGCCGCAGGCTCACGGGGGATGAGCTCACCTCCGGCCCGGCCGCCTTGGGTACGGCTGAGCATCGCCCCAAACCGCAGCCATTGCGGGTGCTTTCTTCTTCCTTTCGGTTTGAGTGGGAGCCGGGGCCGTGACGGGAGGAATCCGTTTCCCTGCTGTTGCAGTGAGGTAGAAGCAGATGTGACAGGCTCGGCGGATGCTGCGGTCGCCGGGAGACGGCCGTGCCGCACATGATAGTGCCGCACATGATAGTGCAGCCCCAGCCGCTGTGCTCGCCCCGTGCCGGGCACGGACAGGGGACTGCTGCTCCTGGGAAGGGTCTGCACTTCTGTCAGAACAAAAAAAACCCGGACAGGAAATCAGTGGGGATAAGCGTGTACAGTATGAAACCGGGCAATCCTCTGGAAAACTTCTTAAGTTATTTGCTCAGGAGCTTGAGATGGAGTGGTAATCCTGGCTTAAAACTTCTGGCTGAAAAGGGAAAGGGGAAGCATGCTGTTCTGAGTTACTGGAAACTGTAGATCCTGGGGCTCGTTTGCAAGCATGGTGCAGCTGTAGTGATGCCTGAAGAGGCTGCTGGGAAACAGAGACTAGACAGGAGTAAGGGAATAAAGGTGATATTTATTTGAAAGGCCTTCAAAGCTGTACACCCTGGGGACCCCAGAGGCTACTGCCAAAATGGACCCCAAGATGGACGACAAGTCCCAAGTTCTTCACACTTTATAGGTTTGGTCCATTTGCATATCAGCATAAATTCACCAATTAAAACTATAGCTACTGATGTAAGTTCTCTAAGCTCAGCCCCCCTTCTCCAAGGTGTTGGTTTACACATTTCTGGGCCCAGGATGGCCTGGGTGTCCTTGGAGAGCAAACCTAAAGAGACTTTGTTATGTCTGTCTTAGCATGAGAGAGCAGCAGCAGCAGGCTGTGAGACACTTCAGAGTTTTACAGTAGACAATGCAGAATGTAAGAGCTAAACCTCAAGGCATCAGCTTGTAGATGGGTAGCTTCTGCATTAACCCATTCCATGATCTGGGTTTAGCTGGGGTATTATATGCCTGCAAGTGGTACTCATGCAGGAGGCTGCTGCTCTGAGACTCGTTAGCAGGAGTGTGTGATCACATAATGATCTTCTGCTGTAGACACAGGCAGAGCTTTGCTCATTGAGGGCTTTGGTGGTTTGCTTTTTCCCTCCAGGTGAGGATTTTTGAGGTGCTGCACTAGGGAGGGGATGGGAGAGTACATGTGCTTTGCCCATCCTGCAGGTTGTACACTGCACAACTCCAAGTGGGAAAGAGATCTGCCCTGGGCTTCATGTGTGCAGCATTCAGATGAATTGCTGAAATAAAACTGACTGACTCCCTGCCTTTCAGTCTGTTAGGGGGCAAATCAAGACACAGGAAAAGCTGAATGAGAAATATGCAAGATTTGCAAGCCTGCAGTGGGGCAGAGAGCTGCTTTAAAGCCAGCTGGGTTTTTTCCCCTGGCCTTTGCCTGGGGTTCTGGCTCTGGTTTTCCCAGGGCATTGGTTATGGGTGACTCCAGGTTATCCAAGAGCAGGCAGGAGTTTAATGGATCAGGCTCTGTTGTGTTGCTACCTGCAGATGCTGCCAATCACAACTCTAGCATTAACATTTCTGTTTTTCTGGGTCAAGAAGCATTTGGGTTTTTTTCTGTGAGTACCATTACTGAAGGATTGATGAATCTGATTTCATAGGCTCCTAAGCCACAAAAGCAGATGTGGTTTGTCTTAATAACTGTGCTTAGCTAATGGACTGTAGGTGTGAGGGGGAAAGAGGCTGCTTTATGGTAAAATTTCCAAGAGCCAGTGCAAAGGCCAGAAGCAGCCTTGGGATCTTGTTCCTTTTTGTCTGTCTTTTCCTTCCCTGTGTTCTTCTCCATATATAACTTTGTCTCACTTTGTTCCCTCTGCTGCCCCAGTGGTCACCTCAGCTCTCCTGAAAGCCAGGGCTGAGCCACACATCAGAACAAGCCAGAAACCTTCCCCACTCACACCATTTGCAGACATTCTGCACATCTACTTCCCTGATGTTTAATGTTGGGTAGGGCACTCTGGAAATTTGTGTCTCATGAGGATTCAAGGAAACACATAATTGCTGTCAGCAGAGGCGGTTGATGAGTGTTTGCAGAGCAGAAACCAGACAATTTGATACAGACTGTCACTTCTGGGCCCTCAGTAGCCTCATGCTGAGCCCTGCTGCCAGGGAAGCCATTTGTGTCAGGAGCTCCATTTAGCCTGGAGCTGGTACAAGAGCAATGGGAATGTTGTTGTGAAGACCTTTGGTTGTTTGGGAATGGATCCTTGTCACTTCTGAACCTTGCACTGGCTCTGTAAGGGGGTATTGGGCAGCAGGGCTCCTCGACCCAAAGCTCTAACCCTCTCTCTCCCATGATCTTTCCTTTAGGTATCACTGGAAAAGACGGTTCCAGGTCCGGCAAAACCACTGGTTTTAGGAGAGGTCTTAACATCCCTGCTGCAGCTCAGTAGTGTCCCTCCTGTTTGTGTCTTGCTGAAGCCAGAGGACTGGAAAGCAAACAGGATTTTTAATGTTGTATTTTAGATTCTTCATTTGTGATAATTTTAGCCAAGCTCTCTCTCCTGTTGCCTGTGGACTTGCTTACCCCAAACAGGGATTATGGGGAAGAAATGGCAAATGCCTTGTTGGAGAGATGCCTTTTACAGTTTGTAGTGTATCTTTTGAGTGTATTCATTTCCCTTTAAAGTACTTGGATAACCTGGTGCCTTGCCCTGCCACAGAGAGCAGTATTTCAACAGAAAGGTAGTGATGACTCAGCAATAGAGATACAGGAAAGGAAATCTATTTACACAGCTAATGGCTGAGCTTGTCTGCCATATCACCTCTGGCAGACTGATGGAGCAGTGCCAAGAGTTAAGTTTTGCTTTGTTGCCCATAGGAACTGCATCTGAAAGACAGCCTTTGAGTCCTTTCCTGACTATTTCAGAAAGAAAAACCTTTGTGGCATTTCCAGCTTGCCCTGTGCTGCTGTTCCAGTGGCCAGTAACTTGGATGCTTTAGGGGAAAGTTTGCACCCTGATGTCTTAGGGATTGATTCTGAAATTTTTATCTTTACATGATCAGCTCAGGGCCTTCTCTTAGAACTTCTTCTGGCCTGGTGGCTCTCCTTGTGATTTTGATAGCAGCTCCAAGTGCACAGTGCTTACAAGCTTAGTCATAGCCACTGGATTTCATCCCTTCAAAGGAGTGTCTGTAAAGAACCAGTTATACAGAAGTTGCTTCCTTGCAGAGCCTCAGGATTCAATTTAAATTAGTTTAAATTCAGTCCCTAACATGCGTGTGTGGGGTCCTCTAGTGTCACAACTATGCAAATAAAAGCTGGTGATAGTTCAGTTTTGGGAGGCAGCAGTAACCAGTTGGTTTGAGATTGTTGCTGGCTGCTCTCAGTTTCACATTGTTTGCAGATTTGTGCTTTTGGTGTCAGAGCTGAACTTGTTAAATTCTGAGGAATTGAGGGTATTTCCAATATCCAGTTGCAAACAGTGAAATCCCGGTGGTATTTTCCATCTCCTGGATGTTCTGCCTGCCTATGAAAGGGACAAAGTGGGTATTTCAATTATCTCTGACAGGATGTAAAATTGGCTAGCTTTACAGTGTTAAATATTTAAACAGAACATAATTGGCTTTAAATTTATGGTAGTGCATAGCAGAAACCCATGAAATGGCCATATATATTGAACTCATTTATTATCTTTTCATCAGAGCTCTGTTCCCTTGGCAAGTATTTATTTAACACAAGAAAATGTATGCAGAATTAAGAGGAAGGGCTGATTGGAGAGGTAATAGAGGGGAAAAGTGTTGGTGGTTTTTTTTTTCCTTTTTGGGTCATTTTGTCCAGTCCACCCAGTTTAGTACAGATGAGTCCTGATCCCATTAATTCTGCTTAGTAGCGATGAGAGCCCTGCTCCTAATTCTGTGTGGTGTCTGGTTTGCCCTAAGGGTACTCTCTTGTGCATGGAGCTTGGTGGTCACAGCAGAAAACTGCATCACAGATAATCCTTGTGCCTCCACTACCAAACAGCAGAGAAATCAAGGACTAAGTGGATTAGGTCCCAGGGCCTGACCTAAATCCTTTGCTATGGGATGAGCTGTGCTGCCAGATATGGGATGAGTTTGACCCCCAGCTCCTGCTGTGGGGATAACTCCAGGTGGGACATGACACAAGTGAAGCTGTACTGCTGATGGTTACGTGAGAAGATGCAGCTGGTGCTCCCCTGAATTCTGCTGCTCTTCAGTGCACACACAAGTTCAGCTGCAGCTTACGTCTGCAAAGGCCACTCCAGTAGCAGACCAAAATATTTTACCAACTTTTGTGCCTGGTTTTCAGTTGAATTGGCAGGTTCAGTACTCTGTTTGCAAGGCTGTACTGCCTATTTAATTAACCCCTGCTACCTGAGAGCAGTAGCTCTTACTGTGTGAGACTGGAACTTCAGCTTCTCCTAAATGGATTAGGGATTACATCTGTAAGAGACTCGAGCTTTTCCTGTGACATCAGTCAGTCCTTTCTCAGCTGGTGGCATGGAAAAGGGGTGCAAACTGCCTTGGGTAGATAGTAAATCCATTTGCTTTAGGTCAGCAGTATTCCTCTGGGATGTGCATACAAAGTATTTCTCTTAAAAAACGCCCCAAAACTAGTGTTTGCTACCTCTTAACACTCTGCTGAGAAACCACAGTAGAGAACTTGTTTCCATAAAAATGAGGAGAACAAACAGAATTCCACTCTTTTAGGAGCTCTTCTGTGTGTAGTTGAAATCCCAATCCATAACTTCAGCTTCTATGTTTATGCAGAGAATTAGAATGGAAGTCAATGCTTATGAAAGGTGGGCAGAATTCCAGACATCTTCAGAGAGCTGGGATCTCACACTGGATCACTTGGATTGTCTTGAAATGATAAACATTTTTATTTCCCATACAGTTAATTACCTTTTCTGTGTAGACAAATCCTACCTCTAAGCAAATGCATGTCAAGTGTTGTTAAGCTGAGGCAGTCTTGGCCAGAAATAAGAGGTCATTACAGTTGTTTAAACCACAGGAACTGAGCGAGGTTTGTTACCTAGCAAAGTTTGGAAGTTTCCCATAAATGGTTTTGGTGAAGGCATAGAGAGTGTTGGCAACTTGCAAATTAGCCTTGAAGTTTGTTTTAAATAAAGGTATTCAACAAAAGTCCCTCAGGCTCCTGCTTGGCCTCCTCCTCGTGCAACACCCTCAGCACACATACATATCACTGAACAAGGTGAGTGTCTCTTGACCTGGAGTTTTGGGGTTTATAAACAAAAATTTGGTCATTCAGGAGCAGCCCCAGAGTGATGTGAAAACAAGAAATAATGAGCATGAGGAATCACACATGGAGAAAACCAGACAGGCTCCTAAGCCCAAATGTGGGTGCCTCCATCCTTTTGTGTGTCTTGGAGGCTTGATGGGAACACAAGCCAGTTCTGCTTCATGTGTACACCCAGAGGTCTCCACAGTCGAGTCTGTTTCTCCCCCACATTGTTCTGGGGGCTATACAGCTATTTAGCTTTTCATACAATTAATTCTCTGTGCATTGCCTCTTCAGTTCATCTGTTCATCTGTTCATTCAGTGGGTACTAGTCCCAAGTTTTAGGGCTGTGGGCCAGAAGATGAGGCAGAAGCAAATCTGAAATACATCACCAATGTCATCCTGTTCTGTTTCCCTCAGTGTGGGCAGAGCTGCAGGTGAGCTGATGAACCCCTGGTTTGTGCAGGAATTCACCTTAGGGATAAGTTGGCATTTCTTTTTGTACTCTGGATACCCAGGACAGGCAGCTGGAAGCTCCTGCCCTCCTGACTTCTCCAGCAAGCCTTTCTGAAGAGATCTGAGTTTCTGTGCTGTAGAACACTAAACTTAGACCCCCACAGAGCTTCCCCTTCCAAGTTTTTCCACACTTAGTTCAGTTTTTGAAAGAGCAGGGGAATTCACAGCACACAAATCACCACACTGGGGATACACTCCAGCAGTTTCTGTGGGAAAATGCAAATGATGGGGGAAAAAAGACAATCACACTAGACTTTCATGTAAATAGTTTAATTATATTTCAATGCTTTAAAACACAGAAACACTTGAATTAAATTACATCATAATGCTTCTGCTAAATTATACATCCAGGAACTGTGAGAGGAGGCGCTATGGAACTAAAAGAATACTCCAGTATGAGCCCAGCAATTACCCATAATATTCTCTTAGTCTTACTCTCTGTACTTCTTTCCTCTAAGGGCAGTCATCACAGGCCAAAGCCTACCATCACAGGGAGAATGGTTCAAGAGCATTCCTCTGTAGGTGTGTTTGTTGTACAGGATTTATCTCAGTAAATCACGGACCAAGGTGCAGTTTGCAGCTGGGCTGCTGGAAGCACTGCTGGGCAGCTCCTGCTGCAGCACACGGAGCTGGGAGAGGGGCACACAGTGGGCTGAGGCATTGAGGAAACAGCTCAGCTCACACTTGCCTTTTGTTGAGTTTAAAACAACCATTGGAAGTTCCAATCCTAAGAGTTCTGGGGGAAATGCTGCAATTTAGGACAGCTGGACCCCCCTGCTGCCACTTGCATCCCTGTGCTGCTGCAGAGCATGGAAAGGTGACAGGGAAGGGAGAAATCAGATGTGTGGCTGCTCTCAGTGAGCACTTGGAGGAGGTAAGTGTGTGTGTGTGGGTAGGGATGTATTTATGTGTTTGTCTCTCAGCTGCTCACTGGGACTACCCACAGACAGACTCCAAATTCTAAGGACCTAATCTGCATTACACTGAGTATTTGTACCCATGCACCTTCCTTCCAGCAGCATCCCTGGGGGCAAACAGCAGCAGCCTGGGAGTGCCTCCTGCCACATCTCCTGGCTATGAGGGTGAGGCTGTTTTCCACACTCCAACCCGTAAACTACTCCCAGAAATCCCTAGTTCTAAAAAGACAGCTGGATACTGAAAAACTAAAGCAACTTAGCCCTGCAAAGCTGCCCTGAGGGAAGCTGTGTCAGTGGAAGAGGGAGGGCTGGTAAGGAGCTGTGCCCTGCAGGGGTCAGGGGCACGTGCCCAGGAAAGAGTCTGCATTTAATGAATATGGGAAAAACAGTCACACTGGGGAAGAAGAGAAAATATTTGGGAGAACAAAAACTCACTGGCAGGTCCAAACTTGCAGCAAAGCACATGATACCTGAATTGCCACTCTGAAACATCTCCTTGCATAAAGCTTCAGATCTGCATTCAAATTTTAGCTTGCCCTGATTGCCTTTTAACTGGTGCTGTGGATGGAACAGAATCTGATTGACAAATGCCTGTACCACACAAAGATCAGGAGGTGATCAGTGCATAGCTGGGCACTGATGCTGGTCCCTGGCTGCTGTGCTGGTCTGCAGCACTTGGGACCAGTGCCCACCAAAAGGCTGGCAGAGAACAGGCCCCCCTGCACTGCCACGTGCCAACGTGGCCAGAGACCCCTTTGCACTCTCTTCCTCCTGCAGCCCTGAAGGATGCACAGGCAGAGAGATGCTCCAGGGACACCCCTGGCTTACCTGTCTAGTCCCACCTACCTGTTCCTAGCAGGTAACTTGAGCAGAAGCTAAGGCAAAGCTCTGTGTTCCCTTCAGCAGGAAGAAGAGAAGGCTCTGACTGCAGGTCCTGGCAGGTAAGGAAGTACAAACCAGCTGTTAGTCATCTCTGGGGGCAGACACTGGGCTGTTGTTGAGCCAATACATGTTTTTCCTTATTTAAAAGAAAGTATTTCAAAGCTTAATCCTTTTTCCTGGGTAACAGTCTGCACTGTAGAAACTTCCCTGAGCCAAAGCAGGAGGGGATATGGGGTATTGGAACACCAGTTCTGCCCAGTTTCTCTTAGTGGCCCAAGCACTGTTTATTCCTAGCTCAGCAGCAGGGGATCACGTAGCCAGACAGTGACAGTCCCTGCCTCTAGCTGTGTGAAATCCCCTCTGTCTATACAGTAGCTCTAATTTGGGATATTCAGCCACTTCCTCACTTAAGATGTAATTGGCCAAATGTTCACTGTTTCACTTTTTAAAGCCAGTGAATTCCCTGTGCTTCAACACCACCCTGGTGCACGTTTATCAGCAGCCACACGCCTGGGAGGGAGGGAGGGGATAACCTCGTGGTTGTGTTCTCCCTGCTGTGTCCCAGGTCACCCCTCAGCTGGGCCAGGCAGCTCTCCTGGCTCAAAGAGGCTTTGCCACCAGTCCCTGCCCAGGACTGGCCAGAGCTGCAGTCACTGCAGAGGCCCATCCATGACTTTCCTTGGGGCCTGGGCACACAAAGCCATGGAGAAGGTCTCTGAAACGTGCACCTCTCTCCTTCCCTGACCCAGAGAGCACAGCTCTGTGCTCTGACAGGTTAATCTACACAAAGCAGGCACTGTTCCTAAGCACAAAGCTTGGTAGGTGGTATCAGGCAGTGCCAGCCCAGAAACTGGAGCTCAGGACCTTTTAGTGGTAACAGACACAGCAGAAAATCACCACTGCCCTTACAAAGGGTTGGCTTCCCAGAGAGAGGGCACTTCCCGTGCCCATTTGTAACACAAACCACCAGGTGACCAGCTGGGCTCAGTGGATCAGCCATGCTTGAGGGAAGTCACTGCTTTGTTGGCTTCATCCTCCTCGTTGTCAGCAGGATCCCGGAGCAGGGCAGGTCCTGGTCATGCATTGATGGCGTTGGCCACGTCTGTGAACACGAGGCGGCTGGGTCTCTGCAGGGCTCCCTGACTCGTCAGCAGCACCTGCAGGGGAGCAGGAGAGCTGAGAGCCAGCACGGCTGCCTTGGCTCGGGGCTGTGCTTGGGCACAGGCTGCATGCTTGGAACTGCATTCACCCCTTCCAGGGGAGGCTGCCTGGCTAACAAGGCATTAACAAGGCTGTGACAGGAAAATACAACAGGCTGGAGACTAAGTCAGCACATCCATGCCAGTTTAAAATCCCCACATCATTGGATTACTGGGTCTCACTATTTATATATACAAGGCAGCATGAAAAGGCTTGAGATATCAAGAAGGCCTGGAAATGTGCCATTGCTTGAACTTGAGCTGTTGTTTTAGACTCTCCCTCTCTTTTTACATTAAATCTTTAAACTCTTGTATTTCCCAAGCATTAGCAAGAGGGATCTGAGGTATCCTGCTGGCCAGTCCCTGGAGAGGATGGATCTGGTTTTTACTGTGCTGAGGTTAACTATGGGGCTTTACAATTTCCCCCCTTTACTACCTCCAGGTAAGCCCCCTCTGTGGACTAATAGAGGGATCTGATGTTGTTCTAGTATGTGCTACTCAGAGGACAAGATCTGCTTTTATACACCCCACTTCCTGCTTTTCCAAACTAGTATGTTCCATATGTTGACTTTCATATTCCAACACATCTCCTTTGTGCTCTTTAGCAGGTTGAGAATGTCTCAAGGTAAGTATTTTATAATTACAGTTGTATTTATTATTTCCTCTTTCCCTGCCTGCCCACACCAAGCTTGCTATAGATTATATGAAGGCATAAAGTGTGTGGAAACTGAGAACTGTTTGGGAAAACTCCTGCTCCAGAACAGGAAAAGCAGGGGATGACATGGGCAACACAGAGCAGCTGGAGAGGAATTCATGAAAGGAAAGGTGTGTCTACTCTAAGGACAGGCTGTGTCACGGGGTAAGAAACAGCCTGTTCCAACCATCCCTGCTGGCTCTCTTTTAAAAGGCTTTTTGTGTGGTGGTGGTGACAAAGGGAACAGAAAACACTGTGAAGCTGGACCCAAAGAGTGGTGAGAAGCCCTTCTTTCCTATTTCTCCTACCTCTTGTTACACTGGGAAGGAGAGAGTCTCCTGTCAAAGACCTGCCCAACTCCTCAGTCCACCCTAAGCACTCCACAATACTCAAGTCCCTATCTCCAGGGCTGGCAGAGATGGGGAGGTCCTCCTGAGGTCTTACATGGCTTCTCTACCCTGCAGCCCTACAAAATGTCCTTGGCCCTGTACCAAAAGCAGTGCAGGTACCGGTGGCTGCAGTGACACTCGTGGTGGATGCTGCCTACCTTGCTCTGTGATGCCTGGGAAGATGCTGCATCTCGCCCATGTTCCAGCAGCTCCTGCTCCAGCTCATCCTGCTCCTCGGTGGGATCAAAGTTGTACATGGGCATGAGCTGGTGCCGTAGCTTCTCCAACCTGCCCGTGGGAGGGGAGCAAAAGGGTTGGTTGAGAAGGCAGAGCTCAGGCTCCTTCCCCACCCCACTGCTGAGGCTTTCTGCAGGCTCCTTCTCCTGCTGCACAGGGATTCTGCTCCTGTGCCTCTTGCTGGATGAGGCTAAGAACCTACTACACACAGCTGGCAGGAGTGGAAGGCACCCAGAGTGCAGTTACAGGGATTAATTGCCATCACTAATCTATGTTGGCAGGCATTTACACACAGAGGAATCGGGATTTAAGTTCCTGCAGACCTTAAAAGATTAGGCTTTATGTGGAGGGACAAAAGAAACAGTGGAACATACTGGCTTGGCATTTTATGGCTTCTCCCCCTGTCCCTCTGCCCACACCAGCCCATCCTGCCATGTCCCAGTCTGCCAGCAGCAGTTCACTTCAAGCTGCAGTGGCCTGAGAGTGCTTTAACTCTGGGGCTGAAGTACACAAAAGTAAATAGAAATTAATAAACAATAAATAGAAAATAGGAAAGAGAGAGAGAGTCTCACAGGGGGCTGATGCCTGTGGACACTGTTCCTACTCTTGTCTCATTGCTCCAAGAGACAGAGCTATGAATTATTACCCAAGGGCTCTCCCTGGAGATGGATGATGGATGAGGTGGCTCCTTGGGAAAACAGTGAGTCCTGCCTTTGGCTATAGCTGAGTTTTGGAGGGTGGTAGAAGGAAACACACAAGCAGTTACTGGCAGTGTCACCACAAATATCTATTTTGGCAAGTGTTAGGATGACACACTCTTCCCCTGCTTCTCTATGGCTTTGCCAGCACAACCATTATCTCCAGCAGTGCTACTTTCACAGGCCAGGCATTGGCTGCTCCTGCAGCAGCACCTAGACCTGGGCTTTGGGGTCAGGCTTGGAAAGTTTACAGTGGGCAGCAGCACCTTCTGAAAGTCTGTGGCCTGGCCAGGCCTGCCCCAAGGAGTCAGGGAGGGAGGAGGCACCACAGCCTATGGATCTTCACAGGAGTCCCTGCTGTGAGACGAAAGAATCAAGACATGTTTCTCCCTGCCTCCTGCTCTCCTCTCTATTTTCAGCCAGGAACTTAGCAAGGAAATTAAGACATTAACTCCTGGGCTGAAGCTGCATCTCTGCACTGTGCTGCTGCCAGTTGCTGTCACTGCCTGGGCTGCTGGAAAACACAGGAATCTGGGAATGGCTGAAACATGAGATCCACACCTTTCATGGTGGAGTTCCCAGCTTCTTTATACACCCATAACCCTCTCCTCTGTTTTGATGCATCTCATAGGTGAAGTGTGATGGGTTTGCAGGGTCCTGACCTCCTCCTGCTTAGCCTTATTCTCCTTCCAAAGTTGTGGAGTCTTCAACACTGGTGTCAGAGGGTGGGCCAGTCCCAGGAGTGCAGTGTCCCTGCCTCAGTCCCACACAGCTGCTCCCTGCAGCCTTGTTCTCACACAGCCATTGCTTACACTCTCCCCATCTCCTCCTGAGCTTGCTCTAGATTTTGAAGTTCTGAGTTCCCTTCAGCCAGCAACACATGTTACTTACCTCTTCCTCTTCCTGATATACAGAACCTGAAGGAGAAAGAGAAGCATCATTACAGCAGTCCCAGTAGGATGGGGAACAGCTGAGAAGAGAAATTTTGGGCACACAGAGAAGAGGCAGAGAAGGTTGGTGTCACTGTGCACCGAAGTGGGGGAAGGGAGAAGTGACAAGGAAAATGACACTTCATATGCATCGCTGTGAGCTTGGCAGCACAGCATGTCTAAGTGCTCAGTGGCCTGTTATTAGGTGTGTTAGTAGGAGTCAGAGTTATTAGGTGTATTATCAGGTGTAGCTCAGCACGTTTCTGTGGCTGCAGGACATACACTGCAATTTAAGAGTGGATGAAAAAGCTTCCCTTTGTGCTTTTCATGTGTCCATCTCCTACAGCGCAGAAGTGCTGCTACCCCCTCCCCAGTACAAAGGGAAGAAGCAAAGAGGGAGGGCATGCTCAGGGACTTGCCTCTGTCAGCCTGTGCTGGGAAGAAAGGGAGGCTCTGGGCCTCCACAGCCTTGTTCTGAGAGCTACGAACGCTGGATGTTGCTCTTGGGAACTTTTGACCGTTTCCAGGTTTTCTTAGGGGCTTTTGGAAAAACTCCTCCTGGGGCCTGCAATGAAATTTTGCAGTAGGCTCCTCTGCTGGCTGTATTAGTGAAGCCCTTCCTCATACGAGGAATGGGAGCTTGCTGCCATCTGTTCTCTGTTGGCAGGGAAGCCATCTGGTTACATAACAAAAGGAGAGCTGCAGCCCTTGCACTGCCCGTGGTGCGCCCAGAACTCTGGTCTCTAAAGCTCTGGTCTCTAAAGCTTCTGCTCACAGCATTAATGGCAAGGTTAGTGACACACCAAACCCTCAAGGTCTGATACCCAGCAAGCAGAACTTTGGCAAATGCAGTCCAGGGTGAGTCTTGCTGAGATGGATTCAGGCCACTTTAATTCAAAAAGAATTACCCCATGTCCATAGGGAAGAATAACATGGTTTCAACAGTCTGCTTGAAAAGTTAATATGGATAAACTTTCTTGTGGGGCCCAAGAGAAGGTTTAAAGCAATGCAGCTGTGCCAGGTAACAAGTCAGAACAAAATCTGCTTTGTTTTCTTTTAATTGAACTTCCTATTGCTATTAAAACCAAGTACTGATACTACATATGGCCTCACCTAGGCCTGCTGAGCATCCCATTTGGACCAGGCCTCAGGGAGACTGCAGAAATACTGCAGCACTGGATAAAGGCCTTAAAAAGAAAGGAATCTCAGGAACTATCAGTTCTCAGCAGGTTTGGGTGAGACTTTAATAGAATGCAAAGAAATTATTCAGTGCAAATCAGTCCTAGGGACCCTCCACCCTCAAGAGACAGGAATGTTTAGCTGGGCTCTCTTACCATTGCTACAGCCAACCCAATGACGGTAATGATCCCAAAGGACAGCAGCATGGTGCTCATGCCAGCTCCAGTGCTGGCCACATCTGGGATTTTGGTGCTGTTGAAACTCGTAGTCTCAGGGCTTATGGTGGCTGTTTCTGGTACAGTCACATCCAGAGCTGTCCCTGGGTCTGGCTTGGCCGTGGTGGGGGTGCTGCGATGCAAGTCATGCACAGAGGGTGAGCTGTAACTCATCCTGCCAGCTCTTGGTAGCTCCTGTTCCCAAGCTCTTGTCCTCTCCCATCAGCTACAGAAGTGCAGAGCTGTCCTTCCTATCGAGGGTCCTCACGTGAGGCCTCTCCTGTAGCATTACCACTGATGGGTTTTCTTCAGGGTAGGAACCACACTGGACTCTGCCTAGGAGAGAATGAGAACAGATGAACAGTGCAGAGCTCTTGGAGACAGGCACAACCTTTCCCACAGTTCCCCAACCCACCAGCACAGTTTTTGAATGCCCACTCAAAATGAGAAGGTTTTTTGGGGGTATTGAGAGCCCCCAAAGTCATGCCTGATTCAGTGGGAGTTGGTGATAACTCTGCCCTCACTGCTTCAGCTCTGCCTCCTTGCAGTCCATTGCAGATCTGTGTGGGGACAACCTCAGAACCTTTGTCCACGGTCTGCTCCAGGCTGAACAAGGTGGTCTCTACCTGCCCCAGAATAGAGCATTTTCCTGCTTCTGTCTCTTCTTTTTAATTTTTGGAAAGTTGCATGGATCCCCTTATCAGTGGGAACATACCCAATAAAATGACACTCAGCTGTGAGGCATCCGTACCTGAGGATGCTTTTTATTGAATCGAAAGCAGGAGTTCCCTGTTGTGGTGGTGACTGGTGGGTCCCTGCACTACCCATTGCCCCACTGCTGCTCATCCCATATGCTCTGGAAAGGGTGGGTTGCATCACTCCTCCATCTAAGACACCGAGTATTTCTCAATCCCTCAGGAAAGCACCCACTCGAGCTTAGTCATGCATTGGCAATTATCAATATTAATTTAAAAATTAGTCCAGTTTTGGATTGGAGTTGTGAAATTTGATAGATCTGTTCATGCTGAGAACATGAAAGGCTTTAATTGCTTCATACGTCTATTGTGCAAATGATCAAGAGTTGCAAACACCACGGGATGAGCCTACAGGAAGTATTTGCACCCTTTGTTTATAAAAGCACTGGATGTAACTTTAGATCATCAGCTGCTTCCATGAAAATGCAGCTACCTCTGGAGCTGAGCTGACCTGAGAACTTCTGCAGCAGTTCTGTGGTAATTTCCCTGCAGTTTAGCAGACATTACATCTCTGGGCTGGAATGCAGCCGGGACAGAGGGGTTAATGAGCTCTGAATAGAAAAAGATGTGCCTGCAAAGAGAAACAGCCATTGTTGTGCTCCACTCTGTTGTGTTCCAGGCAAGGTCACTGTGCAGTTCCCATACCGTGATGCCTTACTGCTGTCCACAACTGCATGAGGCAGCGTGATCAACATCTGCCACTAACAACTGGAGCAGGGACAGCCCCAGGCCAGCGGCACCGGGCTGTGCTGGGGGCACTCAGCAGCTGCAGCGGTCACCTCGACTTGTCCTGCAGCTCCCTGAGCAGGTAAATGCCCTGCCACACATTCAGGGTCTGTCTCAGCTTCCTGGAAACAACTTTGTGAAGCAAAGGGGAATTCTGAAGTGCCTGGGAGACTGTGGGAGCTGTCAAACTCCCAAGAGTTCCCAGAGAAATGGGAATAATAACAGTTCTGGTCTGGTCCCTCCTAACATTGTGCTGTGTCACGAGTTCATTGCAGCTGACAGGGATTGTGTCCTTCACTGACCATTAGACCCTGCACTCTGCTTAACCCCCAGGGCACCTGGACTTCCTCAGCCCTTACTGACCACAGCAGAGCTCAGGTGTAGTGGACACTTGGGCACAAAGATGGCAAATTTGAAATCAGTGTCACAACAACAGCAGCAGCAACAGCAGCGACAGCCCAGCAGGGAAAGGGAAGGAATTATTGAGCAGCTCGAGCAGCTGCTCAGGCAGAATCCATCAATTTGTGCTATTCAAGGAAACTTTCCATAATGATAATACCCATTTTTAAAAAAGCCACTACCAAGGAAATAAAAAGTGGAAAAAGAGTCTAAGTAAGAGGACTGAAGCAGGCCCAAGGGCTTTGCAGAGTATGGCTCTAGATCTTGAATAGGTCCTAAATTTTGGAAACAAAATGGGTTAGGCCTCCAGCTGAATGTGGTGTCAGTTTTGGAAAACTAAAAAAGGCTGAGGTAAAATGTGCCAGTTGAAAATCTAGTCTAGGGAGAATGGGGGCTCTTGTTCTCAGTGTCCTGTTCATGCTGAAGGATTCCCATGCCCACAGACCTAGCTCTAAAAGCAGTCCTGTGTCAGAGGTTTCTGACCTGGCTTAGACAACCACAACCAGGTCCAGATGGGGCTGTTTCTGCTCCCCAGCTCCTCCTGGTCCAGGCTGCAGACAGTCAGACAGGGAGGGTGAGTGCAAGGATGGCCCAGGGCCCACAGCTTACACCCTAGAGGTGGGGTGGATCACCTTTCCCACCACCTTCCCTTCCTGGTTGTCATCCTGGTGCTGGAAGTTTGAGCTGCAGGCTGGGCACACTCCAAGCCTCTGCTGGCAGCTGTAGGGCCGGGGACAGCTACTACCTATCACTGGCACATTCCAGCAGAGCCCATGCACAAACAGAACAGGAGAGGAACCAGAGCCTCAGCTGCTGCCAGCTGGCGTTGTCCACTGCCAGCACCAAGAGAGCCTCACACAGCCAGGACTGCTCTGGGCTGGGCTCTGCTGGGTCTGGGAATGAGGAGAACATGTTTGTTTCTCCCCTAAGCCAGCATTTCCAAACTGATCTCTGATAGGTGCTGCTCACTTCTGAGATCCAGAAAATTGTTTTGGGCACCACCTTGAGCCTTTATTCTTAAGTCTTGGTTTTAATCTCTGTGCTGCTGTTTCATTTTGGGTGTGACAGGAACAGACATCTGTGTCAAGGGGATGAAGATGGCTCAGAGGGTGTCTGCATGAATAACTATTTTCTGCATTAATTCACCAAGATGAAGTATTTGTAGTAATTCAGCAATGCAAGCTGCACTGTGCTGCTGCTGGCAACGGGATGTAGCTTCCCAGTGGGTGAACTTCTGGCTTCCCCCACCTCTGCTCCAGAGCTGACCAGGCTCCAGGGCAGCGGGGAAGCCCCGACCGTGTGTGCTCGCTGCCCCGGAGCTCCCCGGCTGTGACCCTCCCGCTGTCCGAGAGGGGCACGGTCCCATCTCCCCCGGCGCATGCGCGGGGACCCTCCCCAGCAACGTCACGGCTCCTCTGACCCCGCTCTGACACACGCTGGAATAGCAGCGACCGCCCGGTCCCCGTGCGGGCAGTGCCAGCCCACCGCTGCCCGGGGGCTCCATCCATCCCCGCGGGAAGTCCCTCCGTGCCCATCCCGGGAGGTTTCCGGGCGGATCCCGGGGTGCAGGGCCCTGCCCGCTGCCCCGGCAGAGCCGGCCCCCGCGCCCGGAATACGGCATGCGGGAAAACCCGGACTGGATTTTTCCCGGAGTACGGAATGGGGGAAAACCCGGACTGGA
>VZTH01001293.1:341128-434146 GCA_013397815.1 Aleadryas rufinucha
TCGGCTCCGCGCGCGCCGCCGCTGGCCCCGCCCTCCCGTTCGCCGCCCCAGGCCATTGGTCGGGGCCCGCGGGGCTCGGCTCGCGATTGGTCGGCGCGGCTGTCACTCATGCGCGCGGCGGCGGCGCTGTCGGGAGCAGCGGGAGCCGCTCGATTGCTCTTTCACGGCCCTGCCGTGGGACGGGAGCCGGCTGTGCCCCTAAGCCCCACTGGGAGCGGGCTGTGACCCGGCCCCGCCGGGAGCCGGCTGTGCCCCCGGCCCCCGAGGGAACGGGCTGTGCCCCCCGCCCCGCCGGCAGCCATGAGGTGAGGCGTCGCTGTGCGCGCGCTCGCCTCAGAGCAGCCCTGGGCCCGCTGTCCCCTCAGGCGGAGGGAGTCCCCGCCATGGTCATGGTGTTGTGTGTGCAGGGAAGGCCGAGAGGCTGGAAGAGGAGCCGGGCTCCGGTGCCCGCGCTGCTCACAGGGCTCGTTCCCCGCCGCGGGTCGGTAGCTCCCGGCTGCCCTCCCCGATGTGGTCCCGGGGCTGTGCGGCGCCGGCTCTGCCGGACGCTGACAGCAGCTGGAACGGGACTTGGACAGTGCGAGCTCCAGCCCTTGCTCAAGCCTGTGAGTAGGGCAGGGCCTTTCCACAGCCACCTGTGCACGTGTGAGGCTACAGGGAGTGGGAGCTGGAGCTCAAAGGACCAAACCACGGAAATGCAGGGGAAAAAGAAAATCTGCTCCTTCCCTATGTACAGACAGGTATTTGTAGCAAGAAGCAGCATGCTACCTTGTGCTGCCTCACATCAGTAGCTGGTCTCCTTTATTAAGAGAAACAAGACAAGGAGCCACTGGAGAGGGTCCAGCACATGACAACAAAAATGAAGGGTCTGGAGTATGTGTCTTATGAGGAGAGACTGCAGGAGCTTGTGCCTGTTTAGTCCAGAGAAGAGAAAAGTGAGAGGGGATCTCGATGCATGTAAAGATCTCAGAGGAGGTTGTCAAGAGGATGGTACGCAGCAACAGGATGAGGAGTAATGGTTATAAAGTAAAACACAAGAAATTTCACCTCAACGTTAGGAAGAAGTTCTGTACACTGAGGGTGGCAGAGCACTGGAGTAGGCTGCTCAGGGGGGTCATGGAGTCTCCCTCTCAGGAGACATTCCAAACCCACCTGGCCACATTTCTCTGTCACCTGCCTTGGTCGGGAAGTTGGCCTGATGATCTCCAAAGGTCCCTTCTAACTCCAGCAATTCTGTGATTCTGTGCAAATTGTCTCAACCACGGCCAATTAAGGCCTTCTCTGCCTCCCTAACAACGCTAATGGTTGTTAATGTTTTATTCTTTTATTGTTTCTCTTGTAGAAGTAAACAGGGCCTTGGAGTGGGAAGCTTCCTGAATAAATAGTGTAGCTGACAGACAACATAAAGGTAAGTTTTAATAGGGGCTCTTCGTGTCTCTGCTGAGACTAATGCAGATGGTAAGAAGGGGATCCTTGGGCTCTTGGAGCATCCACCCCTTTGCCAGGAGGTAGCAGGTAAGACATTCTGGAGATCTTTGCTGCAGCTGTTCCTTCTGCTGCTTCCCTGGGCTGTGTTTGATTTTACAAAGGAGGGCAGTGGAGGCCTGACTGTTGCAGGGTTTCCCTGTGCAGCAGGAGCAGGACTGTGGTGCCAGCGTCTGCCAGGCTGGAGCAGAGCCAGTCTCCCCAGCTCTCCCTGCAGCAGCATTCCTCGGGGGCAGCTGCCAGCTGCTCAGGATGGGTATTTAGTTGTTTGTGTGGTGATTTTTTGGAGGAATTGGAGTAGAGGAGGCTGTGGCCTCTCTGAGACAGTGTTGAAAAGCAGCCATCAATAGAGAAATGGGAATGGGTGCTCAGGGAAACCCATGGTTGCTCCAGGGATTGTGAGTCAGAAAGGAGAGGGGCCCTCGTTTCTGATGGATCACAGCAGGAAGATGCGGTTGTTGTTCTGTTTGTCTCACACAGTTCCAAGTGTGATATGCAGCAGCTGTTTTGTACGGTTTCATTTCCTTTGTCTCCTGCAGTCATCTTGTTTGTTTTTATTCCCTCTCTGTCTGACTGTGCCTCTTCTCTCCTTTAAGAGCCTGACTTCCCTTTGGCAGGGTTTGCCCTTTCTGGCTTTTCCACTTTTCAAGTGTTTCTCTTTCCTCTAATTGTTGTGAGTTTTTCTCCTTCCTCTGCTCTTAGCAGCTCAGCTCTGGCTCTGTGACCCCTTGTTTGCCCTCTGGGGATGGTGACAGTGTGAAAGACCCTTGATCCATGAAGTCCAGGTCTTCTGTGAGCATCCCTGCCAACCGTGGACTTGAGGTTTATGAACAGAGAGAGGAATAAAAGAAATAATCTAGGAGACACTGAAGGTCGTCCTACAGGGTAACCAGGGTGACTGACCTGTGGGGTGGAGAGCCAAGGGCTGAAGCTGAAGGTTGGTGTGTCAGTGGCTTTCTGGGACCAAGGACAGGTAGGAGTGCTGTGCCTGTGTGTGGGCAGCTCACTTCTGCCCTGCCATAGGCACAGACTGGCCTCTGGAGGTGGGCAGCTCTGGGAAGAAGTGGGTTGCACTGGCTGAGCTGGTTGGCTATCACGTGAGTCTTTTTTGGGGATAGTCCTTTGTTATCCATAGGGTGTGAGTAATTGGTTTTGTGCTTGTGGGCTGGGATTAGGGCAAGGAGTCTGCATTCTATCAGAAGGGAACCTGTGATTTGGTAGCCCGAGGGATTCAGGCTGTTCTCTTGCCTTGTGTTCTAGCCTAGGAGAGCTGCAGAGGCTGCCGTGTGGAGAACCCACTGTGATTGTGGTCAGGTGGTGCTTAGCCACGGGGACTTGTGGTAGCACCAGGTGAATCTCAGCACTGACAGATCAGTAGGTGACAACGAGGAACACCAGTGGAAGCCAGAAACGTTGCCACTATGAGATGCCTCACCCATCCACTGCTCAGGAAGTTGTTGAGCCTCCCACCTCTGCATGTGCCAGGGCGATTGACTCCAAGTAAAGGTGCTCTCCTCAGTCCAAAGCAGTTGTCTCTGAGGCAGAGCTGCAGTGCAAGACCTGGGCTCGTGACTGCCACTGATATGGTCAACTACTGGCAGAAGGTGTTTGAGACAAATGGGATCCCCGAAGCACGAGAATCCAGTCAATATATTGTGTCATTTGTCCTGGGAGCAAAAACAGTTAAGTAATAGGAAAAGAATAAGGTCTGTGTGTGCTTCTCACTTTTTCATTTTGATTGAATCTCTTACCTTTTTATCTCACTTGTAGGGAGTAGAACAACTTATCCTCCCTTAGATGGCAGAGAGGGTGAGGTGTAGTCTATTATTGCCAGTAGAACTCTCTTAAAGGCTCTCCTTTGCAGAAGTGTAACATAAACACCCACCTGACTTGCCTGATGAAGTGATTCTTAATTTTACTTATTCTTGTGAATCCCAAAAAGTAGCAAAAGAACAGTTGTGAAGGTTTGTTTCTAAACATGCAGATAGGTTCTTCTGATCACTTTCCAGCTGGTTTCCAGCAGTCCCAGGCAATTGTGTTTGTCAGCATCCTGTGTCACCCTGGAGGATGCCCTTGGCAGGGTGGCAGAGGACCCCCCAGTGGCACAAGTGGGCAGGTTTTAAAGTGACTTTGTCTTCAGTTTCAGAGCCTGGATTCCAAAAGCCTCCACACTCCACTTACAGCAATGCAGCAGGAGCAAATCCAGCAGCTGAGCCACAAGCGGCTACAAAGGTAGGAGCACCCTCTTGTTCCTGTGGAGGGCTTTCCTTCAGCCTAAAAGCAGCCAGGAGAGTGGCAGCACAGAGAAGGCAGCTCAGATGTCAGGTAACTGTGCTCTGTTGGTCTCTCATGGTGGTTCAAGTGAGAGGCACAACTCACCCACCTGCAAGGCCACTGTCCAGCTGGTCAGGTCCCAGCCTGTACTGGTGCATGGGGTTATTCCTCCCCAGTTTATATGATTTCATATTACTGCTTGCTGAATTTTATGAGATTCTTGTCAGCCCATTTCTCCAGAGTCTCTCTGAAACGTTGCACACCCAACTGGTCTGTTAACTACTCCTCCCAATTAATTCTCTGTGACTGCAGGCATGCCAAGGGTGCTCTCTGTCTCTTCACCCGGATCATTAAGGTGTTACGGGATATTGATCCCGGGGTATTCCACTAGGGATAGGCCTTTAGCTGAGCCTTGTGCTGCTGAAATCAGTCCTCCAAGCCTAACAGTTCAGTCAGTTTCCAGCCCACCTCATTTATCCAGTCTGTACTTCATCAGCTTGTATATGAGGATGTTATGGGAGACAGTATCAGAACCTTTGGGAAAGTCAAGATATGCTGTTTTGAGCTGGTCATTGTGTCATGGGTGACTATCAGGTCACTCAGGAATGATTTCCCCTCTGTAAATCCACACTGACTACTTCCAGTCACCTTCCTGCACTTGGCACGTTTGGACACAGCCTCGAGGGCTCTTTGTTCCATCGCTTTCCCTGGTATCGAGGTGAGGCTGACTGACCTATAGTTCCTAATTCCCGTGCTTGATAACAAACTCAGCTGTGGGAAGGGAGCTCCCCCAGCTCCCTCAGCTGCACATGCACATTGCTCATGCAGTTGCTGGCCCTCAGCACGGGGGTGTGGTTAGCAGTGAGGTAAGCATGGCACGAGAGTGCCTCTGGTAACCCAGTGCAGTCCCAAAGTGTCCACGCTCCTTTTGCCTGCTGCAGGATGCCAGTGCAGTACGTGCTTGGAGAGTGGGACTTCCAGGACCTGACCCTGAAGATGAGACCCCCAGTGTTTATTCCACGGCCTGAGACAGAGGTATGAATGGGGGGGGTGTGGTGGGGGCGGGCTTGGATGTGTGAGTTACATGACACAATACAATCAGAGCATTGCTGTGAAGGCATCCAGTGTGTTGTGAGGCTGCAGTGATGAGGAAATCAGATCACTCCACTTCTTTTAGAGTGGGGGTGAGTCAAAGCTTGTGATCTGGAACTGATGCTGGTAACCTTTGCCTCCTGCCTCAGAGAGAGGAACGTTGCAAGATGATGTTTCCCTTAATTACACAGAAATCAATTGCCACTGATGAAAGGACGTGGCTTGGCCTTCCTTAGTTCTGCTATAGTAAGGACTCCTGCAAAGTTCAAAACCTCTACTGCTATATCCCAGTGGCTTAGTGCATACAGGAATCCAAACATTGCCCAGAGGTTGCCAGCAGAACCCTGTAGTAGTAGGAAAACAGTTATGGGATCCAGAGAGCCTGAGTGTCCATGTGCAGGCTGGTGGGAAATGGCATCTACCATCAGTCTCATGGCTCCATGGTGGCTTCTGGACAAATACAGCAAACTGAAGGGTAAGTTCTGACCTGGGCTGGAATTAAGTGTGGCTGTCAGTCATAAGAATGCAAAGGACAGCCACACATGACCAAGTTAAGACTCCATGTTCCCAGTGTTCCCACTGCTATGGAAGAGCTTAAGATCTACATGGTGACACTTGCCCTAACAGTAGCCTAGCTTTCAGCACATGGGCCACCTTAGCTAGGAAACTTCCAGTTTAGTAGTCCTCAGGAGAGCTTAGGATTTGTGAGGTGGGTTTTTTGTTTGTTTTGGTTTGGATTGATTTGGGTTTTTTACCTTCTGAGAATTCGTTTTCTTCTGGAGCCTGCGCTAACTTTTGGAGGTGAAGTGCTCTTCTTACCTTGTCCATTTATGAGTCCCAGAAGCTTAAATCTGTTTCAGTCTAGTAGTCATTTCTTCAGTTGTTTGCCTGTTGTAATGTACAAAAGTTAAACAAAAATTAGAAGATGAAGACAGCCTGTGCTGCTGTTGTGCCCTTTGAGGAAGAGGGTGTTACTGAAATCCATGAGAGGGTTCCAGAGCTTTCAGTGGGAATCAGCAGAACTACAACACAGACATCCTCTCAAGTCAGCCTGTAGAAGAATATTTAGAACCAGAGTCTTGTTTTGGTGTGGAGCATCAGCAGCACCTCATGGAGAATCTGCTGGGCCCTAAATCATAGTGCTGACACTCGAAGTTGGGAGCTCTCTGCCTGGTCTGGGTTGATTCCTCTCTGGTGATTTAGTTCAGAGATGCAGCTCCAAGGAATAGTTTTGCCCGTTGGAGCCAGCGATGGTTGGCTTTGTTATTGTCAACAGTATTTCTGCTCTGGATGATTCAAGAGAGTATTTCCAACCTTCAAATCCCAATTAGTTCATGGATGCAACGGGAGCATTAAAATCAGGGGAACTTGTATGTTCTGCAAGTCCAAATATCTGCTGGCAAAGCTTCCTCTGGAGCTGTGCTGTGACTGTCTCCATGCAGTGCCAGGCTCCAAACAAAGGCCTATTGTGTGGAGTGGAAGCTGGGCTGGCCAATGCTTGAGAATGTTGTTAATTGAGCCCACATGCCTGGTTTTGGTAAAAGCATCTCCACTGGCCCGAACTGGAGTGCGGTGCTGGGTTTGAAACCACTTAATAAACCGTAGTGCAAAAATGGCATGTAAACAGCTTAAACCAAACCTTGTCTCTGGCAAAACTTTATTTGTTGTGTCACTTAACTTCCTATGAAGGCACATTTTTAGCACATTTATTACAGAAGACCACAAGTTTATGATCATGATTCAGGTATGGAGCTATGTGGGCAGCAGAGAGTTTGCTTTGTGATATGCTGGGGAGGTTCCTGTGACAGGAAGAGCCACGGGGACAAGATGCAGCGATTCAGCAGCACCTGGCAGGACATGGCTGTAGACAGGTGCTGCTTCCAGGAGCTGTGTCCTGTGTGGAACCTGTGCACAAAGTGGTGTCCAGATCCTTTCCTTCTGCTGGAAGGAAAGGTTGGTCATCTCTGATTCTGTGTGATGTGTTTGGTTTGGGGTTTGTCTGTGTTTTGTTTCATCAGACTAATTTTTTTCAGCCTTTACTGGACTTGAAAACTGCAGTGGAAATACCTGCTTTCAGAAATGTTCAAGTTCATTGCATCTGTTGCTTTCCTTCTGATTAGAATTTGTCTGCAAAGTTCTTAAAACCAGCAGTGCTGAAACTTTTCACCAAATAATTTCTGTAAATAGTCCTTGTTCTTTAGGAAGCAGTTAATTGTTATCCCAGGTTCAAGTTTATCTGTGACTGCACACACAAGCCACGTGTCTTGGTTTTGGCTGAGAAAATGTGACTCCCTGAACTGACTCGTTAGTGCAGATACACAGGCAGCTGCAAAATTAGCTTCCTAATTTTATGTATGTAGCTTCTGCAGGTGCTGCTGTGTGTTGATTTGAGTCTGAGAAGAGGGGGAGCCATGTTTATGACACACGTTGCAACAGAAGGGTTATGACTCCTGCTCCCAGCGCCGTGGTAATGGCATGAAATGAAACACAGCATGACTCAAACCACGAGCATTGTTTCAGGCCTGGGGACAGAGACACACGCAGAGAGAGAAGCTCCCTTGTCTGCTTAATTCTGTCCTGTGTGAAATTTGCCCCCATGTCTGTTTAGCTCTCTCTGGTAGCTGAGCCCTCTCCTTTTCTCTCCCTCTGGGGATATTTTCTCAGCACATGTGGCTTCGTTCTTCTGTTCCATGGGAATCTGGCTGGGGAGGAGACAGGCAGCCAAAAGTAGGGAACTACAGGTCTTGTTCAAGCTCTGGCCTGCTGAGAGGAAAGCTTTGGACTGGCTGCTGCAAGTGCTTAGTGGGTTTGTGAGGGTCTTTGGGACTCAGCATCCTCCCAGCTTTCCTCCTGCAGCACCAGAGCCAGGCTTGTGCATTGGGGAACATTTGGACCAAAGTTAGGGGGTGTGCACAGGGAATTATCTTTGTTAGGTGATTATTGTTGTAATGTCCAGGCATCACTGTCTCAACACTGCTCCCTCACTGTTAATGGAGAAGAAAGACCTTTTCCCAAAGCAAGTCTTTTTTGGAACTTCTAAAATTTTAGAAGGCCTTGCTTTGGGAGAAATTGGACATAGATGAGGAGAATCCAGCCAGCCATGGATATGTCATTCCTTTTTTGTCCAGGTGACTGCAGGCTCTGTGAAGCCTCACCATGGCTTCCTTAGGGAAAGGTTCAGCTTGGTCCAGGCCCCCTCCGAGGGAGTGGTGTGGGGTACGCGGCACACCCGCCTGGTACCCCGAGAGGGCGCTCCAGGCTTAGGCTCGCCGAGTTCCTGCCGGTTCGATTCCCTATCAGTTATCCCAGGATTTCTGGTGGTTCCGAGAAGGTTCATTTGTTCAATGGAAACAAAAATGGCCATCTCTTGTGCCTTGCAGCTATTGATCCGGGCTCCTAGCAGGTGGTGGGAGCAAAATGACAAGAGAAGAGGTGGGTGTGGAAGGGTCCCTTCTTCTCTTGACAGTCAGCAGTTAAGGACTGATTTTAGCCAAAGCTGGATTTCGGGCCATCCTGCTTCATAATTGCTAATGGATCTGTCCCCTACTGATTTGTTTAATCCTCTTTGGAGCCTGTCTGTGTCTAACCTCCCACATCATGTGACAGCAAATCTTGTATCCTCCGTGGGAAAGGTGTATTCTTTTCTTCCAGTGCTGCATAAAGGAAAACCTTTAGTTTTTACTGTATAACACTTAAATCGTTCACTACAGCATTTGTAATTTCTAGTTACGTCTCTGCCTATTCTTTTTCCACCTGTGATTTTTAAGCTCTTTTGCTTGTTTCCCAAAATAGGTTGTTTCTTTCCCACAATAACATGCTTGAAACCTGAAGTCAATGCTGTTTACTTGCACCTGCCTGTGGAATGGCATTCATTGTGTGGGGTGTTCTGTGAAAGCACTTGAGTCAAAGATTGGCTCAGAGAAACCTTTCATGAAGTTTAACTTCTAGCTAAACATAATCATTAACCTTTCAAGAAGGTCCAGCACACAGAGAAGGGAGAATTTTCCCTTCCTGACCTGTGTATGCAAATAAACAGATTGCAAGGTGGGCCCTTGCTCTCTCCAGTGTTTTATTTCAAAGCAGTGACATATTTTCTGTTCCAGTCAGGGCTGAAAGGAAGCCTTTGATGCAGAAATGTCCTTTCATTTCCCTAATTTCTTTACCACAGATGGATACTTCTTGGAAAGGTCTAAAGGTCACACTGTCTAGTGAATACAGCCATTAATCAAGAGTCAGGAGATTGGCTTTTTTTCATAGTTTTGCCTCTGACCAGTTGTCTCTTCAGGGGAAGGCTGCTTCCCCTTTCTGTGTAATGGGCTTCCCAGTCTGGGAAATGAGAAGGCTAATAGTGCCTTGTCTTAACATTAGCTTAAGGTTCTTCCTTGAAATATGTGTAGACTTGTATAAGGTATATTAAACATAAATGTAGTAGAAAATTATTTAATAAATCAAAAATTAACTATCTGTCAAAATAAAGCTGTAAGCAAATGTGCTAAAGATGGAGCTTTGCTGTTGTGGCCTCACAGATCAGATTTTGCCCATATGGTGGGCAATACTTCAGCAGTGTGTTGGAAGAGAACAATATTTTCTGCAAGTGGGCTGTGGCAGAGGCTGGGGAATGGAAATCACGAAGGGAATCTGTTATTGCTGCAGAGCAATTGGAATTGCCTTTTGAGCTAGGTACAAGTGTTTCACAGGATCATATAAAGAGAGACAAGTAGAGCAGAGCCTTGTGGCTGGGGGACTTGTGCTGCCAGAAGGGCTTGGAGAAAGATTTGGGATCTGCAATATCTTAGGGATGTTGGCTGACCAGGAGCACCCACTTTCTGCTGCTGATGGGATCCTTGCGTGTGGGACTGGGAGTGCCCACGTGCACACAGCAGCATTAAATAATGAGTATTGCAGTGGTGGAATAGCTGCAGAACTATTATGTCCAGTTATGTTACTGACTGCTTGAGGAAGAAGTGGAAAATGAGCTTTGGAGCAAAACCAGTATGTGAATTAACAGCTTGAAAAAGTCTTCCATGTTGTTAAAAACTGTCTAGCTCATCAAAAAACAAGCTTAGGGATAAATTACCTGGCACAGACAGCAGAAATTTGAAAATTGAAACCCTTTGGTTTCAAAGACAAGTGTATAATAAGCACTATAAATGCAGGCCAGAAGAAAAGGTGCACATCTCAACAGAGAGGGTAATTAAATGTTGAAACAGCGTAGCAGGAGTCTATTGCTGGCCACTTGAAAATCAGGACAGAATGTTTTCCTCAGACAGATTTCTCCTTGTTCAAAAGGAAATGATGGAAGAACCAGGGTTGTTCCTGGCTGACTGGCCAAGATGAACTGTGGTGGCTTCCTATGCAAGAAAACAAGACTCTGCTAGTGCACAGAATTACTTCCAAGTTGGTGATTTTCAGGACAGACTAAAAAAATGGAAATTTAAAGCTAAAATCTGTGCCAAAGGCAGGGAAAGCAGCAGCTGTTCTTTTAAGACATGTACAAACCTGTTCCCCAGGTTAACTTACATAGACTTTTCTAATATGTTTTCACAGATCTCTCTGTTGTTAATGCCTGTATTTTTGGGGGGTTTTAATCTCCTTGTTGTGATTGAAAAAGGCTCCTGTTTCCATGTGTTGTAGCTGAGTCCTGTAGCTCATCAGCAGTGACAGCAGGATGTAGGACTAGAACTGGAGTAAAGCTGTAAAGTGGCTGTAACAGATGGGACTCAAGGAGATTCCCACGTGAGGGGAAAAAAATTCATTTCCTCCCCCAAGCGTTTTTCAAACATCCAAGTAACTAGAGTTAGGGATTAGCAAGCTAGACCAGTGCATCTGTCCAGATGCTGTGTCTGGCAGTGCTCAATGCCAGTATCTGCAGAGAAAGAAAATACCTTGCTTTTGGAGAGGTGTGCCTGGGTAAAGCTCTGTGCTGGACTCCTGAGGTATGGCCAGTGTACAGTGACTTGGATCCACTCTTGCCCCTCAGGCCTGGCTAAATTTAGATGTGACAGCTGTGGTAATGTCTCTGGGGCATGAGCACATTTGGGTTGCTGCCTGTTGGTAATTTCTGAGTGCTGTCACAGCCTCTGCTCCAGCAGATGAAGCAGCTCGTGGCATGTGCCCTGACACATCAGGAGCTGCTGCTGTGTGACCAAAGCCAAACCCCTTCCTCAGTGTTAGGTGTGCTTTGGCATGTTTGTCTGTCATTGCTAATGCCTAAAGCCACCCTTTCTTTCAGGATCAGTGGCTCCTCTGGAGTTATTCAGGTGCATTAATTCCCATATATTTATAGTGGGATTTCCATGGGCTTTGTGCAGCATTGGGTTCAATCCCCACACGGGCCATTCACTTGAGAGCTGGACTCAGTGATCCATGTGGGTCCCTTCCAACTCAGAATATTCTGTGATTTTTCTCTTTCCTTCTACAGTGCCAGGCAGAAGAGCCCAGGACAAAACCCCTGCCTGCCCACAAAGCAGTGGGCTGGCTTGGAGGCTTGGGTTTGGAAGCGGGGTCTGTGGCAGGGATCTTCTAGGGCCATTGCCATGGAGTTGGGTTTCCAGCTTGGCTTCCTGGTGTTTTGTCATATGCTGATTGGCAGCCAAGTGGGCAAACAAGAGGGGAGGGGTGATTGGGTTAATATCAGATCAGGCTCTATGGAGAGTCCTGGATTCTGAGAACAGAAGTTTCTGGAAAGCACACAAATAAGTAAAACATTCCCAGGAAGTGTGTGAGAGCAGAGAGAAGGTTACCAGGGTTTTCCTGGGTTTTTTGCTTTCCTTGTCCAGTTGAGTGACCTGGGAATTTAGAGCCTTCTGCTACCCTGGCTCTTACCCAGAACCTTGTCTTCCCTGCTGTCCTCTGGGGCATGGAAAAAGGGTGCTTGTAGGGAACACAGTGGGAGTTTGTGACTTCCATCCTTGCCTTTCTCATTCCTCACTTCCTCTTGTTTTATTTAGTTTGTCCTTTTTGATGGCAGAAACATATGATGGGTCATTCCCCAGTGCTGAGCTGCCCTAGAGGATCCCCTCAGCTCTGTCCTTGTGCTCAGCTCTGCAGCCACCCTCGAGCCCAGGAATCTCTGCTGCCTCCTCCCGGCTGTGTCGGGGCTGGAACGCGGCTGAGCCTGTGCTGGTTCTGCCTGGGCTGCAGCTGTGCAGCGCAGATCATTTGGGTGCTGGCAGCCCCTGGCCTCACGCTGCTTTTTGCAGCTGCAGTTCCAAGAAATGCAGTGAACCAGAGCCCTGGCCACAGGGCAGAGGTGACACCGAGAGCCTGTGGGAACAGAGAGGGTGCTGGGGGGCCTTCGGGAACCGCACTTGTGGGTGCAAGGGTGAGGAGAGGCTCGGGGGAAGCTGGAGGTGTTCACAAAGTTTTGCATTTGTTGCACTCAGCAGAGAAGATGTGGGGGTGGAACCCAAATAAAGGACAGTGTGAACTTAGGGTGAATCTGGCAGTGAAGCAAGACTTCCTGGAATCACAAGGTGAGAACAGCCTGTGAGTGGCTTGGCTAAGAGACAAAAGCTTGAGAGCCTCTTGAGTGCTGGAAATGAAGTAGCCTGAGAAGCAAATGTTTGTGTCCCCTGTACGTGTAAGCACGGGGTAATCACAGAATGACAGAACTATTGGGGTTGGAAGGGACCTCTGCAGATCATCCAGTCCAGCCTCCAGGCCAAGGCAGGGTCACCTGGGGCAGGTGACACAGGAACGTGTCCCAGGAGGGGTTGGTATCTCCGAGGGGGAGACTTCATGCCCTCCCTGGGCAGCTATTCCAGTGCTCTGCCACCCTCAATGTAAAGAAGTTTTTCCTCATGTTGAGGTGAAACTTCTTGTGTTTTAGTTTATGGCTATACATTTGCTTCAAGGAAAAGCAGGGGCTACTGATTTCACTGTTCCATGTGACTTCTGTCTCTTCCTCCTGGCTGTTTGAGCACCTCTGCTCACCCATCTATGGAATGAAATGTTCAGTCTGCCCCTGCATGCAGGTGTCAACAGCTCCATCGTAGGGGCTGCCCAAGCCGTGTCCAGGACCTTCCTTCCCTTCCACCTTGCTGCCATTGCTAGCAAAAGCAGGCAGAAGATTTGAGATTCTTTCTGGTTCTGTCTGGTTGCCATTCAGTGCCTTCACTCCTTCCAAAACTGGCTTTTGCTGCAGGAAGGAGCATCTTGCACAGACTAGGGGAGAAAAATTCTTCAAAATGTTCCATTTCCCCATTCTGACACAACTACCACACTGATACCCACGTGTGTGTACAGCAGGATAAAAGTAGTTCTGCCAGTACCTGTAGCACTGGTTAGCAGAATTTCTTGTTGTAGACTGGGTTGTAACTGACAAAAATGACTCAGACTGTAAACAATAATTTGAACGTTAATAATGCCACAACTGAGCATTCATTTTACCCAGTGGTTGGCATGCTGTGGGCAAACATGGAATTGGGTCACAAAGTGTTTTCTTTTATTTCCCAGTGGAATTTTTGTAATTTCATCTCTCAGCCTTCAAAGCTGGTGATCAAACTGATGGTTAAAATGGCTTTTGGCAATGTTGGCATTATATTAACAGATATTTGTGCTCTGAATCTGTTTAGTCTGAGAAGACATGGGGTATCCTACCCAATAAAGACCCCAGCCTTTGGCCAGTTGCTGTTGTCCCAGTCCCAGTTTCTCTGTGCCAGTCCCAAGCATTTCTTTTTAGCACCATCAGCCTCTTTGTTGCTTTTCCCCAGCTGTGGTTCCAGTCGGATTCTTGTGCAAAGGTTGGGAATGTCTGACTTGCAGGGTATTTTGTAGTCTTTGTATGAACACTGTAATACTTGGCCAGAAATGCTTCATCTCCCACAATGAAGTTTGAAAGGGGCTCTGCTGTGTTCTGCAAAGTGCTGTAATTTATCAATTTCCAGTGGTGATACGTTGGAGGTGATGGTGTGATTGGAGCACAGATTTTGCCTGGATCATTTGCTAAAAGGTGAAAAATACTGGGAAGAATCTGACGAATACGGTTTCAAACCAATTTTCAATAATTTAATAATTCCTGAAACCCAGTGGAATGGGAGTGGGATGACTGGACATACTCTGTGTCATGGTTGCTGGATTTTCCTGATTCTTTGCCAGTTAGAATACATCTCCTTCTTTGCTTGTCAATCAAGTTGAAAATAATTATTCAACTTTTTATTGTCATGAGATACTAATGTCTGGAAAAAGATGCTATTTCTTTAGGTTGTCCCATTATTTTTTATGTATTTTAATTTTGTACTGTTATGGTAAAAGTTTTGTGAGAAACCCAGCCTTTGCCTCAGTAAGAATTACCATGAAAGGAATTATCATGAAATAACCAAGACAATGAGGTAGGGCAGTCAGAAAGCAGGATACAAAGCCTAAGTGATATCAACATCCCATTTTATTTCTATTTTATGTGGTAAAACCTGAAATCAGTCATGTTAAATAGGAGCTTTGGCAAGCACACTAAAATGCTTTCTCTGTGGAATGTGTAAAGTAGGCATTCCATTAAAACCCAGCAAGCTCGAAATTACTAATGATAAACCTTAAGGAAGTTAATAAATGGTTAGAATAGTTCCAGTGTATGGAAGTCACATTTGGACATTCGTAATCAGTAACTTGTGCTACTCCAGGAACAGATGGTTCTGAGTTACTGTGGAGATTTCCAGGAAATGTTTGTAAGTGTCCAGAAATGGCTGGTATTTAAAGAAGTGATTTAATAGCCAAGCAGAATTTTTTGGGTGCCTTTTCTTCTGTGGTCTTGGAATCCTCAGCACCTCACCTGCTTCGCCAGAGCAGCTGCGGTTGCGATCTCTGGCTGTCTGCAGCGCCCGAGTGTTTGCAGACTGATTCATCTGCAGTTCTTGGCTCAATGGCCAAAGCCACTTCTCACTAAAGTGGGTAGATAAGGTGTTTATTTTTCCCTTTTGCTGTCTGAGTCCTGGAATAGTTTCCTCCAGGTTGGGAGCCTGTGAGACTGTTTTGATCCATAATTGTCTAGGAAAGGAATGCCAGAGCAGCAGTGAGGAATTTGTGATTTTGGGGACTGTTAGCCAAACTCTCATATGAGGGCAATGCCAGTACTGACACAGTGACCAGGGCAGGGCATTGTGGTGTGGCTCCCCATCCCTGGCTGAGTGTATTTAGATCTCAGTCCTGAAACTTGCCTGCTCCAGGGACGGTTCATCAAAGCTCACCTACCTGAACATTTCATTTTTATACCTGTTTGCATCTCCCTTCCCACTTACTGCACATGTGGAGTGGCCTGTCTTGAAGGATGACCAACAGCTATGAATCTCTTGAGAAATACTGCAGCTTTGCACAAGGCATCTCTTATGCTGCACCCCACTTAGGGTGGGAGATCCAAAGAAGGGCTTGTGCCCTTATGTCCAAGCCTGCCCAGTCCAGGCTCCTAACAAAAGCCATTGTAAAGCAAAAGAGAAGCTGACCTGCCTGCCAGGACTCATTCCTTCTAAGTATTCCAGCTTATGCCAGTTATTTTTTGTAAATGTTGTTAAACTTTCTGGATTTACACAAGAGATCCAAGCACAGCCCTCTCAAGTGGAGAATGCTAGCCACGTTGGGAACATCTAGGGCAGCAAGGCCTTTGTGTACTGTTGTGCCCTGAAAGCACAAGGATGGGAGGGAGCTGGGAGCACCTGCTGTGCTGCTGATGCACTCAAGGTCTTCATAAGGTTTCCATCTTAAAATTTTCTCCAGTGAATAACAAAGGAAGTTCATGCTGCAGTCAGAGGGAGGCACGTGTGTGCTTTCTCTTTTAGCTCATTTTTACAAACCTTAGAAATCTTTGAGACCTCTCCTGCTGTGTTGGATTTTATATAACATGGCAAAGGGATTTAGAAAAGAAAAGAGTGATGGGAGGGAGGAGGCAGCAGTGGCAGAGCTGCATACCGATCCAGGAGCACGGATGGAAATCTTTTCCATGTGACTTTATAGCAGCAAAGTGTAGTAGGAGTCCACAGTCTGAAATCCATGCAGGGAGCTGCTCATTTGGATCATTTAGTAACTCATTGCCTTGGATTTTCATCTGCAGGCTGGGTCATTGGTTTAGATGCTGTTAGGAGCTACGCAACTGCCTGCTGGTCACCTACCCTACTGAGACTATGTAGAAATCTTGAGATTTGAAGCTCACAAATTCTGAAAGCTGAAATTTTGGAGTAAATAAAATGGTGTTGCAGAAGATAATGTGCTCCAGCTGTCTGGTTATTGTTTTCCCCAACAGCGCTAGAAGATTTCAGAGGATCTGTGGGAGATTGTATCCTGAGGATTTGGTTACTAATCAAAGCACCCTGTGGGGCAGATGGAGCTGAAGTGACTTCTGGCATGTCAGTTCCATTGCTACCATCTGGTTTTTTAAAATTAGCAACAAAAATACATTTCATTGGGTACAGAGTCAAAAAATTTAAACTTCAGTCCTCAGATCACAAAGGTGTGAGTCAAAACAGCTCCCTTAGTAATTTTGTTTGGTTTTTTAGGATCTCGTCTCTTTAGTTGTGGAGGAAGAATTTCAGAAATGTGAGAATTCAGCCCTCTGTTCCCCAGCTCCTGTTCCTCATCCTGTGATCCTGGAAATCGGCTGTGGCTCTGGAGCAATTGCTCTGAGTCTGCTCTGCAAACTGCCACAGGTGAGCTCCCTTCAGTGCTCCTGCTGCAATAGATGCCTATGTTAGAGGATAATCCCACTCTGCTCATCTTCATTGAGCTCTCACAAACTTCTCTGGTGGGGCTTTGGCACCTCAGGTCTCTGATGGGCTCTGTGAGTTCGTATTAGGTAGAGGAGGGATATTTGGGAATCGCTCCCTTTCCCCATCTGTCTGCAGGAATAGCAGAGACATAATCAGAATGAAAGAAGTCAGTGTGCTCATTCTGGAGCTGCTGCAGCTCGCTATTAATCCCCTTACCTTGAAGCACTGGTGGGTGTTGGTTTAAGAAACTAACCTGGGCTGAGGACAGGAGGGACTGAGGTATGGGCACACACTCTATTAGTTGAATTTATGGGGCAGTCATCTCTAAAAACACTTTGCTGTAAATCAAAAGGTCTTGTCTCTAGGAAACTGAAGACTAAATGATACAGGAAAGGAATTACCATGGCAGTGTCAGTAATTGGGATCAATAACACAAACATATCTCACTGCCACAACTGCCAAACCATGTTTTTGTAGTCTTTTGTTCCCTAGTAAAAACCCACAGCTTCTGAACAGAGTGAAAAGAGCAGGAAGGAGACTGAGATCTGGGTGACCGAAGTCCTTCTTGCCCCTGATTCTTGTGGCATGTAACATGTTTATGGAGATACTCTTGGTCAAGAAAATGAGAAATTAATCCAAGATCTCAGTGCGTGTGGTTCAGGGAAATGTATTCCCCTCTCCTCAGAACTGCAGACCGGCCAGTTCCTTCTCAGAAATGGGAATTGCTGTGGCCAGCCCCTCCTCTTGTAGAGCTATAAGCTCTGCTGCGTAAGAATTAGAGGCTGATGCCTCTAATGGAAGGGGTGTTCCTCCTCCCAGTGACCTGAGGAGGTTAATATTTGACTTCAGAGTATAATTGCTCTGATTTCCTGAGCTGGGAGAAGAGCTTCATGCTCTTTTCCTTGCTTGTTAACTTAAAGAGCTGTGTCAGTCTGTCCCTGTAACTCATAAAAGTCCTTCCCCAGCCCAAACTGCTGTGTCCAGGGAAATAAGGAGCCTTGACTGATTAGAATTAGTGGTAGCCACACTGACAGCTAAGTAGAGTTACACTCTGGGTAATCTCCTTAGTGTTTGAGGTTGAATTTGGCACTGAGGTGCTGAGAAAACAGCAGCAACTTTTCAATTATGGTCTCAGCTGTGTTCTTCACCTTAAGGGTGAGCTTCATGTGTGTGGGTGCTGGCCTGGGACCATGAAATTAATCCCCTTAGGAGGGATGGCCAATCACACCATCATCTCCAAGCAGTTTCTCCAAGCATGTGTTCTCTGTGTAAATCTGTACCAACACCTGTGCTTAAAAAAACATTGAGCAAAGCAAAACTAAGTTAGGCCTTTGCCTGTGGTTTTCCCAAGGTGGAATGGAAGGTCAAACAAACCTTTATCTGTGCAGCCCTATCTCTTACCATTATGCTGGAGAACTCTCAAATACTTGACACCCAGTCAAGTACATGCAGTCAATACAGGCAGTGAATGTGGTGTAAGGACTGCAGTGGAGTAACTGGGTAAAAGGTGTCTACATAACAGATGGAAAATGCCAGAATCTCTGTCCAAGTGGTTGTGTTAGAGTTGGGAGGGATCCTGTCTGTGTTAGGGAGGATAAATCCAGCAATATGACCTTCCTGCAGCCTGTGCCTAGCCCGGACTAGCCAGAGTGTTGAGTGCCAGGAGCAGTGAGGGGTCAGGTGAGGTGAGTTGCTGTGGCTCTGCTGTTGTCTGTTCTGGTGGGCTGCTGCCTGTGCTGCAGAGAGCCTTCAGTCACCTTCGTGCCTCACACACAGCACTCGGATCCCAGCTATGCCCTACGTGCATTCCTCAGGAGCTGTTCCTTCCAGCAGCCCAGAGTGAGCAGTCTCTCGTCACTTTTCATCTTGCATGTTTGGCAGAGCGTGTCTGCTCAGGAATCTTGATGTTGTAACACCTGCTTGGTGGGGTTTGTTGTTTTCATCTGTTCCAGAGCAGAGTCATAGCCATGGATAAAGAGGAGGCTGCTGTGGGTCTCACCAGAGAGAATGCACACAGGTACAAGACCACATATTACTCATTTTTTTGTAAATTATTCCTTGAGAAAGACCAAGAGTCTTCAATACTTGTACATGTGGTTCATGTTTATCACCATTGGAAACCAGAGAATGTTTAGTTGTTGAACTCCTAAAGCATGTAACAATTCAGAAAAAAATTGGTTGTGTTTTCCAGTGTTTTTCTTTGGCTTGTGAACGTGCTTTGCAAAGGCAGCAGCCTAAATAAAGCAGTGGTGCTCACGTGCTGTTTGCCAAGGGTTTTCAAAGTGTTTCTTGGTAACTACTCTTACCCATGTCTGTGAATTCAGGAAGCTCAGACCTGAAGTAGGAATGTTTATGTCACCTAGGAAGTTAAGGACAGGTGTTTCCTGAGCCTTTCTCTCTCTGGCTCCCTCAATTATTATTATTGTGCTTGTTTCTGTCCTTGTTCCTCTAGAAATGCTTGCACAGTCAGGTAGCACTTTTCCTCTGGTGTGCTGTGTGGTGTCCCTCAGCATCCTCCCTGCAGTCTTGGTTTGGTGGGAATGGTGCTGCTGGAAAGGATCCTGTGCTGTTCAGACACCTGTGCTGTGCTTGGATGGATGTTCAGAGCTGCTGGCTCAAACACCTTGTGCTGAGAGATATCTGTCAGGTTGTCCTTGTCCTTCCTAGGAGGCTCCGCCTCCTCAGCTGGTTCTTCTGTCAGGTTGTTCTGGCCCATCACTACCACAGGGAACCCCAGAGCTGGAATCCCAGTGTGCTTCTGAGTCTCTGTAGGCTTTGTGAAATGAGCTCCAGATTGCATCCATGTCTTCAGTAGCTGCTGGGCCCTAGGCATGAATTAGGGCCATCTCAGAAAGAATTCCTGTTGCTATTTCTCATGGAGTCCAGTACAACTGTGAGTCTCAAGAGGTGCTCATTAACTGGGATTTCTGTCCACAGGCCCACATATCCCTTTCTTCCCAAGCTGCTGCCAGCACTGGGGAGGATGCTTCTAGTGCAGACTGCACTGGGCTGCATCTCTTCACTTCTTGCAACCAGTCCCAGCTTGTGTGTGAGCCTGAAGAGCTGAGTAGGAACAAGCCCTTCCCAAACTGGTCACCTCACTATTACCCTTTGCCTCCTAGCCCAGTTACAGGGAATGGGGAGCAGAGGTTTCCTCCTGACGTGTCAGTGTCAAACCAAATTCTGTTGCAATTTTTCATAGATATAATAAGAGCTGGCCAGATCTTTGCCTCCTTGATAAACTATGACTCTGGCCTCTGGGGATAATTGTCTTGCTTATTAACATGGCTTGTTGGCTCAAGAGTGGATGAGGGAGTATAAATGCCATGCCAGAGAACTTCATATTTCTCCATGGATATTTTCACTGTGTCTCTGGGATCTTGTCCCTGGCATGGTGCTCTGTAGCTTTTGGGAGAGAAGCCAGCAGGATAAGCTGTGTTACTGCTTGACTGAACTCAGCTTGGATCCTGCCTGCTTTTCAAAGCTCCCTTATCCCAGCTGTGTTCTCTAGATGCTTAGATGAGTCTTAGTGGATCAATCCCACTGCCAGATCCATTTGGGCACACAGCACACAGTGCAGGAATCCCTCCCTTTCCTGCTGCCTGACAGGGCAGGACCATGGGCCCTCATTAAAGGGAGTAGAACTTGGGTGTAAGGCCACTGTGGTGGGAGGAGAGAATACACTGGGAAGATCTTGGCAGTTGTGAATATATGTGTATCAGATAAGAGGTGCAATATTTAATCATCTGTTTGTAGAATGTACTGTTCATGAATCCACACAAACACACCTTCTAATCTTTCTTCTTTCTGTTCTTGCATCTGGAATTTTACAGGCTGCAACTCCAAGAAAGGATTCACATCATCCACCAAGATGTTTCACACAGTAACTCTTTTCACTGTTACAATCCCCTTTGTCTTTTTCCCTTTTTGTCTTTGATGGGTGGAGGGAGGCATGAGAGACAGCCAAGGGACCGCTCTGGGATGAAGGCAGCAGAGTGAAGTTAATAGAGAAAAAGGTCAGTAAGAAGTGAGCCAGTGAAGCTTTTCCCTGCAGAGATTTCCAGGGCAGATGATCAGCTGAGAAAAGTCCTTGACTACATCAGAAGGTGAATTGTCCCTGGCTTTAGGTGTCCCAAGGTTGTGTCTGAGCTGGGAGTCCAGGTGCTCTTTACCTTTACTGGGGAGAGGCAAATACATACAGAGTGTAATTCATTCCATGCTGACATGGACGCTTTGGATAAACATGTACATGCCTGTCTCTCCACTGATGATAGAGGGAGCCCAGATATTTAGTTTAGATTAAATGCCCTACCTTATTCACCTGAAATTAGGTAGTTGAACCAGGAAAGGATGCTTTTCTTCCCCGGAGCCAGCTGAAACCAGTTAAAACTAACAGTTGGTGAGGCCTATCCAGTTAGGTCGATAGTGCTTGGCTGTTTGTTAGCAGCTGTGGAATCAGGAGCTGCAGCTGTGGGTTCAGCAGTACACCTTTCTGACACTTGTTTTTGACATTCTGCTACCTCTTAGAGCTGAAAGCCCTGGGCCAAGAGGCTGCCTGAGGACAGTGCCACACTCATGTGGTTACACGAGGTCTGATTCAGGGCTGGCCTGTGTCAGACAGCAGCAGGAGCACAGGGAGCTGCTCCTGCTCTGCAGAAGAGCAGCCCATTGGTGTTTTTGCTGAGGGGCCCTGGCTCTGCAGCTCGTTGCAGGTCCTGCTGCAGCTCTGTAAGAGGAATGATGTTCATCTGGACAGCCAGTCTGAGCTCCCACTTAGGCCTTTGTGAGCTCTCTGAGTTCTGGCTGTTGCTTTAGATCCAGGTGGGCACAGAGCTCCAGGGCATCAAGCTCCTGTGCTTTTTAACATGTTCTGCTAAGCAGGGTCTTGATACGAAAAAATGATAGTTTGCCTGTGCTTTGCTTTGTATCACTCTTGCCTTCCTGGAACAGGGCAGGCTATTGCAGAAAGAAACAGGATATAATTTCATAGAGCCAAACACATTTACATGTGCCTGGAGACAGTTTCCTGGGGAGGATGTTGACGCTGAGCTTATAGAGAAGATTCTGTCTTTGAGAGCTGCTTGTGATTCTTTTATTTTCTAGGTTCTGCCAAACAGCTGCTGCTCTGGGGCCCCATAGATGTCATAGTCAGTAACCCCCCCTATGTTTTCCATGAAGACATGGCTTCCTTGGATGCAGAAATCCTCCGGTAATCGGACAAAGAGATTTTCCTCTCCTGTTCCTCGAAGCAAGGTTTTCTGTCTGCTTCCTTACACTGCACACAACTGCACACAAAACATGCAAATGTAATATACACATGCAAAATGTAGGTGTGTTTATTTGGGATATAATAATACAGGCTTGCTTTGATACTGCTTACAGGCCTGAAGCAATACGGAAGTGTTTTAAAGGTTTATTAAAATGTAAAAATCACACAATTTGAAATGAGCAAGTTCCCAACCCAAAACTGATTGCATGCATGTGAGGAGAAAGTCCTGCCCCCACCTCTGTAGGAGATGTGTGCCAGAGCAGGTTGTGACAGCTGAGCTTTCTGCATCCCAGCTGGCTCTGCTGGGTTGGCCACAGCCTGGGCTGGTGGTTGGCATGGATGGATCAAGCTGTGATCCCTTGCTGTACAACCCCTCACTCCCTGGCCAGCTTAGAGAGAGCAGACCTATGTGTTGGAACTCTGAGATCCCAGCTGCAGTTGGCTCCTAATTTTCAGAAATACTTCAGGGGATGTTTTCTGCTTTTGCTGAATGTGGCATTTCTCAGCCCAGTGGTAGCTGCCTTCTCCCTCCCCGTATTTCCCATAAAAAGAGTGAGTGCTGTCACCTGCCTGGGAGCAGTGGAGTTCAGGTGTGTTAGGGGCACTTTTCTCCTTGGGGGTGTGGGGTGATGCATTCTCAAGGGCCACAGGAATTGCTGTCAAATGTCTTTTTCTTCCCACACTCCAGCTATGAGGACCTTGATGCACTGGATGGGGGAGATGATGGCATGAGAGTCATCAAAACAATTCTGGCTTTGGCTCCTTCTCTTCTGAAAGTTTCTGGGTAAGCAGTGCCCTCTTGAATTTCATGTCTTTTATCCATTCACTTCTGTAAGTTCTCTAGTTCCCTGTATGAAAACAAAACAGAGGGGAAAATAGTTGCAAAATTGCCCCTTCATTGCCCCAGTTAATAATAGCAGTTTAAAAAATGTCATGTGTGTAAGCAAAATTAGCTTGAAATTGGTTAATAAAGGGATATGAGCTTTCCTTGGGTGTTGGTGGTGTTTCCTGGTCATTAGTGAAGTGAGGATCTTTAAAGATCAAAGCAGCAACAAAAAGAACATGGAAAAGAGCAGCTGAGAAAGAGAGTGCAGAAAGCAGGGGAGCTTTCTAAGGTCAATAACTGATGGAAGGAGAAGCAATTTAGAACTCTTTGAGGATGGATGTAGATCTCTGCTTCCCTCCCACCCTTTAATTAGGGGAAACTTCTTTGTTGTGCCAATATACAGTGCTGAATATCCCAGGAGAAAGAAGATCAGTCAGGGATAGTTTCTTAAATGTTAAGTTTCTTCATGATTAATATTCAAGACTGATTGTTCCTATTCTCTGTCATGTGGGATCCATTCTGAAGATCAACATGCTGGTACTCAAAAGTCTGAGTGTACTGTTCGTGTGCCAGGGCATTCACACATCCTGTTGAATATTCCTGACATTTGGCCAGCATAAGAGAGGTTGTTGAAAATCTGCTGTTTTGAGAAGAAGAATGGGAATATTGAGAGGCATACTGCATGCAGAATTCATTCCTCATGCTTTGCACGACCACAAGAGCAGAAGATGCTCCTCAGAACTTCCCAGCAACAGAGACTGGTCCTGAGGGGTTGTTTGTTAAGATTATTTCTTTTCCTTCTCTCTTTGCTTGTTTAATAAGGTGGAGCCCCCATTGAGGAGGGGAAGTTTTTTAAGGTCAGAAATGAGATCCACACCCAGCTTGTAGTTAGCCTGGTGAATTTGGAGGGAGTATTCAGTGTGGGATATTTTAAGAGTTCTCAGGAGAGCATTTGATGGGGTTTGGCCTGTGTCCTTTGCCTGCTAAGCTTGTCTCTTGCTGAGCTGTCCCAGGCCATAACCAGCTCCATCAGTGCCTGTGAGCCGGGGGGGTTCTGCTTTGTCATGGGAGGGGACATGGGGAATGAGCCAGTGTCATAAAGCATGGCACAGATGGAAATAGCCCTGCAGTGTCCAGGCCTGGTCTTGATGCCCTGACTGAGGTTATTTGATCAGTTCTGTGTAGGCCTGAATGCTGGTGTTGTTTTCACAGCTGATTTATGGAGACATTTACTGTGGAAGAATGTGTGTACTGACTTGGACTTTGTGTCTCTCGCTGCTTATACACAGAGGGACTTCAGGCTGCGAGGCCAGTGCTCAGTGTTCCTGCAGCATCAAAACTTGCCTTCTGCCCTTAAAGCTTTGGGGGTTTCAGAAACACAGTGCTGGTGGTATCTCTGGGTGGGTTGCAAAAGGGCTCACTACATCTCCATACGAGGCTTTAACTGCTCACACAGAGGAGTACCATGAGAATTCCCCCCAGGATCAACACTTTGTCCCCTGAAGGAGGCAGCTGGGATCTGCATCTTAAATGGACAGCAATTACCTGGTTTAGGATTGTTGGATTGCACTGTATTTACTGACCTTTTCATTTCCTGTACTGGTCAGAGTCATACAGAAAGAAAGATCTTAATTTTTTTCAGTTTAGCAACCTAAATGTGTACCTCCCCAATTCTGCTCCCAAATGTGTCTTTTCAGGAGTGTGTTTCTGGAAGTTGATCCCAGGCATCCAGATATGGTGGAGCACTGGCTACAGGCACACCCACACTTACTGCTCACCCTCCATGCCATTCACAAGGACTTCTGTGGCAAGTAAGTCTTTTTTTGCCTTCAGATTTTTGCAGGTTTTGTGTCCTTTGTAGAATATGTCCCTGCACCTTTATGTATTGAATGAGCTCAGCTAAAGAAGCTTCACAGTCTTTGACAAAAAAGGGGCTCCCTGGTATTATCTCAGCCTTCTGCTATCCTGAGACAGCCTGGCAAGTGTTTGAGTCAGAAATTCTGACACAGGTGAGCATTTCTGATGGGGTGCCTGGCTCTGGTGGGGTTGTTGCCATTGGAAAATTGCTGCTTTTATAGGATGGAGGTAGAGGCACATTGTCCCTAGTGAGACTTAAAGCTCTGGTCTTTCTTTTTCCAACAGGCCTAGGTTTCTGCACATCCAGAAACAAAGCAGCTGACGACTGTGTCAGACATAACTCTCCTTGCAGCATGCTTTTTGCTCTTGAGCCTGGCTGAACAGCTTGTTGAAAACTCCTTCTGCCTTGTGAAAGGAATCTCCATTCCCCAGAGCCTTGGACTCTCCGTGCAGTGACAGACCCCTCATTTCCTGACACAGACCTCATCCAGAGATGCAGAAGTTCAGCTGAGCATGTGGAAGTGTTCCACCTTCCTCAGGGAACTGCATGAAACATTTTAGTCTGCTCTGCTAAAGGGACTCAGTCATCTCAGGACCCAAGACAGAAGAGTCTCCAGATTAAAATCCAGATTCACATCTCCAGATTAAAAATACAACTTCTCAACGTGCCAGATCACCAATTTGGCCTAGAAAGAATTTAATTATTTTTTTTAATTAGCCTTGAGATGCATTTATATAGAATGTGACCAGATGAGATGATGAATCCAAATTCTGGCTTATATTGGCACAGAGATTTGCAGATATAACAGGACATAACTGATGTGCACATTTCAAATGCAGTTCTGTTCCAGGATCCTGGTGCTCCAATAGCAAAGCAGCCTTTGTTTCCCACTCCTGCTGAGTGATTGTCACTGAAGGATCAGTGCACATGTTACAGCACCTGAATTTACAACCCCTGACACTTGGTGGATGCTGCCAGAAACAGTCAAAGCATTGTAATATAGTGCTTCAGATCAGGGTCCTGAAAAGAATTGCACTGCAATTATTCAGAGATGCTGGCAGGCCTGAATAAACATCTGGCACCCACACACTGCTCTGATAGTAATAGAAATGCCTAAGTTCCATGTGAGGCATTTAATTGCAAGACTTTACAGAGAAGGCCAGAGTCACTACTCCAGTTTTGCAGATGGAGAAGGTGAAAAACAGGAGGTGAAATGACCTGTACTAAATTTGACAAGCTGAGTCTGGAGCAGGACCCAGTCTCTTGACAGGCGTGGGAATAGCTGAGGTCTGTCTCTGGGAAGGATGAGTCAGCCTAGGGCTGCCTCAAACAGCACTGAGAGAAGTCCCTGAAGTGGCCAGTGAACATCATGTCAGTATAAATAATGGCAGGATTAAATTCAAGCTGCTGCTTGCTGTTGCTGCTGTTTCCTGTGGTGCAAGTTCCCTTCTGGACCACAGCTAGCCAGGGAAGGAAGGAAGGCAGGCAAGGAAAGGATCTGGTCGCCCAGTCCAGATGGAAGCAGTTGCTGGGCCAGAGGAGGTGAGCACTCAGGAGGGGTGGGAGTGCCCAGCCAGGGCCCTGCTCTGTGTGTGTGTGCCAGGGAGGAGCTGTCAGGCTCTGTCCAGCTGACCTGGGACTGCACAGCCAGAGACACCAGGCAGGACTTGCAGCAGCAGTCTGAGCCTGTTGGAAGGCTGCAGCAGGTTCAGAGGGTGTTACATGAGCACTGATCCATCTGCTCCCTTTCCCCTCTGCCTCTCCCACACTCAGTCCTCAAATGAGTCTTTCCTTCACCCCTTTAACACCTGAACATTGGCCCTGCTTTCCCACAGACACCTGAGCTCTCTGATGCACCAGCACTTGGGTTTCCAGCTGGAACCTCTCCCTACTCACAGCTCTGTTCACAGGCTTGCCTTTCACCCATTGTACATCTCACACTCCATTTATCCACCCCAGTAGTTTAAAATGTCCTGTACACTCTTTACTTGAATTTGTGAGTCTTCTCTGGCCTGCAGTACCTACCCTGGTTAAACACAGTAGAGGAAATCTAGGGAAGGAGAGAACAAAAATAGGTCAGTTAAAGTGCACTCGAGCCTAGGTTTGGAAATACAGTTTCAGTACAGCTGATTTCTGGCCTCCTAGAGCCATGAGTACAAAGTACAGTCAAAGGGGTGTTGTTTTGTGTGGTTGTGGATTTTTTTTTAATAGTAGTTTAGGGATACTTTTTAGTTCAGTTTGTCAGAGTCTGGTTAAAAATTAAATTTAAAGAAATGAGTTACCAGATTTCTTCTGGGTGTTAGCAGTGTTTGTGTATAAAACAGAGCACAGTACACAGCCTGCTTCTGCAGGAGGCCTTAAAGCTGGATAGTCCATGGGCTGATGGGAATGTTAAAGAGCAGCATGCTGCATTCTTCAGGGCTGGGCTGGTTCCCTGGAGCAGGCTGGAGTGAGGTGGCCCTCTGAGAGTGCCAGTGGCTGGGCTGCAGAAGGCAGTGTGCTTTTTCTTGGAAGCATCAGTCAATCCCTTGTCCCAGGCCTGAGCAGGACAAATCCCCTGTGAGACAGACTATTGGTCTAATCCAGTAGGACAAGTGTTAAATTCCTATATTTATCCCTAAAATACTTGGATTTCAATGTATTTGCATTGCATAGTGGTCATATATCTTGGAAAATCATATGATGCTGCTGACCTTTTCATAAAAGGAAAAATTGCTGTTCCTCCCAGGAGGGTGGATGTTCCTGTCGGACTCGCATCCGAGGGAATGTGCTGGTGTAGTACAGTGTGTTCCTCGCTGCTTTACACAGATTGGCCCAGGCTCCTTTTGGTACAGAAGCACTGCAAAGCTCTTTGGAGGTTTTAAGGAGCCTGGCTGGAGCACGGGGCCCTGTCTCTGCTGCCTGAGGGCTGGAGGCTGAGCTGACACCGGCAGAGCCCCTGGCACGTGAGCTCTGCAGAGGCAGAGCTGCTCCCTGGAGCCACAAAGGCTGAGGCTTCTTCCTAATCCAGTATCTGACATACACTGAATTTTCTGGGAATTTACTGCATCTTGGGAACTGTATCAAAATGGTGATTTGATTCCTGAGGTGATGCTTTCAGTGAAGGGCTTTGTTTGCTTTCAGGACTCTGAGGAGCATGGTGGTGCTCACATCTGTGTTTTGGGGGTTACCGGGTGTGCGATATCTGCTGGGGTGACACTGCCCTTCCCCGAGGAGGAGCTGCTTTGGCAGAGCCCTGCAGATGGAGCTGCGGTCCCAGTTTAGCTGTGTCCATGCTGGAGACACTCCTGCCTCATCCCTCCTGCTTTGGGCAAGGTGCAGGCCCCAGGGAGAGCAAGAACTGGGGTCAGCAGAGGGCTGAAGTGTAGGTGCAGCTGCAAATGGGGCTTTAACCTCAGCTCCTGTGCCAGGAAACTTCCACACTGGACTTGTGTCAGGAAGGCTGGAAGGGGACTCACAGCTGTGACACAGGACTGGGGTTGTACCTCTTGCTGTGAATGAGAGGCCCAAAGCCCCTGTAGGGCTGGAGGTGAGAGATAGATACCATCCTTGTTCTGGTGTAATGTCCATGTGAGCACCCCGAAGTGCAAGAACTGACCGTGCTTTCAGTCTCCACCTGAGATATGGGGTGAAAGGGACTTTGCAGGGACCTTAGAGAGACAAACATATTTATCCTCAGTGTTCTCTGCTGAGCCTGTGCTCTTGTAGGGCTGAGACTGCTTTCCATGTGAGGAACTGACAGAGTGAGTGCATTAGGGTGACACAGGACATCTCTGGGGACCCTGTGTGCGTGTGGATTACTGGCCAGCACTCAGTTCCTCAGTGTAGGGCCATAGATCAAAATGGCTTGGAAGAGAACTTGACAGTCATCTAGCCCAATTTCCCCATCCAAGTAAGCATCAACTTGCCTTACATCATTCCTGACAAATGTTTGCCCAGCCTGACCCAAAAGGCTCACAGTGCTGATAAGGACTTTAGCATGCAATCTGTCCTGGTGCTTTGTGTTTCTATCTGCTGGAAAGTTTTCCTTTGTCATGGCAGCTCTGCTGTGACTAAAGCTGAGCACTTCTCCTGTCCTGAGGTGGAGAACAGCTGACCCTCTCCTTGGAGCACCTTCCATGTGCTAGTCTGTTCCCATATTTCCTCACAGTCTTCATTTCTGAGAGAAGGAACTCCAGCACTTCTTTCTGTAGGCTGCTTGCACATCCTTCCCTCCCTGCTTGTGAAGTGTAAGGGGGACCATGTGTGCTTCAGATTTGTTAGAGGTGATACTTGTGTCTCTGGAGAGTGGGATAATAAAGCTGCTAGAGCTCACCCTGTTACAGAGCAGTCATTTCCCAAGTGAAGACCAAGCCAAACCTTGCATTAACTTTTTTTTTTTGTCTGGGAAAGTTATCAAAAACTGTATTTAAGTTTTAATAAACTACAATTTCCACTCCAGGCTGCATCCTGAGGAACAAATACCCACTGAAAGAAGGCTTCTTTCTCACACTCAGGAAGATAATGAGGTACCAAGAGAGACTTAATCCAGTTTCCAGGCTACTTCCTCTTCCATAGGTGTTTTGATATGCTTTGAGTTCAGTGTCAGAAGTTTCAGATGTTGTTCTGTGGAGGGTCATGTCATAGTCCTTCTCTGTTTCTTTTCCCTGGCAGCTGCTGGCAAACCTCAGTGTGTTCCATCCAGTCTCTGGTGAACGCAGAGACTCTTATATGAAATTCATCTCATCTGCTTGGTCACAGGACTCAGCACCCTGCTGCAGTGTGATAAACCAGCTTGGCTTTGCTGCTTTCCAGTGCAAACCCAGAGGATGTGGGAGTGAGCAGAGCACCAGCACTCACTTCTCTGCAGCAAGTGCCTCTCTGAGCACGATGAGAGCGTGACACAGCTGCTGCAGAGGGCTGGGAACGTGCATCCTGTGCACAGCAGCCACTGCTGCTCTGACAGTGCACCAGTGTCAGATGTGCTGTGCTGCACACAGGTGCAGAGAAGTGCTGCCACACATTGTGGTCTCTGTGGTTTGTCTCCTTAGTGTGGTTGATGTCAGAACTGTAGCTTTGTTTGAGTGGCAGCTTCTAGCTCTAGAGATCTGCTTCATCTGCCCCCTTCACCAGCACACCTGAATGGTCACCCTTCAGTGTTTGGGTGCTCATTTCAGCATTTTAGGCAGTGGGCATCAATGTGATTTCAGTGGCAGCTGCCCTGTCAGCATTACAGAGAGAACCATGAGCAAGGCTCCCACAGAGTGGGAGGCCTTAGAACCACTGCATGTGAACAAAATGCTGCCTGGGGAGGAAGGGGCCTTGGCCCCATTAAATGTTTGGGTTCAGCTTTCTTCAAAGGTGAAAAGTAGTTTCATACTTCGTCTTTTCTTTTGTGACAGCTGGGATGTTCTGAGATCATCCTGTCCGTGGCAGGGATTCTCAGCTCCTGGGCTGAAATTTGCAGCATGGCAAAGAAGAGTTTGCCATCCAAATATCCAGTGGCAACAGGTGTGGTGAGAAACTGAGGCACAGCAAAAGAAGAGCCATGGCAGAGTCACAGTAAGAACTCAAATGCTCTTAATGGCAGTTCTGACAAACCAGCTGAAGCTGTCCTTGTTCCTCCCTTTACTGGTATGTTAAATAGTGTACATCCCAGCTGCTCCTTGGAAGGATGATTGCGCCTCGAGAGCAGAGAGCAGTGACTGTTACTCCTTGATGGAGAGTGTTAGCAGAGAAATGATTTTGAGAGCCATGCTGTTGGGATGCGACAGGAGGGTAATTTTCACAGTATGTTACTGGCACAGCCATTGCTAAACACTGCAGGACCTGGAGGCACACAAATGGCAAATTATTTGAAGGAAGGGAGAGGTGAAGAAACCATTACATGAAGCTCATCTAGGGAAGATTCTTGGGAATGGGTGTGTTAAAATGAAGCCGAGGTTTTAGGAGGGAAGGCCTGAGCTGCCACATTCCTGCTTTGCCACTCTGAAATCATAAGTGTGGGACTGAGTCTCTGTAAGGTACAAGTTGTATATAGGGGACAAACTGAGCATTTGTGCTCAATGCTTGCACTTCAGCAGGTGAGTGGAGCCCCTTCTGCAGTGTGGATGGATTCTTGGTGTACCACAGGGCAGGCAACAGTGGACAGAGCACAGCACTCTTGTTGATCAAGAGCAGAGCACTCCCAGTGTGTCACAAAGATGCCACCAGCCTGAGTTTCTATAAACAGATTCTATAGAAGTGGCCCAGCTGGGTGTGAGTATAGGGGAGGCAGAACTCTGCTTCTAGTGGCATGTCCTCAACAATGGGAGATTCTGATTTCCACTTCATGCCAGATGCTGCTGCTTCCTTTCTTGGTGGTCAGCTTGTCTCCTGTGTTTTGTACACACACAGCAGCATGCTCACAGGGGGACACATCCATCAGCTTGGTAGCACAGTGCCTGTGCCCATGGGGTCCTTACCTTAGCCTGAGCTGCTGCAGGAGCTGCAGTACCCAGCAGTGCTGCTGGGAGAGTGGCTTCTGCCATCAAAATCCTCTCTGTTCTTACTGGAATACTCATGCAAGACTGTCTGGAATGTGAACACAGTTGCTTGGGTTGTTGAAAAATACTTGAATTATTTTAAAAGTCCTGGCCTGGCATTTAGCTGATGATTAATTACTTAGGTTTGCGTAGTGCTTTGATGTTCCAGATGTAAACCCAGAGCAAGCTGTTACAACTGTGTTGACCTCAGTGGAGTCATCCCAGTCATTCCAGTTGGCACACCTGGTGCTGTGTGGTATTTGTATTCTGTGAAACCAGCGTCCAGTCATTGATTTAAGTCTTTCCAGGGACTGGAGGCTGTCAAGCTGTTAATCTTTTTTCCTCTCCTGTATTGATTGCTCTGCCACTTACCAGCAGTGACCTTCTCACCACACCTTTTGACTTTGAGCTTGCTGCCTCTCTGGAATCCTTCTCTGAGCCTTTGCAGTTTGTGGTGTGTTTGTATTGCCACAGTGCTTAGAAACTCCTCACAGGTTGCTCCATTTCTTTCTGAGTTTTCACTACTCTACTCCCCCACCAGCATCTTGTTGTGTAACTCTCCCCCAGCCAATGCTGCTGGCTTGCATAGATAAATCTCTTGATGCTGGATAATTTGGAGTAGCCTTGTGACAGAAAAATCCCCCTCTAAAAGGCAGTCTTGCATTGTCCTTCAGCGATTTGGCAGCTGGTGGTGTTTGCAGGGTGGAGTCCCGGTGCTGGCATGTGCTCTCTCTGCTTGAGAAGAGCAGATTAAGTTCATACTTCACTCAAACAAGGCTTCTTCATTTAATGTGGATGGGCAGCAGGCACTCAGGCTGAAAGTAGATTTTGTACTTCAGCTTCCAGGTCAGTGGGTTTTTTGTCCTGTTTTTGTCAGCAGACAGTAGCCCTTTGTTCAGCAGCACAACTGTTTCCACCTCAGCAACGCACACACGCACGTGATGCAGGTCCTGAGTTGTGCAATAAACTCCAGCAAATGTATTGTCTGTTCCACTTCAGGGCTTGATTGTGTGCCCTATTGACCAGCAATAAAGCCAAGAGTATGGAGGTAGTTACTTATTCATTTATTTTGGCTTTTCCATCTGCTGTTACCCATGTGGGGAAGAAAAAGGCCATTCGTACTCTGAGAGGGAAAATTTTGTCTTTAGAGAGGTGGTCTTGGTAACTTGTGAAAGCTGGATAATTTAAGAGCATTAGTCAAATATTAAATTAAGTATTTAATATAGTAATTGTGTAATTTTATTGCAAAGTAGGAACAGGGTTAAGGCCAGGGTAGTCATGAGCACAAAAATTAAAAGATGAAGGTGTCCAGGTGAATGTCCTGTAGCCTGTTGGAGTCCTGATCACAGAACAACTGCTTGGAATCCCATCTTTGCAGGGGTTAGTGCTTGCTGGCACCTTCCTGTGCAGAGCCTGGAAAGGCAGGAAGGGAGGCCCCATCCCTCTCTGATGCTGGGCCTTTTCCTGAGCCCCTCTGGAACGTGTGGGCACTTGCCAGCAGAGCCGTGAGCATTCCCATATGGATGGGGTCATCCAGAGCCCGACACTTCTCCCTCTCTGCGGCCGGTGGGCAGAGGGGTGAAGGGAACCTCCGTTCTCCTTCTTCTCATCTGGCAGTGCCTCACTGCTCCAGCAAGGCTCTGCTCAGCCCAGGGCCAGCTGTGCCTGCCCTGCCATAACCTCCCTATCTGTGCCATGGATCCCTGCAGAATTCCCTCCATCCAGATCATCTTGGACTTTGTTCCGAGCAAAAAATCCTGCTCAGGCTTCTTGGAATTCAGGCACATTAGCCTAACTCAGAATTGCTGTTTCCTGGGAAGTTCTGACGCTGTAAAGCTTGTTTGGCTTTTTTTTTCTTTTTCCCTGTAATCAGAGTGAAATAATGTTTAAAATCTCCTATGAGGACACTGTGTCCCAGATTTTGAGTTTTAGAAATGTTTTGCTCTGGGATTTCTGAATTTTTGTTTTGAGTTATATCCAATTGAAGTTGTTGTACTGTTTATGATTCTGGTTGATTTGCTAAGTAAAGCCTAGTAGCAGGTCACAGTATGTGTATTATATAAAAACCAGTAGTTAGTTACCTTTTTTAATCAATAAGAACAGCAGCTTCTTAATATGATTGAAACATTTCATTCCCTAGAACAAGAACTGCCTTGTTTGCAATGTAATGAGAATCTGGCACTGCCATTACAACATCCAGCAGTGCCTTAATCTAGAACACTGAGTAACATTTTATTATGGAGTAAAGAGCAATTCATCTTAATGATCTGAAAGGTAATAAAATATTTCACTGTTTTTATCATGTTAGAACAAGGTAATAATGATGCATGTGGGATAAAGACCTCTTAAGATAAAATTTGGAAGTTCTGGAATAGAGCTTCGGAGCTGCCAGGAGCAAGGCTGTTCCAAGGAGTTTTGGCAGGAACTTTTATCAATGTTCTTTCAAAAAGCAAATTAAAGAAAAGGTATGTTCTTATAAGTTCTTCTCAAGAAGCTGTTTTCCTGGGTTTTTTTCTGCTGTCCCAGCAAAAGCCTCTTCATTGCACTCCTGAGCGCTGTCAGCAGAGAAGTCTTGGATGTTCTCCCTGGGACCTAAACCTGAGACTCCAGAGTGAGAGTCCTGAAAATCCCCTCACTGCACCAGCTGCCCTTCCCTGGCTTGAACTGCTTGTGGCACCTGATGTCATGTGTGAGGGAATTCAGGTAATCCTCCTTCTCCCAAAGCAGGAATGTGCTGCTCAGCTGCTGTCCCTCCTGCCCCTCTCAGGGAACAGGTCAGCCTGCCCTCCCTGTTGGACTTCTTCATGGAGCCTCCTGCACCTGGAGGAAAAGCCAAATGTGGTTACCTTGCAGCCTTTGTCACTGCAGACACTGCTGGGAATCAGTGGTTTGGGGAACTGAATTCCAGTGTGGATCCCAGCACAGCTGAAGGGTGTATCAGTCTTAAATTAAATTCATGCAGCTATTACCTGTGTAGTTAAAAGAAAATGAACTGACAGTGCAGAAGCAGCTTGTTTGTTATACACAAATATGTTCAGTTTGGGAGTAGCATGCACAGTGGAGGAGCAGATCTGGGCTATGGAAGAATTTATTCCCTAGGCTAAGATCTGGGTCTAGCTAGGTCCAAATTGGTTCTTTAAGCATGTATGAGAATGCCTTTGCTTGTTCTTAACTGGTGTTCCATATGCCATTTTTCCCAGCCTGGGTTTATACTGAAAGTGCATCTTGGAAAGGCGAGGCAAAGGTTGGGATCTGGGAGACAGCACAGCTACGTACATGATATTAAAAACTGCAGGGAAAGCCTGGTGTAATGCAGGCAGCAGGGAGTTTGCCCATGAGCAGGGAACAGATGTTTCATTAGCAGGGAAGGCTGAGGGAAACTGAGCCTTGGTAGGAGAAGGATGTTCCCACTGTTCATGGCAGCAGAGAGTTCAGTGGATTTATGTGTTTGGCTGCATTTCAGAACTTGCAGAGTCCAGGTAAGGGCTGTGAACTGCTGAGTAGGACAGGTCTGAGATTTGAGGGTCTAATGGAGACTTTCTCTTTCTGTCACCACTGCCTGAGCCACAGAAGCTCCAGATTTGGAAGGAACATATGGTGGAGAAGAGTCAAGGCTCACATGGCTGTAGGATGGTTTCAGGGGGACAGCCCTGCTGCAAACAGGGAGGTTTAAACAGAGCTGCAGGAGAAGAGCTCTGTGTGTGCTTCAGTCCAAAAAATGGACAGGTGCCGGATGGGGCTGGGAGGAGGAATGAGGGACAGAAAGCCTGGCACATGAGGGAAAACCAAAAGAGAGGAATTTGTTTTGCCTACAAAACAAAGCCTGGGAGAGAATGGGATGTCTCTCTGTAAACACTTCACTGCCAAGTAAATACTAGAGGGGAAGAAAAGTCCTTTATAATAAAGATCAGTGCTGGCACAAGGACAAAGTGGTACAAATTTGCTATTAATAAACTTAGCCTGGAAATTAGATTTTCAACCACTGGAGTGAGATTCTGGAGCAGTGTCTCAAAGGGAGAAATGGAAACCAAGGGAGCTTTGTAAAGGAGCCTGAGGAGCCTGCAGTAGCAGGTTTTCTCTCTGACACGGTCTCATTTCATTTCATGCATGCAGATGCCTTACACAGCCTGGCCCAGCAGTCCAGGCAGGAGGGGGCCTTTGCAGGAGCAGGTGAAGCAGCTCTAATTAGGAATCAATAGCCAAGGTACAAAGCAGCTGCAGGAGAGGAGAGTTTCAGGATGGCTGAGCTCTGCAGACATCCAGTTTTGACTCTGTCTAGTGATTGGATTCTGCGAGTCCTACATCTGTAGTCTGCAGGGAGAAGGGATTTTATTTCACTCTTCTTTTTATGCAGTAATTGAAAAATGGAGTTAGAGACTTACTATTCTGTAGAGACAAAAGTTTTCTCCTCAGTTGTCCAAACAATGCCTGTTCAGCTCTGACAAGAATATCTTTGTTCTAAGCTGTCGTAGGATGTTTGCCTTAGCAACACAGAGGCATCTGGAGAAGCTGCCTACATAGAGTCTTCTCTCTTGGCAAATAGAAGAGGGGAATACAACAAATGCTCCTCACTGAGAAGTTGAAAGCCTCGAGGAATCATAAGATGAATCTATCTCCTTCTGAGATTTCCCCCAAATTCTTTTGTAGTTTCTGTCAATTTAACATAGAGAATAGTCTGTACAGGGCATAGTCAACACAAATTTCTGTATTTCTTTCCATGTTTTGTTTTCTTCCTCTGCCACTCCATTCTTTATTTTCGTTTCCTCACTTCTTCAATGAAACCAAGAAAGGTGCTTGTGTTGTACTGGTTTCATGCCTTTTCTTTGTAATTCTCTTAGTTAATGTAAGAAACTTTTGCCCATTGAGGGGCTATTTTTTATTATATTAGTTCCAGCAAACAGCAATAACAGAAGCAAAGGGCTCAAATGTCATTTGCCTTCCCTTTTTGTTACTGTTTACTCCAAACCAGAGCAGTGGATGTAATCAGTTGTAGTGGATGTGAGAGAGGACTGAAAGAATTCTGGAAAATGAGCCGTTGTAAACTTGGAGTTTTACCCTGAGTGCACACTCAGTTTTGAAACTTTCAGGGGTTTGCAGGGTGTTTGAGCTGAGAACAGAGGATCCTCAAGAGTCTGTGTATTTCTGTAAATCATACTGAGAATCCCTCAGCTATGGACACTTCAGATGGCAGCGCCCTCGGAATAATGGAAAATGTTTGGAAAATGTTTTCCGTGTCTCTTTATGTTGTGTCACTGCCACATCTCTCTGCTGCCTGTAGGACTGAGCCACAAAATCCTGTGTAGCCTGGTTTACACAACCACAGGGCTGCCCTACAGACCTGGGAGCTTGTGAAAGCCAACAGTGGGTGTCAGATCCCACCCTCAGCTGGATGGAGAGGCAGCTGTGGAGCAACCCAGGCAGACTTCTCCAGTAAGAAGAGGAAGGTGAATGGTGTTTGCTGGTTTGTAGCCATAACTGGGTTGAAAGAAATTTCAGGGTGGCTTTTTTCCTATTAAGGGGTCCTTTTACCACAGTTCCTGCTTATCCTATCAGAATGACCTGCTCAGCTCCTCCCTCAAGCTGAGTTTCCATCTTTCCACTGGTGCTAGAGGTGAGGGTCGTTGTAATGAGATTCTCCTCAAACCTCTCCAGCTCTGGTTTCATCAGCCTCAGTTGGACAGTAGGTAATGCAGGGTGGAGTACATGAATGCCCAAAGGTGTGTTCATAAATCCCACTGAAGGAACTCAGAACAGTTTCTTCAGTCAAAACAAACTGAGTTTGGAGTGTGTTGCACAAGATAAATTGAAAAACACAGCTACTGTTGTCGTGTAATGTGAATGCTCCTACTCATGATTGTCAAGATTTTTCCATTAAAGGGATAAAATCCCTGCACTGAATAATGAAAGGCCTTCATCCTCTCCTGTGCTTCCCCCAGCTGGGGTTGTTCTTTGTGCCAGTGCAGTTGGTCACTTGTGCTGAGGTGGTTTCTTTGTGCTGTGAAGGAAAGGAGAAGAACTAAAACGAGCTCTGCCATTATCCATAAGGCATTAGGAGCCTGGTGCTTCTTCTGCAGTGCAGAATTCCAGCACCCAATGGGCTGGACCTTGCCACTTTCTCTGAAAGACAAGCCAGCCCTGGGGATTTATAAACACCCTTCCATATGGCAGATGGGGAGTGTGGCAGGAGGGAACTTGGCACAGCTCTGTGGCTTGGTTCAGATTCAAGTGACACGAGCCTGTTCTTGGAATATGTCAGTCATAAGCAGTGCCACGTCATCGGATTTTGTAAAACTTCGTTGTAGAAATATCTGAGGGGGTGAATCTTGGTCATTTTGGATGTGGAGGGTCTGCCATGCTCAGTTCAGTCACTGCTTGCAGTCTCAGTGTGAGGATGCAGCAGACCAACAGAAGGAGCAGATGGCATTAGAAGATGGATTAATGAAATGAGGAAGAAGGCAGCAGGCAGTGGGGATTTCCCCCATCTTTCCTTTTCCTGGCTAGGCCTGGGCTTCTGCAGTCTTTGTAATACAGAGCTCAGTGCCCAGCTGGGAAGTATGGCCCTGCTACCAAGGAGAGGGTAGATTTTAATGTCCACTTCTCTGTCTAGGATTGTGGATACTGACACCTCCTTTGAACATCTGAGTGCAAGGGAGTGCGGGCAGCAGTCAGCAGGGTGCAGAGGTTGGATTTAAATGTAGCTGAACAGTCAGGAAGGATGAGAAGGGAGGGATGTTTGTATGATGCTGCAGTCTGTGTTCAAGGCAGTGGTGCCAGACCCTGGAGAGGAAATCCCCTCGAGGAAGTGAACTAAAATCATGTAATGCCCTGAAAAGATCTGTACAAACCAGGAACTACTCCAGCCTTGGTGTTGTGCCTTTTGTTCTGACTCCTCTGTGCTGCTGCTTACCAGGAGGAGCAGTGCTGGGCAGTCTCTGCAGGCATTTGCCTTTCATTTCACTGTGTCAGAGTAAGGGATATCACACAGAGACAGGCCATCAGCTGGTAAAAGTTAAGTTCAGCTGCAAATGACATGGAACATCACAGTGATATTTGTGTGAGGTGCTTCTAGCCTGTTACTATTACCCATTTTCTGAGAGCTTTACACCTTCACCATTCTCTTTGACACCTGGTGAAGTATCTGCAGCACAACCCCTGTTACACAGTGCCCTGTTACACAGCCTTCATCTGCAACACACCTGTAATTTTCCACCTTCCATCCCGATACTGTGGGAGGGGTTAATGGTAGGTGACTCCTGCCAAGTGACTCAGGCCCTGCCTGGTGCCTGCCCAGCTCTGATAAAATCTCTGCCAAATGGTTTGGAGGATCTCTTACTCTGATCATACCAGCTCATGTGGGTGTTGTCTCCACACCCCTCGCTCTGCTCGCAGGCATCTCACTTGAAGCTGACAGCTCACATCCAGCTCCTGGGCTTTTCAGTGACTTTACCAGAATGAGAGCCAAGAGCTGTATTTATGAATTAACACAAGTGTCATAGGTTGTGGGGAATCAAAGAGTTGGGTGGGTTTTTTCATTCTAAGTGACAACAGAAAGAATGACCAGATTATTTGGGTTTTGGTTTATTTATTATTGGGTTCTGCCAGTGCTCTGAGCTGAGCTTAGTCCACGTTGGGGATGGTTGATCTCTGTGAAGTATTTAATGACTGATGTGGTAAGTGGGGACACCTGTGGCCAATGGCCTTCTCCTGGCTGGTGAGGGCTGTTAAGTGCTTGCCCATGGTGCAGGTGTTACTCCAGATTTACACCCAGGTGTTATTCAGGAGTTTGTCTCCTGCAGAGGGTGTGTGGAGCAGCTTGGGCATAGGTCTGGTTTGCAGAAGTGGTTCTTCATATCTCTCTGGCAGAGTAAAGGTGTCTCACAGCAGGTTTTGATTAATTTCTCATCTGTTTGACCTTTCCTCCCTGACAGAGTGGTAGAGAGATGCTGTGGCAGGATCAGTGCTGCTCAGCACAGGGTGGGGATGAGGCTGCAGCAGTTTGCAGCAAAATGGTGTTGTATTTACTTTGTGTTGATTCATTCCAAATATTTATTCCTCAGTAACACTGTTTGTTCCTGTATGAGCAGGGAAAGAAGAAGTGGAGAATTGTGCTTAATATTAATTTTCAGTGTTGCAGTTAATTGTGGAGTTCTCTGAAATGTGAATATATTCCCCTTCCTAGTGTTCCTTCCCCCATTAAGGTAAGCATAGGTGAAAACTTTGACTTCCCAAGAAAACTGTATCAGCACAGGGTTGTTACTGTTTTGTCTCTCAGTTCCATGTGTATTGAAGGGAAACAAATCCAGCCTTACCTGCGTGTCTGAAACATGAGGGTTGGTCAAAAGAGAACAAGAAAGTGGGACAGAAGCTCCTTGCTTTCTTCAAAGAGGTTTCCCATTATGCCAAGCATTCTTAGTCCTCCTTCTCCAGGTTCCCCCTGCATGGAAGGGAGCCTAACAGAGCAGTGAATTTCAGTGCCTTTCTCCTGGATGGAGGGTCAGGGTGCTGATCTGGAAAAACTTAATGCACAAAGACACCTTTTTACCCTGGGCATCAGCACAGAATTCCCTGATCAGTGTCAATAGCAAGTCATTCCTGGAGACCTCTGTGACCTGCAGCACCAGACTCACCTCAGGGCCAGTGAGGGGAAGGGAAGGTGCCTTGTGGGTTTGTGGTGATGATGCCTTTTCTTGGTCTTAAAATCAAGAGCCAAACACGATTAGAAGGGGAAAAAAGGGATTTTACCTCAGTATTTATTTTAAGGATCCTTGGTGCACTCCATCCAGGTGGAGCACGCTGGAATGCACATCAGAATGCACACCCACAATAGTTTGGGTATATCATTATAGACCTTACCAATTAACATATCTATCAAAGATTCCCCAATGAGAGGCTGAGTGAACCCCCCTCCCCAAGGAACTTTCCCCTCCTGGACAGGCCTATCTCAGGTTACAAAATGTGTTCCAGAGAAGACCTTGGTGTCTGAGGCTTCTGAGATGTTTGGTCTCCTGGCTTAAGGAATACTGGCTCTGTGCTGGTTATCAAACCTGAAGAATTAGAAGTATGTGGGCTAAAAGGCCCTTAAGAATACATAAAAGCTTTCTATAAAAGCGTATATAAAGGGGATATATATAAAAAGCAAAAAAGCATCATAGCATCAGTGAAAGTGGCCCTTCACCCCTTCCAGAGTGACAGCACTGTGAGAAAGGACATAGCACGGGTGAGGTGCCAGAGAGCTGAACTGACCTCAGTGGTGGCTGCTTGCTAAAGCCAGGCTGCCACCAGAGCCTCAGAGATGAGGGGGGCTGCTTTTTGAGGCTTTGGGACAGACTTTTCACAGATAAGAGGGGCTAAGTGAGACCCAAAGGACAGGAGCCTGCCTGGCACCACAGCCCTGAGTACCACTGTTCCTGTTCAGCTGTAGCTAGAAGAACATTCAGATGTGTTCACAGACATATGAGTATTGCCACAGTTACCCAGCTCTGGTCTCTCCTCCACAAGGCATTGATTGTGGGATCCTACACTGCAATCACTCTGGAAGTGAAGCCAGCACGGAGTAAGAGCTGCTTGTTAAGCACTGCGTCACGGAGGGAACATGTGGCAGCAGTTTCTCAGAACTCCTCCTGCCTTAAGTGGTATCAAAGAGGAATTCTGCCTGTGGTTGTAACTGTGCCAGGGGTTCCTAGATTTGTGCTGCTCTAGGGCACAGGCAGCAGGAACAGCCAGCACAGGTATTGGTGACAGCTGTCATCAGTCCTGGAGCCAAGGGCAGGGCTGCAAGGGGCTGTTTCATACCTCGAGGAAGCTGTGCCTTTAGTGTCTTTTGCTCCCTCCCATTGTGTGCTTTTCTAATCCTTGCTGGGCCTAACAGCAGCCTGCTGGAGGTGCCTTGTGCAGTTGGGACTGGCCACCCTGAGGTGCTGTGTCTTTGTCTTTGCCCAGGATGGTTCAGTGAAGGTGCCAGGAGGGAACAGTTTGACCAAACACTTCATCAGATGCTGAGAGCAGTAATTTCTTGATGGGTGGCATGAGATACCCATGGTCCTAGGAGTTAAAAGCTTATCAGGAAATGCTGTTCATGTGGTCCTTTTCCATTCTTGTTTCCTCCTCTTGCCTCCACCTAGAAGGGTTTTGTGCCAAAAGAGACCCAAGAAGATATTTCTACTCCTTTCACTGATGCTCTCTTCCCTTGCCTTTCCTTTTGTCCTTGCTGGAGTCCCCCTGAGGCAGTGGGGTCCCAATCCCCAGCTGCCAGCCTGCATCAGGATCAGCACTGTGCAGAATTCAGGCTCTTACTTTGTCCCTCTCTGCGGTTTTTCAGCCATAATATTTTAATTCCCTTCCTTCACACCCATTTTGGGAGCACACTTTTAAGGTGTGCTCTAAGCCCAGCACCAATGAGAGCAGTGGGAGGATGCTCTGCATGCCAAGGAGAGCAGAAATGTCCTCACCTGGTGCTGGGGGTGAAGGTACATGTCGGTCTCTGGTGCCACACTGACTCAGTGACAGCTGGAGTCCAGGAATGTGCATCATGAGAAGATAAATGTATGGTGGCTGGTTGCACAAATCAGCAGGTGCAGCTTCTGGGAGTGGAAGGATTGATGTGCTGTGTGGACTTCCAAGAAATCAGTAAATAGTGTTTTAACAGACCCAGCACATCTGGGAGCAAAGGATTTCAGAGCTGGATTGGAAGCTGGTAGTGGCTGCATGACTGTGACCTTGTTAAAGGTAAACCTAAATAAAAAGACTCCCCCAGCTCATACCATAACATGTAACTTAAGCAAAGTTAAAAGACTTCTTGAGTTAAACTTGGCAAGTATTTTATAAGAAAACAATATTAGAATTAGGTATTCTTTAAAAACAGTGCAAAAAAGTGTGATTTGCCCTCAGGAAAGAGTTATCTTCCCAAAAGCTGATCATTGTTCAGTGGTGAAGACAGCATTAGGAACAAAAAAGTGAAAGCAATGTGGAAGGGGAGGGCAAGCTGGGCACAGTTAATATAAATTAGAAATGAAGTGCAGAAAACTAGAAATGAAAAGGAAAATGTAAAATTATCCTTGGCTGCTATCTTCAAGGGCACTAAAGGATTTAAACATTCTGCTTGAAACAGAAAAAGGAATTGTGTCAGGTCTCTTTGAAATGGAAATCCTGCAATTGTTAAAGATGATGAAAATGAGTAGAAGCATTTAGTAAGTATTTCTGATCCGTGTTTGGATGACAGCAGAATAATACACTAGACTCACAGGAGGACAATGAATTAATTTCTCAATTATTAGGCCCCAGGAAAAAAAAGTATTATAAAATACTCACTAGTAATAAGCATTTTAGAAAGTCCATGTTCAGATAACGTGCAGGAAGAGCCCCAGCAGAGGTGTTGAGAGGACAGGTGGTGTGCACGTGGCAGTTCTTAACAGTGGGAAAATCCAGGATGCTGGGGTTTTAAGGAAAGGAAAAAGGAAAACTAGATTAGTCAAGCAAAACAATCATGTGGGGAGTTGAGAGTGAAGGGCTCCTTCCCTGTCCCTGTCGTTCTCTGTGGGCTTAGGGAAAAGCCCTGAGGGAGATGATCCCTTTGTGTAGTTGCTGGATTTAAGGCCTCTCCTGGCTCTTACAGGACAGAATGACAGTCAGCTTCTTTAGGAACAGGTTGTTTGGAGGCATTGAATCAAATAAATAAATTTTTTAAAGGCTCTGAATCAAAAAAAGCCCCAAAGTGCTGCTGACTTGAGAGAGAAGTGGGCTGGCTGAGGTTCCAGGCCACCATTCCCCAAAGCAACATGGATTTTGGATTCACTGTCAGTGGGGGTGGTCCCATGGTGCTTATTCTTGGATATTCTATCCACCAGTGAGTTAAGTTCCTGCATACACAGGAGCTCATTTCCTGGGGAAATGTTCAGAATGATGATGCAGATGCTGAAAACAGTAATTGCTCCTCTGATGGGTGAGGAAAGGGGCACGGAGTCTGTCCAGTTTGGAGCCTCCCTCTGAAGGAAAGGTCTGCTTGCAGGTGAGCTTTTGGGATCACCATGAGGCTGTCTGGCTGCAGGGCTGGGATGCTCTGTAGAGCAGCCTGTGAACTGAGGGAGTTTTCCCACCTTTGCTCCAGAACAGGATTTCCAAGATGAACTCCAGGAAGCTTGTTCTGTGTGCTGGCTGTGTCTCCACTGGGGCACTACCAGGGCCTTACCTGCTGTGGGCTCGAGGTCTGGACGAGGTCTGGCAGCCCAGACTGCTCCTGAATAACAAACTGCAGCATAAAAGGGTGGGATGCTGCCCAAGGAAGCTTCAAAGATACAACACAGACATGCCTGGGTGCTGCTTCCAAGCCAAGGCCTTTGAGCTCCTCACTGCAAAAGGGTGGAGCAGGAGAAGGAAACCTCATCAAAGGAACAGCCTTTGCCTGCTTGTCTCCCATGCCAGGAAAGCAAGGCTAAGGGTGAAACATTACACTGTCCACATGCTCATTCTGCTTTGAATTGTATGATAAATTATATTTATTGTATTTTTATTTTATCTATATATATATATGTGTGCAGTCCCCCACCTCCCCATGAGCTTTGTCTTGCAGCTTCTCCTATGCCTCTGCTTGGATGGGTTCACCACCACGGCAGAGGTGGTAATTCCACTTTATGTCCTTAATGCTGCCTTGCTAGGAAGGTAATTTGGTTTTTCTTAAAATGCTGGAGTGCTTTTCCCTGAATTGTTATTTAACGTGTATTTTTCAGATGTACTGACATCTCCAGCGAGCATTTCATAATTTAAGGGTAAATTATTTCTTCTCAGTTTTCTAGGAAATGCCAGTACCTGTGAATATCAGATAGAGAGGCCTTTGTGTGTTCAGTTAGCTCTGAGATAGGGGCATTCAGTTTCTGCACTCTTGCACTTTACACCTGATATTATTCATCTCCATTCATTCCAAATGAGCTTCGCAGCCTAGTCTTTTGTTCCTGTTATCAGGCTGGTATCTGTAATGCTGATGTAAAAGCAATATTAATTATTGGATGAATGGTAGGAACTAGAAATTGAATTACAAATGGAATTATTAATATTTATGGAAGCTTAATTGTGCTGTAATGTTTTGTAGGCCTACATTGGAAAAAAATCTGCACCACACAAGGAATGCTTTCCCTGGTGCAGCTTTATATAATCAATTCTTGGTATCTGGAGCTTTCAGTGGGTGATTTTTAGATACAGCCTTAGAGCCCAGTGCTGCTTTTCCTGTGCAGGGTGAGGGAGGGGAGTGAGCTTGAGGCCCTGCTTGTCCTTATCTTCTGGGGGTGGGAGTGCAGTAAATGAAACCAATTCAGGGAAACTCTTCATCTTTCTACACTATCTGTCTGATCTAGCAGAGATTCCAAATTATGCAGGAACAATTTTCTAGGAATCATTAGCTTCTACATCTGGGAAGTAACTTCAATCCTGAAACTTCTCTGGCAAAAGCCACTTGGAGGATGTTTTTAGGGGCATACTGTGAGCCTGACAGGCTGTTCCATCTGTTTGCAGAACAGTTGCAGGCTGTGAGCAGAAGAGATGGGGAGGTACAAGTGACTTCTTCAAGGGTATTGCCAAAGCTGGAAAATACAGCTCGGAAATACATTTTAAAATACCTCCTTAGGTGTCAGCTCTGCATCAGTCTCTGCATGTCCTAACTGGCACTGTGAGGCTTGGGGGGCTGATAGTGCAGAAATCCATAAAAACGAAGCTCCAGATGTCAGCCACAAGCTTTGCAGTTTCTGAAGCATTTCAGCACTTCTTGAATGTCTGACTGTGTTTCTGCTCACAGAATATTTTCTTTGTCTTATTCTTTTAGCAGTTGTTAGGTTAGAACGTGAAGAGGATATTTTTCCTAATAATCACATGAAAACTGGTAACAGAAAATAATTCTTTTTAAATGTAATTCTCCTATTTAGCACCCCCCAATAAAAATTGTATTATTGAGAAGAAAAGGCCAGAAGATGAAGTCTTCTAGTTTATCTTCTAAGACCTGTTATTAGTGAATCTGAACGAGTTCCGTGCTTCAGGCTCCTGCCTTTTTCCCTGCTGCAGTGTGATTGCTGCCTGCTTCATGCATTTTGCAGTTTGCATGCTGGGTTTGTCTTTCAGACACTTCTTTCCTTACCTGTTGCTGTTCACAAACTGACAGGACTGACAGATTAGCATTGCTGTTGAGGTACCTGTTATTGCAGAGGTACCTCAGAGCTGTTGTTTCCTTCATGCATTTACAGATGGGGGCTCCAAGGACATTCTCTTTGTTCAGTGACTCGCAGACCATGATTTGTATCTGCTCACTAATTCCCTGTACGTGGGCTGTGCATTCTCAAGTGGTTCATGCAGTGTGACCCTGGCCTGGGTCACTGTAAAGCCACATTTAATTTAAACAAGGGTACATTCAGCTGGCCAGAGTGTGTGTTTGGAGTTGAAACTCATGGTGGTTTCCTCCTGCCTCCATGGGGCTGATTACCACACATTCCTTTCTTTTAATTTCAGCCCTCTGCAGTTCTAGGAAAAGGTCCTTGATTAAGTACTGAGAAACCAGTCTATTTGTGGGTCTAATTTTATTGCTTCAATTACATTACTGTATGCTAAATATAGGAAGGCACCAAGCAAATCCCAGATCCAGGGCAGAACAGGGTGTTCAAGAGCACTGTTCAAGTTTAAATGGCGTGGTTTGGGCCGCTGTTTAATTCTAGCTAATGAACCAGTTTCTCTCGGAGCATAAATGAGCACATCTACATTGATTTATAGGCAAGGAGCTGGGTCATCAGTTTGGCACAGCTAAAAATGAGCCCAGTGCCCAATTCTCTGCTTCCTGCCCCTAATTGAAGGGAGCAGAGATAAATGGTGTGTCATGCTGTGGAGTTCAGAAGTCCTGGGGAGACAGCAGGGTGCTTCAGTCTCTAAGCTGGTGCTTGAGAACCTGAAAATCAGAGAGGGCAAAATGTTCAACGGCCTGTAAAAGGGTTTTGTGATTTGCTGCTCACTCTACATTGCTTTCTGTGCTATTCCCTGGGTGGGTTTTTATATCCCTAAAATCCATGTAAGATAGCAATGAAGCCTGCTTGTCCCCCAGACCTTGGCGTAGCAGTGACCTCCAGCATCCCGTGTAACCACGCAGGCTGGACCTTTCCTTCTGTCCAGCAGCTGAAAGAAACACCCAACAGACACAACACCAGAGCACAGAGCACTTGCAGGAGGTGAGGGACTGATTGCAGTGGAGACAGAGCCTTATCTGGGAGCTGAGCAGCTCCTGGGTATCTCGGGGAGCAGCTCCTGGGGCAGCCCCCGGTGGCAGCGGGCCAGGCCCTGTCCTGGGATGGGCAGCACCGGCTGGAGCCAGTGCCAGGCACATCCAGTGCCACCCCCAGGGTGTGGGTCAGGGATCTGGGCTGCTGGGTGCCCAGCTGAGGCCCACACACAGGCACAAGGGTGTCACACCTCCCAGCACAGCTGGCTCGGGATTTCTTGTCTTTTCCACCAAGGCCAGGCTTGAATTTTATAAAAGCTGTGTGAATTCTCACCCAGCTGCGCCACTGACTGCGAACTTTGCAGCAGGAGTTCTCCCTCTGTTCATAGCTCTGTGCTGCTGCCTTGTATTTCTAGGGCAGCTTGTGGGGAACCCTCAAACAAACTCATTCTGGTTCCTATTTTCCTTTTTTCTGTGCCTCAAGGCTATTCTCACATTCCTCACAGCTGGTGACTGCTCCATTTCCCTGAGTCTCATTCAGAGGGCTGTACCTACAAGCCAGATACTTGTCATCTCTAAAAGATGTTTGTTTCCACAGAAGAATAGCAATGAGGTTACTGTCTGCTCCCTTCCCAGTCAGCCAGCCTGGGAGAAGTCCAAATATCCAATCATCCCTTGGAATTCATAATGCTTGAAGATAAAGCAGCCAAAAATAGTTTCTATGAGCTGGATGGCTCTATAACTTTCTGTGTTTATCTAACAGGAAAATGTTAAGAAGTACAGTAGGTCGTGCACTAAACTGAGCAAGACCATGGGGCATGTGGAAGCTCATGGGGATGAGCTTATTTGTTATTTGTATGATTAACTTAACCTCTCTCTGCTTGAGAATTGCCTTCTTGCATTGCTCTTAGGTTTGTTTGATGATAAAATGAAAACCAACCCAGCTGTACTGTGAGGCATTAAGAGATGCTGAAAAGAATCTTTTGGGCAGAGGAGGGGGGAGAGAGGAGAGTTTGCACAGCTCTGCCAGAGCCTTATTTTTTCCTGCCTTCCAAGAACAGGCTGTGTTCCATCCCCTGCCGCCCCCTCAGCTGGTGCTGGGAAGAGCAGCTGAGTTTAGCTCACTGTTCCTGGAAGTCACTGAGACAACGAGCATCGAGAAACCAGCATTTTCTGTAGCACTCTCTGCTTCACTGGAAAAGATGAGCTGATCTTGATCCTGCTTGTTCACTAGCCAGGATTAACCCTCACTGCACCAAGACAGGCTACAAACTGTGCCCTTTCAGAAAGGGGCCGTGTGTCTGCAGCCACTCTGCAATGCAATGTCACATCATCAGCACATCTATCCCTGATGTAACTCAGGATCTCCAGGTTTGTGCTAGGACCGCTTTTATTGGATTTTTTACCCATTAGAGTTGAAGCAGAGCAGCGTTCAGTCAGGCTGTGCCAGTGGCCATGTCCTCCTCTGTGTTCAGTGAGGGAAGTGCCTTTTGCAGAGCAGAGAACTCAGCCACAGACTTCCCCAGAACTGCCCTAGTTAAGAAAAACATTGAGAGGGCAATTCCAGTTTGGTGCTGTGCACTGATACACAGAATGTTTGATTATGTGCTTTTAGAGCCATGTAATAGCCATGCCATCAGGCAAATTCCAGTCCATTAAATGAAATTACTTTTATGAGGGTTACAGATAGGGAGGAGGAGTTTATAGTTAATGATCCTGTAATTTGGATTCTGTTTCTTGCTGCATGATGGGTTCTCCAGTGCCTCAGTCTCCCTGTGTGGTGTAGGATATACTGATACTGTGGTTCAGTTGGGCATCCTGAGTGTTCATTAATGCCTGTGGGGTCCCCAGGCAGACAGATCTCCAGAAACACAATCTATTACCAGAGCACTGGAAATGCACTGGTTCATTTGCTTCTTTACTTAGACTGATTCAAAGCTTGTTATTCCCCAGCTGTGAATGTCACAGCCATTGCCCCAGTGCCAAATTTAGCTGAGTCTGATGAGATCAGGAAACAGCTTAAAGTGACCAGAACAGGCAGATGTAGGCATGCCTGGTGTTATTTCCATAGATGCAATTAATCGAAGTAGTCTAAAGATTTTTCTCTTTCAGTGTTTCTGGCTTTCTTTATTCAAGGGATAAAGAAAATCCGTTTCTTTCCCTCTGTGCTTAAAATTGGCTTTGAATTCTCAACCGACACGGGTCATCATTGATATTTTACTTTCTCAGTGGAGCCCTGATGAGAGCTGGTCCCTGATTTCAGCTCCTCTTTGCAGGAACCTGGGAAAGAAAACAAACTCACCATGAGTGCCAGCATGGGCATCTGTCACAGGGCACACAAAGGAGAGAAGGTGTTGGGGTAGCCTGGGGTGTCAAAGCCACCCTTTCTGGTAGCTGCATGTAATGAGACAACTTCTTGAGATGATTTCTGTACCTGTGCAGAGCTCATGGAAGTGACTGATTTTTTTTTTCTGTCACGGAAGGTGAAGGGCTGAAGCACTTGGGTCCTACAAGACTCTGCTTTGCCCCGTCCTGTCCCCTAAAGGGATTTTATTGCTATTTAGTTGAGTTTCAGGCTTCAGTGTCAGCATCCCATAGTACTGTGAGGCAGGGAAGAGGCTGTGGTGTGTGATCCCTGTGCAAGGCTCTGGCCTCTGGGGAAGGAGCTGAGTGACCGAGCCCATCTGAGCCTGCCCCCATCACTGCTGTGGTGCCTGGATCAGCAGTGCTGGGGAGGGCTTTCTCCTGGAATACGTGTGCCAAGGAAGTAGGGGCACGGTGCTGGAGCTGTGGGTGTGCTGAGGGGCTGGAGGTGCTGTCACTGGCAGCTCCCTGAGTGCAGTGCTCAGCCCTTCTGCTGCGTGTGGTCTTATTTTGGTTTGTGCTCATTCTTGTTACAGCGTGGGAAGTTGCCAGAGCAGCGATGCTCATGCTGCTGATCAGCCTGTAAGGGTTTCTTTGTTTGACTGCGTCGGTTCTTGGAATTGATCTAGGCCAGGCAGCATCTTGAAAAACACTAACTAGAAAAATAGCTTCCACCTGATATTTTCCTTTTGGCACAGATTCAAAGGGAAAAACAGAGTTGCTGAGAAAGACTGCAGGCATCCTGTGTGGTGAGGAGGTGTCAGCAGCTGAGTCAGGCTCACAAAACATCATTTCAACAGAAATCTGTGTGTATCTGCTTGTGTGGACACAGCTCCGTCCCTGTGCTGTGCTCACAAGGTGGGTGAGTGTTTGCAGGGTGCAGAATAAGTAACACACACTTACCAGGCATGATACTGATGGGTTTGGTCCTTGCACTGTGACCTTGCAGATACCACCCACAAGAATAAAATACAATCATGCTATGTCTGAGTAACAGGCTGATCACAGTGAAATAAGGAATGAACCCATGATAACACTCACAGATTTCCAACAAATTTGTTTTCCAGTAGCCTTGAATTTTCATTGGTGAAGAATGAGAATTTTCTTTGATTTACATTTTATGATAAAAATGTTCCTCTTTTGTTACCAGAAGTTGCAGGGTCAGTTGCTCCCCTGCACACAGGTCCTATCCACAATTCTCCCCAGGCTTGCTAGCCCGGGGATGTTTGGTCAAATGAGCTGTGACAATTGTCCTAGAAATACAGAAATACAAGGCTTGAAACCTAAAGTGCTCATTATCATTTCCATTACAGACCCATTCAGCAGTTTGCAGTCTGGGATGCATCTAATATTGCAGGAAGCTTGTATTTGATACCAGTGAGGCAAATAAAGGGGGAAAAGGGGCCTGGAAGCCCAGGATGCACAAGTGGTTTGTCTCAAGATAGCTGGCAGGTCTGGGCAGAAAGGGAGATAGGCTTTAGGTCTTCTGAGTCTCAGCCAGGAGCTTTGCTGCCCCTCACCTGGGGGTAAAAGTCTCTGAAATGGATGGTTTGATCAGTGCTGGCTCCTGCTTCCTTCTCTCTTCATTCATATTCAGTAGCTTGTTTGCCAAACAGTTTTGTAGGATCTCCAGAAAGCAGAGGGTTGGAGTTTGAGAGTTCAGCTGACATCAGGCTCCCAAAGGTGCCTGGGAGCTTTACTTGTACAGCAGAAATTTCCAGAAGCCTGCTGGTGTCCTGGACCCTTTGCAGCAGGTGCTGTACTGGCACAGCTTGGGAGTGCTGGCACTGCTGGTGCCAGGAAGAAAGAGAGGATCCTGTATGGCTGGAAAAGGGAGATGGTTTGTGTTGTGTTCCATCCCCCAGCTTTAGGGCTTCAGTTGTTTTTCAGGAATGGCACTTAGAGATGAGCAGAGACCCAGAAATGTGAACTCTGCTCTGGTGTGTGCTAAGAGCTCAGAAGGGGCAGAAGCCTCCTTCCCTCCGTGTAAGGTTTCTTTGCTCTCCCCATCCCAGGGGCATTTTGTTATTGCTTCACTTTCCTCATCACTCCTAAGTGACTCTCCCTGCGACCTCATCTCCATCCTCCCTGCCCTCCTCTCTTCCTTTGCTTGGCCTGCACTTTTGGCCTCTTTCCTCTGTTATCTCGTGCTCCTGACTGTCCCCTCCCCAGTCCCAAGCAGCACAAACTGCCTCCTCCCCTCCTGTGTCCACCACATTCATCCTCTTCTTTCTTAAGTTCTCTCTTTCTTATCCTTCCTTCCACTTTATAGCTGGTTCCTCTGTGGCTGTCAAGTGCTCCTGTCCCTACACCACGGGCTGGAGAAGAACAGACAGACCAAACAAGGTTTGCCAGGCCTTTGCTGTGCTCTTGATAAATTCGGTGTTTTTGTTGCTCCTGGTTCTTGTGAGAGCGCAGGCAGGGAGCCCAGCACCCCCTCCCACGCGATGAGCTCACAGGGAGCTGTCACAGTTTATTCTAAGAAATCAGCTAATGTACAGTACTCGGCAGAAGCACCCCTCCCCTGGGAGGATCAGCAGAATTAGGATGTGCAGCAAGTTATCTTGGGGATTACACAATCTTATCACCTCCTCCAGGGCACCAGGGAGAGGCGAGCTCCGCTCCGAGCGCTCTGAGTCACACTTCCCCTGAAACACGGTACAGGTTTCCTGACTCACTTCCTCCCAGGACTTTTGTTTCCTTAGGTCCTTTCACCAACATCACAAGCAAAAAAAGAAAAGTGACAGAGAAAGGGAAGTCAAGGCAGCCATGGCCTCTGAGCCATGGGAGTGCCTGCCCCGTGCTCCTTGTCTGTTCTGGGTTGGGGTGGGCAGGCAGTTCTGCTCAGCAGGCAGTGCATGGAGAGCCACTCATTGCTCTGGAGGTGGGAAGGATTTTGTTTGGCTCCCTGAGACAGCTGGGATGTAGCTGAGCACTTTCAGTTACATGGCTGGTCTCTATTATTTAATTTGGAAACACCCCATCATATATCTACAAACTAAATGCACCAGTGATCATCCTCCTGTGACTGGCAGCTTGTTCTTGCATCATCTGAGTCTGGAGTGGAGAGAAGGGGTAGAGCTGGCAGTGGGCAGAGCTGCAGTGGCACACATCCTGCCCAGGAGCCTTCTGATTACTAAAACCAGATATTCTAAGCAATGATGGTGGGCTTACCTTGCTGCTGGCTCTTTGTTTGGGCTGGTGCCAGCTCTCAGCCTCCAGCATCAGGGGATTCTCTGTGCATAGTTGCTGTTTTTCTTCAAGCCTCTGGATTTATAAGTCTCTCTCGTCATGAGATAGTCTGGGATACTGTTTCTTTTTTTCTTTTATTTTTTTAAGCAGGTTCTCAGCCCTTGTAGTGATAGAGAGAGCTTAGAAAATATGACTCTGTGAGAGGTCAGCAGCCTGAAGGCCAATAACCATCCCATGCAGCTGTTCCACCCTGACACCCCAACTATGAGCATTTGTTCTATTGTGTTCTTGAGAGCTGATTCCTGCATTGAGAGCACTTGGAATAAGCTTTGTGCACTTGCTCACCTACTTCAGTGGAGTGGGAGGGGATTGCTGAGTTACTGAAATAGCTGCTTCTTCAGTACCTGGAAATATTCTCTCTCTGCATCACAGCCTAGTTCTAAAGTGCACTTTGTGATGTGAATAACTTCAGGTTGCCAGTCATCCCCAGGGCTCAGTTTTGTCAAGCCTTTGTGATAGAGAAAGGATCCATGTGAGCTCTAAAATCCTTCTTATCTCCACTGTGACCTGCCTGGCAGTGTGGGTTTCCAGGACACGTTGACAGAAAGTCAGAGCCTGCTTTGGTGTAACATTGCCCTGAAGTGCTCTGGATCAGGCTGTAGCTGCTGCTGGACTTCTGACATCTGCCCCCAGTACCACCTGTGTGTGTCAGTAGTAGGGAGTCACCCTCCTGACCTCCAGCTTGTGTATCCCTGCTGGTAGAGGACAAGTGGAAATGAGCAGGCCTTTCCATTCTGTGTAGGATACCTTCTCTGATAACACTGGAAGGAGCTGAAAAGGGAATAAATGCGACACCCGGTTCCTGTGTTTATTTGTGTGCCTGTAGCTCAACTGAGAGACAGGGGAGGGAAGTGTGACTGTGAGGCTCCACTCGGGACTCCCTCCTCCTACCCAGGATGTGTCTTGCTGAATGAAGATCTACTCACACTAGTCAGTGAATAGCTTGTCCCAGGGAACTGCATGTGGGTTAGCTCTTTGGGAAGTTGGGCTTTCTGTGCAGGTCAGAAGGACAATATGGACCACCAGACTCAGTTGAGATGCCAGGAAGTTGCATTCTGCCTCCCAAAACAGCACTTTACAAGGGATGAGTGCTTTGGCCTGGGTTGAGCATAGAATTTTCTGTTGTTCTGGCAGCAGAGATCATAGAAAGTATTTTGTTCTTTTTTGTGGTGGTGGTGTTTTGAGGTTTGGTTGGTTGGGGTTTTTTTGTTTGTTCATTAGCAGGAGCATATGCTGCTCATCCTCTTAGCTACAAATAGCCCAGGAATGCTGCATCCCAGCAGTGCTGGCCCCGTGCCTGAGCCAGGGATAATGGTCATGTTTTTCACTCAATTACAGGTGTACAAAGCCAGCAACAGGACTCCTACAAGAACCACCGAGTACTAGCTGGAGTGTCTTACAAGGCTGAGACATTCCAAAGGTTTTCCAGCTTTCAGGGAAACAAGGGGAACAAGGAGAGCCTATGAGCACATCTGTATTTGGAAAACAAGAGTAAGAGCTTTGGCCTCTGCTTTAGGTGGAGGGAGATGGTCTGGAGATGCTCAGTGGCAGGGGAATAGGAGAGCTGTGTTGTGGAATATCCCAGCCAATGTCAGGTTCATTGCTGTCAAAAGGAGGGATTACAGACGTGGTCAGATCTTAACTGTGAGCATGTGAGGTGACTGGCATCTCCTCTTGGAAATCCGTGTGCATTATGTGACTGCTCCTTTTCTTTTTGTCTCCTGTTCATTGACCTTTAAAAAAAAAAAAGCTATAGGTTGTAATAAAGTGTCAAATTTATATTACGAATGGTGTAATCGTACAGTGACTGCTATAGGTGTATCTTAGAGGGCCTCTCTAGCAGAGAAAGCCTGACCTAACACAGCAAGTTCTACTGCAGGTCCCTGTTCCCCTGTGCTCCTACTGGGCAGCTTGGTTTTGGGGGCAGGGAGTCAGGTGGATGGAAAGGACAAGGAATAGTTTGTGTATGTCCAGGTCACTAAGATTAGTGGAGGAGAGGCTCCTCGGCTAACTTTGGAAAACCAGTTTGGCTCTAGCTGTCCCAAGTTTGGAGAGGTGGAAGGATTTTGTAATAGAACCTGGTCCCATTCTTTCTTCCCCGTCTGACATCCCTGGGCACTCTCCTGGAACACTGGGAGTTTATCCTCCATGTCTGTAAGGATTTTCTCCTGTTATATCTGATAGCTAAGGAAGTAATTCTACAGCCTTGTCTTACACTTACGGTAAAAGTCCTTGCTTGGCAACACTTGCAATCTAAATAATGCAAGATAAAACCACAGCTGATAAAACCCAGGGCACAAATCGAACGAAAGGTTAGCAAAAGGGCGGCTCAGACGTAAAACAAATCAGACATACTGAACTGTTCTGGGTTTTTTTTCACTGGAATGGTTGACATTGGTAACGTGGGGAGGGGACTTTCCTTGAAGGCTTGTGTCGAGATTGCAGATCTGCTCAGAGTGGAGCTCTCTGCCCATCTGCTCCTGTGCCTCAGTCTGTTAAACCTGCACAAGGGGAAAGTCTGTGCAGCAAACAAAAGGCAGCTTTGACGTCAAGACCTGGGACTGTTGCCCTGACACTGGGAGGTGGAGCCCAGAAAGGAATCTGCAGCTAATAGGCTCTGGACTGGAGTGCACTTTGGCAGAGGGACAGCTACTATCCCTTCTTTCCAGGAATAATATTGTTTATTTCTATCTCACTCTCTGGCTAGAGTTACCCTAGTCAGGTTTCACTTCACCTGTCTCTACCACAAAGTCATCAGAGCCCAGGAAAAATTGAATCTGCAGACTCCCTGTTCTCCAGACTCTCTCCCTGAGGAGGGATTCACCAATGCTTCATATTTATTTTATTTATTTGCTTTGCTGAGTTCATGACAGCAGCTTTCTCTTACTGAAGCTTTTGTTGGTACGATTCAAAAAACACCTGCACATGCAGTCTGCTCTGTGTGTTTGCTCACATTGTGTGTGGCTGCACCCATGTGCAGATGCTCGAGCAAGTACCATTCCTGTCTGCTGAGGAGCAGTGGTGGCTGTGTGTGTGTGTGCAGGATTCACTGGGTGACAGCAGTGTGTGTGTGTGTGTGNTGTGTGTGTGTGTGTGCAGGATTCAGTATGACAGCAGTGGGTGTTTGCACAAGTGGCTCTGTCCTGATGACAAAAGCTTGTTCTGGGAAGTTTCAAAATGTCGCAACACAGCGCGGTGACAACCTGAAGTTCAGTGGATTTGTTACAGGGGTTTGATTGGCTGTGGAATTATTAAAAAAGGCTCTATTTTTACATTAGTTTCAGGTTGCCAGCCTTTCCTGGGCAGACTGTACAAACTGTTGAGTCACAGATCAAGCCTGTGATCTGTGTAAACTGTAAACTCTTCCATATTTTCTGTTATATTCATCTTTCCCTGCAGCTCAGGTCAGTGTGTGTTTGCCCCCTGTGCCCTTGGGGGCACTTTGCAGCCTTTGGAAGTTTAGGAGCTGAGTCCCAGCCTCTGGACAGGATGGCAAAGGCACTCTCAGGTGTAGCTGTATTTGGCTGCTTGTGATCCAGAGGGAGATGAAGGGGAATTTTATGACCAGCTTTGGAAAGCTTCACTCAATGAATCAAATCAGGTCTGCCAGAGTCCTGTGAGTTGTAATCCCTGATCACTTATTCTTTAGGTTGGCTGCAGGGAGCAACCTGTAAATAAGCATTCCCTCTGCTGCACAAGGCAGTACTGCTACCCAGACTATAGAATTAGAGACTTTTTCACCAGCTCTTGTTTAACCCTTCCAAGATTTAAGCTCACAAAAGTGCACTGCCCCTCTTTTTATGTACACATATCATATGGATGAGAAGTACTGAGAATAAGCCTACGAGATATTAATGGCATAAGAGTTTAGAGCTCTGTCTGGTTTTGAGATTCTTTTTAATTAAAGTCAGTGCTTTAGAATACATGAGTTCATTTTTCCCGTTCAGGATCAGTTACTCAGGATTGTCCCTGGTGAGATCTGACTTGCTTTGCTATGTTGGCGGCCATTTGCTTCCTCCTCCCACCTCAAATTCAGGCATGGAGATCGTCTGTGTCAAAAAATCCCCAACAGTTTAAACCAAGTTTTCAGCAGCTCCTCACATAGGAACATTTAACAGAGGTTGTTTTTTCCTTCTAGATCCTAGCACAAGCCTGTTGAGGATCTGCAAGTTTTCAAGCTTGGGTCAGAGCTGTCTCGGCTTCTCTCTGTACTTCCCTAATCTGAATTCCTCACTGTGCGTGTTGTAAGAGTTTCTTTGTGTGTCATTCTACGCAGAAGCCAGATCCCAAGAAACAAAAAAAAGTTTCTTTTTTAAACAGTGAGTTTCCTCTTACAATCTCTTGCCCCACTGTCTCATTGGGTGGTTGGCAATGAGGGATTCTGCTCTTCCCTGATTTCCTGGAAGAGCCTGGCTGCTGGCTGAAGTGACCGCAGCAAGGAGGATGGGAGGGACTGTATTGCAAAAAAGGTGGTGATGGATGAGTGTTAATGGAGAAGAAAGAGTTCTTGGACCTGGTTTAATTTCCCCAGCCTTCCTATGAAAGGGAGGAGAATGGATGCATCTCTCCAATGCTGCACTGTTCCAGCTGCCTCCTACCCTTCCAAATAGGCACTTGCTCCATGTTTCTATGTTGAGCAACAGAGAAGATGCTCCAGTCTGGACCTAAAGCATCTTAACACTTACACAATGGTTTCTCATTCTGTTTTCCATTGCATTTTAATTACAGCCTGTTCCTTAGAGCCCTTGTTGTCTCTATAAAGTGCACTGTGAGAAGAGAAGGTGCTGCCCAGATGTTTCAGCGGGGGAGGAAGGAAAGGTGGAGCACTTGGAGACACAGGAGAGGGCTGGAAGGATGAGCACACTGGCTGGGTGCTTCTGATAAACTGATTGGCAGTGAAGTAATTAGCACTGGCACACTGCCATCGCTGAGCATTGATGCAATTTGCTTGGATCAGGCTTTCAAGGTTTTTTGCCCAAGTCTTGGTTCCAGCAACCCCAGCAGGGAACTGCAGTTCATCACAGGAGAGGGGTGATAAAGTGGTGTGATAAATCTTCATGGCTGCCCAGCTGTGATAGGTGTAGCTGGGGGATGAAAGGTGGAGAATTTCTGAGTATTGATAAAGTCAGATCCTGGCAATCCAAACCCTGGTTGGAAACCAGCTCTGTGGGGAATGACTCTACATTTTCTGCTGTCTGGGCAGAAAGACCTGCTGGGGATGTGTATAGAATTAAAGTCCTGTGAGGTGAGCCTGGGACACGAGTGGTTTGCTGGAAAAATTCAGCACTCCTTCAGCAGAGTGCTGGCTGAAGGAGTTCTCTCAGAAATGGGCATTGGCTGTTTGGACAGAGTTGGTGTCTTGCTTAAACTCTGAGTACCCAAAAGGACTAAAGAGGGCTGTGGAGAACAGCTCTTCTCTCCTAGATGGTTCCTTTCTTATACTCCCATCCCATGGGGTACAAGGCAGGCGTCTGATGCTGTAGCAATGTTGAGCAACTTTAATCACCATCTTGAGGAGTAAATATTATTTATAGGTGGGTCTTGATGGCTTCAGAAAGAGTACATCCAGAATGAAGAAGTAAAGAAGGAATGTCTTGTTCAGCTGATTCAGTTGTTTTCTGAGAAAAGGTGGAAGCTCTGAGGTCCTGTCAAAGGCAAGACAAAGCAGAAGCACAAAGTTGTGGAGAAAGAACTGAGGATGATGATTTATCAGGCTTGAGTACACTGTGTGTGCAAATTGGCAGCAGTGATGGTACACACTGTATTAAGAAGTTAATATGTAAAGACAGGGTTATGTACTCAATTTGTGCCGTTTTACATTTGTTAAAGGGTGGAATCACATAAGGGATTGTTTTTCTGGGATTCAAAATTTCACTGTTTTGGCTAGCAGAACTGGAGTGAAGAGTAAGGAAAATCAATGGCTGGGTTTGTAAATAGAAAGAAAAAAGGATGGTGGTTTTATTTTTTGGAGTGCTTCCTACATCTTTCTTCTCCCACATCAGTAAAATCACCTCATGTGCTCTGCCTGAGTGAGAGTTAAATTTGCTGTGTTGTCTGTAACTTAATAGCAGTTTGAGTTACAGCAGCTGTAACTTAAATAGATCTAAGCCATTTTCTATGTAACTGTCTATTACATATTTATCCCACATATACCGTCCATTAATACCTAATAGATAGGTTTCTCCTGGGTTCCTCACAGTAGAGCTGATGAGGCCCAGCTCGCATTTCCAAAGAATATCCCTTAAAGCTGTTGCTCAGCTCATCTGATGCTTGCCACTCGACAAGGGGGTTTTGCTTTACATGATACTGGTGCAGAGGGGGTTATGAACATGGTTAACCTTTTCACATATCTGGGATGAATCTGTAACCTGTTTCACATTTCTGGACCTGCTGTATTGTAGTCTCAGTTTTAGAGATGACTACCCAAGGAAGCTGCTTGGAATTTAAGAGGAAGAGCTAAATTAGGAAGGAGTGAATATAACTCAGTGTATGGGTGGAGGAAGGGGAGCATCACCTGTCAGCTCCCACCCAAGGCATTCAAAGACTCAGGGAAACTGTTTGCCACTTATCATTAGGGGACTGGTTGTCAACACATTTGACATGAGTAACTCAAGACTTGCCACCAGAAAGTCCTCCTGACAGTAGGCATCCTCTAGTTAGTCATCTCTTGTGGATGGCAGCAGTAATCCATGGAAACTCCCCTGTCCTGAGGGCTGCAGCTTGAAAACCACTGGTTAAGGCAGCTTAATGGGGCTTCTGATGATGCTGATGTGTATTTTATCATGTCTTTTCTTCTTTCTGTGTCAGAAAGAGGCTGGGATCTGAGGGAGGTCAGGCTCTGCATTCCCATAGGGTCACTGTGCACATCGTGCTGCTGGGTCAAAGCCAGTGCAGGTTTGTGCAGAGTCAGTATGGGTGGGTTTTCAGCAAGAGCTCCTGGCCTTCCCCATTTGGCATGTTCTGACATCTGGAAGTGTCTCAGGAATATGGAATTTTGCTGTTTGTTCTCCTCTTGTGTAGCAAGGGGTGGTTTCCTTTGCAGTTGTTCCTTCTGGAAAAGTGAGACCAAGTTGTGGAGCAGTGTCAGGCTCACGATCCTTTTGATTTCTGGCTGTTTGCTTGGCCACTACAAGCAGGAAAAGGACTGTCACCAGATAGACCATGGAGACCATGGGGCTGTGAAGAGTAGGCCAGGGTGCCTTTTGGGCTCTGTGTGTGCTCCGTGGCCTGATTTTGCGAAGCACATCTCGAGGTGTGCAAGTACGTGAAGTTCCAGCCTGTTGAGGTTTCCAAGGAAAGTAAGCTGATAAGCCAAGCCAGTGTTTCTTTGGATGCCGTGGAGAAGGCAGTATTGCACATCCCTTGCTTACTGCAGCTCCAGCCTGCCCATTTTAACTGGTGTGTGAGCACAGAGGCCCCAGGTACCTGCTCTCTAACAACAGTGCTTATTGCTGGAATTCTTCCACACAGACCAGTGCCTCACTTGTCTGTGATTTGTGTCTTGAAAGGATCAGCAGTGTGTTCTGGGATCACTGTACAGTCTAAATCTTGACATTTTCTTCTTTTTCCTGTTGTGTGTAATAAATAATATTTAAGGAAGCTGTTGAGAAGGATGTGGGATTGAAAGCCCTCTTTCTTCCAAAAGCCCCCCCACCCAATATGTGTAGACAGCTGTAAATATTTTTCATTGCAGTTGTCACACTTGGTTTAAGATCACAAAGGTGAAAGTCCATAGTAAACTTTCTGTTTTACCCAAATATGCTTCTTTGACCTTATGAAAAACCAAATAAACACTCAGTATTGTGGCCTTGGGGACAGGCCAGGAAAAACTCAGTAAATGGAGCAATATCATCACCTTTCATGGCAGTGCAGATGATTGAAGGAAAAGTATGTGCTGTCAACAGCAGGGAAATCCATTTAGTTTATTTACTTTCCTTCAGCTCCTGATTTTCATCCACCATGTTCTGGGTTTTTCTGGCTGTTACTTGTTAGCCAGGTGCTCAGAGAGCTTCCTTCTGTAAACCCTAAAGCTGTCTGCAGCTAAATGCTGTGCAGGGAGAACCCAGACTGTGGCCAGGTTCTTGCTCCATCGGCTTGGCACAGTTTTCTTGAACCAGAGAAATTGCATGGGATTAGCTAAGAACTTGGTCCCAGCTATGTCTGGCTCATGCTGTAGACATCTATTTATCTAGAAATAAATTTTATAGCTAGGTGTGTGCTGGGCTGTGCATGCAGCTGCTTGGAGCAGAGTTAGGAGCCGAGGTGGCTCCTGAAAAAGCCTGAGGTAGAAAAGGTGCTCTATAAAATGAGGGCACAGGACTGCCCTGGTCCTGTGTGTGGTCCTTGTGCTCAACTGCCATAATGGTACTGGAGATCGTGCCCAGCCTGGATTGCCTGTGTTAGGCTCAGCCTAGTTTAAATCTCGCTGCTGTATGGCAGACTTCCATCTTGGTGGTACTTATTATCGCTGATGTTTCCTGGTATAATGTGTGCTGACGCTGGAAAGGATTTTCAGTGTGATACCCAGGCGTGGCTGCTGCCTTTGGCAGAGTCATTTTCAATTGCAGGGGCTGGAATTACTGAAAGCAAAGCTGGGATGTGGCAGGAGCAGGGAAGGCAGCGCCGGGCAGGGGAGCTGGGAGAGAGGTGGGAGCTGCTGCTGCCAGCTGCCAGTGCAGACAGGCTGCAGCTGGGCTCATCCCACACTGCCAGCACTGAGGAAAGAAGGTCAAAACAATCCTTTTGGGATTGGCATGAAGAAGGAGAGGGGAATGTGTGGATAGCTGAGGGGTCTGTGCGGTGTGGCCTCTTTGCTGCCATCCTTCCGTCGCTGCCGTGCCCTGGCTCCCCCGGTCCCCATCCCCGGGGGGAGCGCAGCCCCAGCGGTTCTAGGAATAGCTCGGCCCGAGTCAGCAGCCGCCAGTTCCGGGAACCGCGGCCCCGGGCCCTGCGGGACGCTTCAGGGAATTCTCGCTGCCATTCCAAGCATGGCAAAAGAGCTCGTCCGGTGACCTACGGCTCCCCCGTGGCCGGGGGCAAAAGTTTGGAGTCAGGCCATGGGACTGGGAAGATTACCAGACACTGGAGGGGCTGGAGATTTATGCCCCGCTCAGCTCTTTACTACAGAATGTTGTTTGGCTTCTCGAGGGATCGAGAGAAGGAATTTGCTTCATGAGAGACAGCAGTAGTGACCACAGGAATTTAGAAAAGGGATATGGAGTTAAAAGGTCAAAATTTCCCGCCATCAGTCATCATCTCCATGGTAGGAGTCAGAGAGGGTGCCAGGAGCTCAGACAGAGATTTTGGGACCCTGAAACCTCTCACAACCACATGACCTTGAATAAATGAAGCAAGACAGATTGAGTACCACTGCCTGGTGCTGCTGTCCCACACTTTCTGCATCCCAGTGCCACGACTCAGCAGTCCTTGGCCTGTCCTGGGTTCAGGCCTCTGCTGCATGTTCCCTCTTTCCAAAGCAGGAGATGATGGGAACTTTTCTCCCAAGCCCTGCAGAGCTTCTAAGGAAAATACTCAGCGTGACACTGACAAATTAATGTTATTCTTACTGCCCACTTAGAAGTTAAAATTATTTCACATGCTGCTGGCAGCCTGGGAGGAGTGAATTTCTCACAGCACTTGGCTTTAAACACATCTTTTATATGCAGTTACTGAGTTGCTCTGGGTTGAACTTCAAATTATCAGGGAATTGAGGAAGCGTGTAAGTTGGATATTGGCTTCCAAGGCGCTTTTCTCAGTCACTGTAGCAATGCTGCAGACAGCGCCTGCCTTCTCAGCTTTTGGGTGGGGCACACGTGGAGGGGTCGCTCTCCTGGAGAGGGGGGCTCACCTACCACGAGCTGCTCCAAGACAGGAGGGAAGGACTCACATTTTCTGGCCTTTTGGGCAGACCGGATGAGTTCCCTAGGCTTTGACATCATCAGTGCTGGGAATTTCATTGGGATGTTATCATTTTGTACACCATTTCCAGTCTAGTCTTATATTTTGAGAAGACCTGGGAACTCTGTTCCAACTCTGACCCTGAATTTTGCTGCTCTTTTTTGACTTGAGCTGACAACCACAGCTCTGTCACATTGTGCTCCAGCCAGCAAGTGTGGGGTCCTCTGGAGCTGTTTAATGCCATCAGCTTTCCCCTAGACTTTAGGGCAGATTGTTTCTTTACTTTCACATTTAATGCCTTTCTCAGGTACCAGTCAGCCCCCAGACTTCTTTCTTCCCATGTATTTATTGGGATTCTGCTTCTAATGTTTGATCAGACTTCCTAATACTGCTTTCGAGCCTTTCCTGCTCTTCATTCTTTGTTATTTCCTCTGTATTTTTCCACTGTTGAGAAACTTTCATAAAATGAGAGCCAACAAAGTCTTTTCAGCTCACATGTGCCCTGGGTTTGGGAAGAAGCATATGCTTGTGTTTGTGGGGGAGGCAGCTGTTCTTGCTCTTCATGTAAAAGACCTTAGTGCATTCACAGGATTATGCTGCTGGAGTAGCTGTTCCATCAAAGCCATAGCAACTTCCTCATTGCCTTTCATTTTCTTAGTCTATTATACGTGTTTGGTTTCTATGAATAACTAATTAAAATGCAGAAGGGTAGCTCTGTATTAAGGTTTTATTAACATTTAATTTGCTTTTCAGTTTTTGGTAGGAGATCAAAAGGCTTAGAGCTCTTTCCTAGAAAGAAAACAAAAGAGTTGCAGTGCTGTGCTAGTATAATGTCCCTCTAACAGCTTCACGCAGAGAGGTGGGCAGAGACTCCCTGCCATCAGGGGTACGTGGAAGGAGGGCACAGTGGGGTGTTCACCAGCACTTGGGAGTCTCCAGGTTTATATTTGCTTTGTTTGTAGATGCTCTGCTCTAAGGGCATTATTCCCAGGTCTTTCAGAACATCTCCACTGAGCCTGAATGTAGCTAAAACAGCAGAAGTAGCTTTTCTTTCATGTTTACATTTTTCCCTTGTTCACCAAATATTCTCCTTTTGGAGGCAGGCATGTGTTTAAAGTACACGGGACTCCTTGGGTTTGTGACTTGTTGCTTTGCTGCAGCAAAGAGACGGGATGAAGCTGAGGGGAAACCAGAAAATTCTATATGAAGATGGGGAAAAAACAAGAAAAAAAGAAAAGTCTTTCTTCTCTCCTTTTCCCTTTCTGCAACTGATACAGGTGCTCCGTGTCATTATTCTCTCACTTACCAGCTGCTGCCTATGTGGATAGACCCTGCATTTCAGCTGTTGCTGGCTGCCAAGAAAGAAGGGTGATTTGATGACAGAAACTTCTTGCTGCTGTTGTAGATCAGCGGCAGAGAAGTAGAGCAATTATCTTGTTTGTTTGTGAAGTCTTGAGGCATTTTTGATCCATCCATTGTTGCATTTTCTATTGACTTTTCTTCTAGCAAAGGTTTGCTTTGAAGTTTGCACGTAACTCGTTTGTTATGTGCGTCTGCAAAGGGTGAAACAAGTCTCAACTTTTCCAGCTGCTTGCTTTCAAACAAGCTGTGAAATGATTCCTCAAAGGAGCTGTCAAGGAGTTAACTTTTTATGAATTTGTTACCTAATCTGAAGGATAAGGAAGATGTTCAGCTTGCTTTTCCTATGGGAATCTGGAATCCTAAAGCAAACAGATCCTTCCCCTCTCTAAACACACAAATTTATTGCTATAATACTTCCTTTGTCCTGTAAGAGAACCTCCTTTCTTTCAGATATTAAATGCAGAGGTAGTTCCTACCTGAGCAAATTTCCTTGTGAGTTATGAGCAATGCCTGGGATTGGGACACTGAGCATGGCTGTGTCCCCTGCAGCTGGGACTGGCTGCCCGTGGCCCTTTGGCTAACTGGGTTGTGCCATGGGCTGTTCTGGCTCCTAGAGTAAGGCAGCTTTTGCCCTTCCTCCTCTGGGATGATCTCTGTGCCACGTTGTCATGGCAGGAGTTGCAGTGGAAAATCCCATTTGCTGGGCTCCATGGAACTGCCGGCTGACAGCAGGGGCTGGCACAGCAAGGAGTGTGGAGCAGCTGCAGAGGAGTGGGAACAGTTACAGTGTAATGTTTAAAGACTGTCCTGGTCTCTTTGTGGTATCCTAAAGAAGGTGCAGAAGGCATGAGACTCCCTGCCTCCTTAGCCAGGGGACACATCTGTTCGACCTGAAATTAGTGCTGTCCTTGGAAGAGGGTTCTCTATTTTTCCTGGCTCCTGGGTGGGGTTTGGGGAGGCCTGTGCAGATTTCTTGCTCAGCAGTGGATAGGAAGCTTCCAAAGGTATTCACTGCACCATATGGCTGCAATGTGATGTAGTGCCAGAGTACTAATTCCCTCCTGAGACTGCATCTCTCTCCCTCTTTTTTTGCCTTCTCATTTGTTAGTTTATTCTCCTGTTGCATGAGCCTGTCTGGGAGAAGGCTGAAGGGAGCAGAGGCAGGTGAAATGTTTAGAAACAACACAATTTCCTGGAATAAGGCATTAGCAGTTGTCTTTATCGATGCTTCTCAGTCCCAAGGGGATGTTTAAGCAGCTCAAAGGCTGTACAAACCATCTGTGATAGCAATAAAGGGCAATGCAGGGGCTGATGCCCCACTGGCACAGCTCTCCCTGACCCCACAGCTGGAAACACTGAGCCCCTAAAGCTGCCAGGATGCAAATGGGGGGTGTTTGCATGATTTGCCCTCCCCAGTTTGGCAGGAGGACCCACTGGTGCTGCAGTGCCACAGCTCAGAGCCATCTGCCCCTGCAGCCCGGAGCAGGAGAGCACACACCACTGGAGCTGCACAAATAAAGGCTGTGTGCTCGGTGTCCTTGGCCTGACTTCCCCCACTTCTCTGTGTGATCACTGGGGGTGGCTGTGCACAGTGAGCAGCAATTCCTGTCACAGGGTGAATTCTGAGTGCATTTTTGCCCCGCAGATCTCACTAAAGGTGTGCCTGAGGCTTCCATCTTACCTCTTTTCTAGGCATTGCTTCCCAAACTAAGACGCCCTTGTCAGTGTAAGGTGCAGGCCAGGTGTGGGTCTTATGTTCCTTCCAGATCCAAGGAGAGTTCATTTTCAGCTTTTTGTGCTTCCCTAGACAATATTTCCAGCTGATCCATCTTCCTTTCTGTGTTTTTTGTATTTCGTAGAATTTGCCCATAGAGCAAAGCAGTGGATTTTGGTTGGGGTTTTTTTCTCCCCCCCCACCTTTTTTTTTCGTTGCGATAAAGCCGTTCAATTACCCTCCTTGGAAATCCCTCCCTCGGTGCGCTGATTGGGCGTGTGGCAGAGGAGGGACTGCTGTCAGCATGGCTCAGTTCCTGGAAGAGCTGAAGCGCAATGGAAATGACCCCAGGGAGCAATGGGCTTTGCACAGAAACCTGATGGGGGAAGGGCTGCCTGAGCCTGCATGGCTTTAAGAGCTCATTTCGTTTCCTTTCTGCAGCCTGACAGGGAGAGGGAGGGAGTGACAGTGTTGCACACAGCTTCAGTCACATCATAGGGTGTAAATGCAGCATCCTGCACTGTAAAGACATCGGGCCCTCCTTTTGTGGTTCTGTGCCCCAGGGCACCCTGTGGGTGCTGTCAGCATCTTCTCATCTGCAGACACCCAAAGGCTCAGTAGAGAAATTTGTCCACTCCTTCCTTACACTGTAGATTTGTAATTCTACATCATACTCCCATTTGTATGATGTTTTCCTTCACCTTTCCCTATTTTACTTGCACTTTTCCTGCCTCTCTGCTTTTAAAGGAACAAACAAAAATGGCAGATTTCATAGCTGTGATTTAACCTCTTTCCTTGCTTGTCCTGCTGGGCTGGGCTGGTGATAGGGCCTATTTTTGGATCAGTCATCCCACAGATGTTTTGGTATTTACAGAATCACTTGTATCTGCTTTTATCTGGACCAGATATCTGTTGCCTAGTGCTTGCAGGCAACTAGGGAAGAAGGGAGAAATACCACCTCAGTCCTTATGGCAGAGGCCTGAGGGGCTTAACATGGAATGAAAAATCTGCCTATGCCACAATCTGGAAATAAGACAGCGGTGGAAAGATCTGGAAGTTTCTTCCCACCCCAGCTTGCTTTGAGTGCAGTGTCCTGTGGGTGCAGGCAGAGGTGTGAGCAGGCACAGGAAGGTGCTGCTGCCTTGGTGCTGTCAGACTGAACCTGCCATGAAGGAAAATGCTGAAGCCTTCCCGAAGGCTGCAAACCTTTGGAGCCTACAGCTCAGCTGCCCTGAGCTCAGGAGCTTGTCTGTCTGTCAGAGTGAACTAAGGCAGTGCCTGAATTTAAAGTGCTTGTGCTCTGTGTGCTCGATGTCTTCTGAGAGGCTGATTTTCTGTAACTCACGAAATAACTTCATTGCCTTGTGTCTGAAACTGAGAGCAGAACGTGGGGGATCTGGGGTGCTCTGAGGTGCAGGGTTGTGCCACCCTCCTGCAGGTTCTGCTGGGCTCTCAGCAGGACAGGCTTGCTCTGAGAAGTTATCCACTGATTCCCACTCCTGTAGTGTGGGGTGAGCCTCACCTCAGACTTCAGGTGCCACTGGCACTAAGATTTTAAGTTTTCTTGCCTGCACAGGTGGCCCTTCAAAGTTTAAGTAGAAGAAAGAGATACTGCTATTGATGTCACACTTGATCCATGGATGGATCCTGCTCAACCAGCAGCAAATAGAACCCTGCTTCTTGGCTAGCGAAAGGTCAGACTCTGCTTTTGTTTCCTACCCCAGGAACATGAGTTCCCCCCACTGGCTCCTCCATTCCCACATCAAAGCCTTTTGTTAGGCTGTCTTCAGCCACTGCTGCACACAGTGGTTGTGACCTGCCCTTTCCCACACACTTGGGTGACTTAGCTGGGAGCTGCACCACATTTTCCACAATATGGGAGGAATTCTTCATACATTACAAAGTATGAGTGCACCATACAGAAGTGGCAAAAAGTACTTTTCCAAACAGGAGGGGTTGAGTACAATTAAAAATTTATTTTTCCAAGCTCCTTTCATCTGCATTGGAGACTCAAAAAAATAAGGATATGTATATCTGTGTGTATATATATATATATATAAAAGGACTTGACATTTAACAGCACAGGGAAGTGAAACTAATCAGATACATTGTATGAAGACAGCGTGAAGAAATGCTGGTTTGTAGTTGGTTCCTTTCCAGGCAAATCCTCTTAGCTATCTTCTGTCAAGTAAACACAGGGTGGAAGAGGTGTTTGTCACGAGAAGGGTGTAGCTAGATGTAATTAGTAACAGAATCCAACTTTCCATGAAAAGCTTATTAGTGAGGAGTCAGACCTGTTCAGGTACTCCAGTGCTGCACTGCTCCTGCTCCACCAGGGTGAGCTCCCAGGGAGCAGCGGCGATTCCTTGGTCAGCAGAGCTGCCTCCAGCACGGTGGGCAGGAAGGGCTGGGCAGCGCTGAGCACAGCACTGGGGTTTGTGCAAGAGCAGCAGAGCACAGGGTGTGAGCTCTGGGATCAGAGGTCAAGCCAGAGAGTTTGCAGTTTGAGAGAAAGGACTAAGGGGAGACTTTATACGGTGAGAACACAGGAACAGCTTTGCCTCCCCAGCGTATAAAGCCAGGATCACAAATGTGGCGTTGATTGCTGTAGGGACAAGAGAAGCCACTGGTGCTTTCCTTTATGGTCCTACCCCTCCACTGCACTTGTCTCCCCTGGCAGTGCAGGGAAGAAAGGAGATTGGGTCACTCACAAATTGCTCTTGCTCAGATTTGAGGCAGCGTTGCAAGGGCAAGAAAGAGTCACCTTTGCACAGAGTAACTTTGGGCCTGACTTGCTTTGCGTCGAGGTTGCTGGTGCGAGGCTGAGCTCAGCGGAGGCGGCGGCGCGGAGAACCACCCCCTTTGCGTGCTGCCATAAGCATTTCTCCAGGATTGCTGTCGGGGTCGTTTGGAAGCTGCCCTGGGTGAGACTCTTCAGGCCTGGGTCGAGCCCTGCTCGTTCTGGTGCCGGGCGCTTTGCCCACTGTCCGTAAAGGCCGTTCCGCCGCGGCGTCGCCAGCCGGGCGCCAACGAGGTTCTGGGTCAGAGGAGGCAGCCTGGGGGACTTGAGCTCAGTTTGGTCCCCTGGCCCCTCACCCAGGGTCCTCCCCAGGCCGCCCATGGACAGCCCTTGTCTCCACGCCACCATCTGTAAGTCCGCTGACCAAACATGAAGTGTTCGTGTAGCCCTGTGTCATCCCTGGGGATAAAGGAATGATTCCAGCTCTGTTCTTGGGTGGTTTGAAGGATTTTTGACGAGGTGCACTGGATTGCTTTTAGTGTAAGATAGCAGTAGGAACTGCCTGCTGTAGGCAGAATAACTGGTTTGAGTGAACACAGCTCTGGTCGGCCTGCTTTGGCTTTGATGTAGAAGAAATGACCCACTTTCGGCAGGGACAGCTGTCCTTTGAAAACAGAAGTTAAATTGTTACTTGGTAACTGTGTAGGGTTGGAACATCCCAGATTGTCCTCAGCTGCTGAACCTGGTGGTTGCATTTGTGTGTCTCAAAGTCAGGCTGGTCACCACTGATAATTTTGTATCACTCAGGTATTTTCTGATGATGTGGAAGGAAGATCACCAGCACAGGGAGCAGAAATGAGGAATAACAGGAAAACTCCACCCATTCAGGCACTTCTGTCAAGTACCATGCAGGAGATATACACTAAGTCCTTGTGTCCTCAGCCTTTTCATTCCTGCCTCCCTGCTGGCCTCATGGGAAGGACACACAAAGGCCCAACATCTCTCTGCAAAACAAAAAGAAGAACCAAAGAGGAAACTTCCTCCATTTGCCAGTTTTCCTTTTGTTCCCTGAACATGCACATAGTTTAAGTGGGAAAGGAGGAGAAAGAGAAGAAAATAAGTGTTGCTGAGGTTCATAGAGCTAAACAATCAAATTAAAAAACAAAACAAAAAAAACTGGAGACTTTTCAGTGCAGATTGTCAGTGTCTGACATTTTGCTGTGGTGATACTCATTGCTTTAACTGTTTACAGGTTTGCTTGTATCCTTGTACCACCCTCCTTTTCCTGGTTGCTGTTGGAAGGTATCCCAGCCATGGTTCTTTCAGGATAAGGTCAAGTTAACAGGTTTGTGTCCATGGGGCAGGACTTCAGAACACGTTTCACGTTGGTTTTTAACGTAGTCATCCTGGCCTATGTACTGGTCCCAAGGTTTAAAACTGGGGCTGGGAGATGAAACTGAAAAGAGTCTGTGTGAACCATCTTTGCTCACTGGCATTCTTCACACAGAGGTGGAGTTTTGGGGTGTCTTCCACAGTAATGAGTTGGGTTCTTTCTTTGGCAGTAATTCCAGCTGGAATGAATACCTAATGGCAGAGGGGCTAAAGGTCTTGGGTTTTCTCCTTTTCCTTTGGTTGGCAGCATAACATATAAATCTCATTTGACTTATTTCCCTTTGCATCAAAAAGCAATCTCTACAAGGCAAAAGAGACATGAAAAGTCTGTGTTCCCTGACAGAACTTGAAGTGTTTCCTTTTGTAGGCTTTAATCAGCAGCTGCCTCCAAACAAGCACTGCTGCACTGATTTTATCAACCTAAGGAAGGCTCGAGGGAAAGGGTAGAAAAATAATTCCTTTATACGTTGTTTTCCGTGACATCACCGTTTGAAGTGGCCGTCTTGGAAAGCAAACACCCTGAAAGAGCCAAGCACTGGGAATATTTATATCTCTGGAGCTGGGCAGGGTAAACCCCGTGAGGAGTGTGACCTCAGCTGCTGCGTCAGCCGGTGTTTGTTGGGCTGTTCCATGAGATCCAGGGCTACCTGGAATCGCCAGGGCCTGTAACATGTTCCCTTTGCATTAGGTTGTGTGTTTTGTCAATAACTGGGAATTTTGAGAGCTTTCTGTTTCTGCTCCAGGAAGAATTGATGATGCTGGTTATAGGGATTACTATAGGATATACAGTATTTCCTGTAAGCCTTTGGGGTTGTAACTCACCTAAGTAATAGGCTAAAGAGGGATGCTGCTGATGGGGAATAGGAAGAGAGAAAAACCAGCTTCTTTGAGAGTTTCCTATTTCACTTAACTCAAGCATAAGAAGATAATGTTTCTTTTGACTCACAGGACAAAGACTGTCCTTGGTTTGAGAAATTCTTTGGCAGGAGTGTGGTTCTTCCATCAGCTAATTCCTCTAAGAAGAGCTGAGACAAAGGAGGTGATTATTGGAGTAATAATAGGCCAAAAGACAAATACAAAAAGTAAACTGCAAAATAAACATGCAAAATCCTGCTTGTCGCCTCCTGCAAACTGGGTAGAGAAGCTTAAGCAGGATAATATTTTTATTCTTTATTAATCAAGTAGGTGTGGATTGATAATATGTGATGGGGTTGTCTGGTTGTATTATGGAGTGGACTTTTCTGAACCCACCTCTCTTCCCATCCAAGATGGGTGGAGTATTTCCAGTTCCAGTAGCTGTGCTGAACCATCCCTTTGGAATGATGGTTTGTGTAAGCACCAATACCAACGTGATGATCAATACATATTTTCTGTTAATGCCAATGCACTTCTATGTTAGGAAACAGCAGAAGCCAGCATGTGACACCTTCACTTACTGCACCAGTCAGTGTCACGCTGTCACTTGACACTGGCACAAGTTATTTTGTTTTCAGCTGCGTGCCTGACTTGTTCTGGCTTATGTAGTGAAGTTTCCTCTTTCAGGCTGTGCTACACAGCCAGGCAGGAGAGAGCTAAGGGATGTAAAATCTGCCTTCAGGTGCCTTCTTCACGTGGCACTTGGAACAGGAGGGACTCACACCAGGGCAGGTGTGGATCAGGCCTCCTCCCTGCCTGCCGTGGGTTGGCAAGGCACAGGGAAATTCCTCCCTTAACCCAGAGCCAAGCTAGAAGGTTGTATGCAGCCTGGGGTGCATGACCATGTCAGATAGAAGCTGCTGTGGGTGAAGAGAGATGAAGTGATGGAGTAGTGGGGACCATAGGAGCAGGACACCAGTCTGGTTTGTGTCATCGGAGGGCTCTGCACGGGGAGTGGAGAGTGGAGAGTGCAGCTGTTCCCTATCTAACACAACCCACACCTTCTGCACCAAAGTGTTTCCCTGCAAGCTCCATGGCAAACTTGCTCCCTGCTGGTTTTCAGTGTCCTGGGGCACGGAGGGCGTTACAACATCTGCACACTCTGGCTTGGAACGGCCGTTTGCGGGTAGCCCCGAGTCAGCTGCCTGGCAGGTCACGCTAACCCCGCTCCGAGGCTTTCATCAGCCACAAAAGGTTCTGCATGCACAGGGAAGCCTTCAATCTCCTGTATTCTTGGAAAGAAAAGAGTCATATGGAGTCTCCATGTCGGCCCATACCCGGATTGTTCTGCCCCTGCTGATCCATCCCCAGCCTTGCAGTGCTGTTTTGTCCCTGTTCTTCCCAAAATGCTGCCCAGTGCCTCTCAGCCAAGATGATTTTCGTAGCACAGGACTGGAGGGAACAGAATTAAAAAGGGGTGAATTACAAAGAGTCTTAAAAGAATGTAAGGAGTATTCCAAAACTAAGAGCTTAGAAGAGAGTGAGGTATTTTTAAGAAGTTACAGAGATTTTCCAAGAGTTCCCTGGAAATAATATTAATAAATAATACTAGGTCATGCTTTAGGCTATTTCAGATTTATGTTTTAATCATAACAACACCTTTTATTAGTGCTGAGCACTTTCAGACAAGTGCAAACATATACCATGTGCACTGGGCAACATATTTCTTCATTATATTTCCAGGCTTGGAGGTAGTGTTTTGAACTCTGCCTCTGCAGCGTTTGGCAATGACTGTGGTGACACTTGCATGATGGGAAGAATCCTTGCCAAATTGGGTAACTTCTGACAAGTATAAACACAGCTCTGCCTTCTGTAAGCTCATTTTCAAACCATATTGCTGTTCTAGGGAGGAAACAGCCCTGACATTAAAAACTCTGCAGTCTCTGATCAGCTGTTAAATCTCTTCTCCTTTGCACGGAGTGAGCCCACAAGGAACAGGCAGCAGGAGACAGCTGGCAGGGAAGGGTGTCCCAGGGGATGAGCAGTGGGTCTTACTGTGTCTTTGTCCCAGATATAACCCAGATCTGTTGTTTGAGGAGCTGTCATCACAGAAAGCTCTGTCCTAGCCAAGGTGAAACAAGTTTGCTGAGATCAATCCAGGCTTGGCTGCTCCGTTTTCCACGGGCTGATGTTTACATCCCCAAGTGGCATTGCACATGTTCTGACTGGAATATTTGTAGGTGAATTCAAGAATGCCAGAACGTAATTGTAAACTGCACCATGGGCCTTCCTTCTGCTTTTAAAAGAAAAACCTCGGTGCTGGGTTTGTGCATGCTGGGGACACTGTGTGAGGGAAGGGTTTTCTTGTGTTACATGTGCAGCACTTCAGTGTTACAATTTGCCTTGAATGCAAATTCGTGTCAGAATTTCACCAGGGATAAAATTCTTGTCTGTAAAACTAGGAATATGAAGTGGACTGTCTTGGGGTGACCATGTCATGTATATCCCCTACCATCGCTCTATGCCCAAACATGAGTCCTGTGCTTTTAAACTGAGCCTGGGAGAGGAGAGAGAAGCGGCCGGGCAAACTTTTCAAAACAGTCTGTGCTTCAAAGTCGCTCGGCTCGGCATTCAGCTGTGTGGGGAGAAGTGTGGAGGAAGCACCCTGCCTGCTTTTTCACCCAGCTTTTCGGCTCCTTTTTCCTCGGAGAGAGACGGAGAGAAAACTTGGCTTTGTTTTCTTCTCCTCTGGACTTGCTCAGGTCACTGGAGCATCTGGGGTCCACCGGGGGACCCTCCCCCGGCCTGGAGTGGGGCACCCACCTCGACCCAGCTCCAAGGAAGAGGAGAGAGACCACCCCCCTGCAGTGAGGACTCTGGGATTTTCTGGATTTCTGCTCCACAATGAGAGAGATTTTGGTTCTTTAGCATCGTTGTTGTTTTCCTATGTGTGTGTGTTTAATAAATAGTTCTTTTTCTGTCTTTGACATTCCTCCGGGGAATATTTTTCTTTTCCCGAACCTGGTGGGGGAGGGGCGGCAGTGCCCTGCTTTGCTTTGAGGAGACGTCCTTTTGGACATTTTCTCCTTGAAATTGGCCCAAACCGGGACATGGACCAAGTTCAGCCCTGCAGTAAATGAATTCTCATCCCACTCCAGGGGAAAGGAACCTGGATTTAGCCCGTAGTGTTTTACAGGTTTCCATGGCAGGGCTATTTCAGCAAGGGCAGCGTTTCTCCAGGAGCTACAGTTGGAAATGCTGCAGTGTATCTTCCAGACCAAGGCAGTCACATGAAGGAATTACTGGCCAGGCCAGAGTCCAATGAGCTCCAGTCCTTGCTGAGCTCTGCCACTGAGTTTTGGTTGACCGGCTCTTCCTTTGTCCTTCCATGTGGCATATTTGTATCAGGTTTTTGAGAAATACCAAGTCTCTGATGATCTGTTTGGGCGATCTAATGCTGCAGTAACCAGTATTATTTCAAGCTTTTATTGTCACTGTGGTACCATGGGGGGACATTAAAACAAATGCCTTTCCTGGCTAGATAGAGTGTTAGAATAGTTATTTTGACAAAAAGTAACACTGTATTCAGTTTTTGCAACTCAAATCTGAGCTGCTGCAAAGTGTATTTACTCACTCAGCATTTAGGAAGTAATGGCATTGAGGGGAAAGCCCTGCCAGTGAGGTCTGAGGAAGAGCAGCAAAAGGAGGAAGGTAGCTCTTTTTCACAAAAGGAAACCCTTCTCTGCAAATCTAGGTTGGTATGTCAGGCTGGAGCAGCTCTGACTGAACCCTTTCTTCTGCTGGGTCAGGCTGCTTCCCCCCAGGTCTGTTCTTTTCTATATTTAAATTAATCAAATGATGATTTTGCAACAGGGGGGACTGATGGGCCAACAGCCTGTCTCCTGCTGTGACCACTGCCACAACTGGTTACATGGGAATTGAAGGACTAAGCCAGCAGTGGTTTGCAGTAAAACTTCCTTTTTTGTTCTCATCTGTAGTGAATATTAGCTGGAGTTCTGAATCTTTGTTGTTTTCCCTCCCCTTTCCAAATCGAAAAAAACGCTCTGAGTTATTATGTTAAGATTGTTATTATGTGAAGCCCAAATTGTATTTTACTTTCCATAGTTTTCTTTTGAATTTTAATGCCCACTAACAATGAAACCCTTAAAATTACTTTTCTTCTCTCTGGTCAACATGTTGCCTACCAATAGCCTTTTCTTCTGAAGAATATATTATTTTTCAAATAGAAAAAATTACTGGTTCTTGCTACAGCTTGGAAGAGTATGTTTGTGTAGACTCCTTAGTCCACATAATTGAAGTCTGAAAGACTCTATAATTTTATTGCTAGGGCCGCTTCGTCATTTTTCCCTGAACTTGTTTTTTGCTGCGTAGCAGAGGTGAAGACAGATGTCTGATGGATGCTGCAGGGTCGTGCCTGCTCCCAAGGCCACTTGCTGCACTTGTTTGTGCAGTGAGCAGCGAGAGGCACAGGATGGTTGAGTTTGTCAGGAAGCAGCAGTGGGAGATCAACACAAGGTTCATTCGAGGCAGCTTTAGCCTCTAGATAAAGCCGTGCCTCCACGTGTTCCTGTTCCCTGGGCTCTGGCACCCAGCATTATAAAAACCCCACAGAGGCAGCCTGGGTGTGGGCAGGGAACAGACATGTCTGAGTCTGAACATGTTATCAGCGCTCAGAGCAGCAGTGGGGCCTCCTCGCCGTGGGGCACTGCTGCCAGCACTGCCTTCTGACTCCTCCTTCCACGTTCAAAGCTGCTTGCTGCAAACAGGCAGAGGATGAGTGTTTCTGCCCAAGATCTCTAAGTATGCCTTACAGATCTCTAATACCTTATTTTTATCTCTGACTGGTTTGTTTCATAAGGAGCTGCCCAGACTGATGGGTTTTTCTCCCATTTCCCCTGTGAACAATGGGTGGGGGTCACTGACGACTTGATGGGAATGTTGTGACAATGCTGCTCAGAACTGAGGGAGCTGGAGGATGTTACTTGGCATCCACAGTTGTTCTGGCACATCTTCACTGGATATTGCTTTACCCTCTGCTCCAGACCTTTGGACTGCTGATGATTTCTGGGCTGGGGAAGGGGATACTGCAATTCCACCAGGATTGCAAGGGTCTCAGCAGCCATTAGGGAGAGATAGGAGAGGGCTGTGATATTTGGCTTCTGACAGATTGGAACATGAGAACGTGTTTGGCAGAAGAGCCACACATACAGTGTCCAGTTAATTTTGGTTTTAATTCCCTTAATATCATAGATAGCAGGTAAGACTGGCAATGGAATTTTGACTAGAAATGACATGTAATAGGTCAATAACTGGAAACACCTGACCATGTCTGTCCTAAGAGAATTAAATACACTCTGCTGATTCACTTGATTTGATGCTGGTTCCCCTGGCTTGGACTGGGGGATGTTGGGCACTTGAAAGGATGTGGGGAAAGGACTAAGATTTCAGTAAGTTAGAAAGGATAGGGATATGTGCATGTAAATGGGTTATTTTACCCTTGCATGTGATGCTTTTTCAGGAGGCATGAAAAAGCCTTTTTCTGATGATTTAAGACAGAAAATGACACCATATGTGCCTGACAAACTGCAGGGGATTTTTCTGTGGCAGTGGGCCATGGGAGTGTGGTTTCACTCATGGACTGGGGTTTCTATTCCCAATCCTATCAGTCTGCTTTTTAGACTCCGTGAGGGCTCCAAACCCATGTTTCTGTAGACAGAAACTAAACCAAGAGAGAATCCAAGTGCACTGGCTCAACAAACCATACAGGTGTCACTGGGAGAGGAGTTGCAGCTGTACTTGAGTGCTGATAAAGGCCAGTCTGCATTGCCACGAATGCTCCTGGTTCCAGAGATGTGGAACTCAACTGGAAAAATCAGTTCAGTCTGCAACAGAGGTTTGGCACAGGAGTTCTCAGAGCATGAACCTGTTTTCTTTAATGAAATGTGCTGAAGGTGCAGGAGTGGGAGTTGTTAAGGTAAGAGCCAATGCAGTAAAACCGTGTGTGACTGCAGCTCTGGACCAGCCTGGCTCATGCCAATCATCTCCACCTTCAGCCTGTGGAAAGGGAACAGCAGGGTTTCCTATGTGTACTCAGAGGAAGAGTTTAGCCCAGCTAAGAAATTAAGAAATCACTCAATAATGTGTCAGAAATGCTGCATTTTTCTTTCCAGGTTTTTCCAGGGTTTGCAAAGTTCCTTTTTAAAGATGGATGCAGCTTTTCCTTCCTTTTGTTTTTGTGTTTCCACTTATTTTGTGTTTTGCTTTTACCCTGTGTAGTTCTCTTTCCCTATTTTCCATTAAACCAAGAGGGATGTGATTGTTTTTGTTTAACAACTTGATCTGGAACAGATTATGGCATTTCCAACATTTCCTGGTTGGTGTGCAATGGAAATCTACCCATGGACTCAGGTTGATGAGATTGTGGAAACAATATTTGCTAGGGAATGCCAGCTCCATAGCTGGCACAGGAAGCACAGCACATGCTTCAGGAATACTTTAAAGCAGTATTTTGAACTTTGAAGCCAATGGATTCACAGAGGGAGAAGGATGGGAGAGGAACTAGTTCAGTTTGTTGGAGTTTCTTTCTCTGAGCACGTTTTCCATTATCCAGTGGTTGGGAGCACTTTATGCTTGCTTTGGGCAGGATGAGGGGACATCTCTTGGGCATCTCTCCTTGAAGAGGAGCACGGAGGGGCCACAGTGGAGTCACCTCCCAGTAGTGGCATTGCCTGAGTGTGTTCCCTGTGTTTCAGACTTTGGACAGATGGGGTGTCCTCTGTCTCCCTCTGACATTACAGGGCAGATCCACATCCCCATGGTTTCCCCACCTGCTCTCTGGTGTCTCAGGTGATGTGAGGGGAAAGGCTGCAGGGCCAGACCACAGGTATGGGGACACTGTGGCCCAATGGCACCAGAAAAGGGGAAAATGGATCTGCCCTGGATCTCCCACCCAAAGCATCATCTGCCCATTCGTGTTCTGTCTTCTTTCCCCTGCATTGTATTGGTTTTCTGTGGCACACAGAAACAATACAAGAATCATTCCTGTGTTCTTCCACATCATTAAAAAATGTTCCTTCAGTCCTTATAAACTTGGGACTTGGGATCTGCCACTGCTCATCTGTGTGCAGTAGGAACCAGGCCCACACTGAGGAGGGTTCTGGTGTTAATTCTCCCGGTGTCTGAAGGGCCTTTTTTTTTTGTTGAAAGGCTTTTTGTCTTGTTTGAAAAAAATGGTCAAGAGTTTGCCTGGTGTTCCTGGGGAGAATTTCTCTAAATAGAAAATTAATTCATCCATTTTGATTTTACCAAAGACTTTTACATTGAGTGGCTTTGAAGTATATTTAAAATGTTTATTTAAAATCCAGAGTCAAATGATTTTTAACAAACTGTCTCAAGATAGAAGAAACTGACTTTTTGGAGTAACTGTATTGTTTATTTGTTGTATTGCAGTAGCACCTAGAGATCCCTACTGTGCTAAATGCAGAACAAACACAGAACAGAGCTGGTCCCTGCCCGTGGGAGCTCACAGCCTTCAGCTTGGGGTCAGCCACGAGCTCCTGGGCTCTCGTGGGGCAGTGAGTCAAACCCACAGCTTGACCTCCCCATCACCCCCAACAGAGAACAGCTCGAGTAGGAGGCAAGTTTCAGAGAGCTGAACAACCTGCCCTTTCCTGCTGTACGCTTCTCCAACTGATTTTTCCCAAGCTGTAGTTACCAGGCCTGTGGCTGAGCTGTGTGGGCTTCCTGAGATCACTGCTGCTCCTTGGAGAGCCGTGGTTTCCTTGTTCCCAGTGTCCTCAGGCAGATAGAGGTGTTTGGATAAAAGGAAGCCTTTTCAGTGGTTTATCATTTATATTATTTAAAAAAAAAAGTTTTCCTTTTTGCCTTCTAAATTTCCATTCTCATTCAGTACCTTCCCATATGGTTGCTGCCATAGGGGGCACGGGGAAAGGATATACCAGAAAGCAAACCTGACATCACACATGCACACTGTCAATCATCAAAGTATCAAAAACAAAGCTTGCAACAGCACAAACTTGTATAAATGTGGAGAGAAAAAAATAAGGACACTGACTAAGCACATCAGGCCATCTTGTCCCTTCTGGCAGCTTTAAGATAGGGTGGAAGAAACTCACCCATTTTTTGAGCTTGTCTCCTGGGTCTCCATCCCATCCTTTTCCATCTTCTCTTCCAACACTCAGCTATAGCTGGGGGTTTGTCCATTCTGATTTACAGAGCCTTAGAGAGAGTCCCAGGGAGGGATGAACAAGGAATCCTTCATGTTCATTCATGCTAGAACAAGTTAGGGGGTCTTAGGGGCAAAATAAGCCAATTGATAATTTCTGTAGACCTGTTTGCTCCCTCCTCTACTCTCACTTGATGGCAAGGCTGGGAAGGTGATGGGATTCAGCAAATGAACAGGAAGGGACAACTTGTCTGTGCTGGTTTGGGGCAGATCCCATCTGCTCTTTGTCCCTCCTGTGTGTAAAAGAGCAGGGGAAGAGCCATTGTGCCTCATCTGCAGGGGGTGAAGGGGATGGGGTGCGAGAAGGAAACACAGAGCCAAAAGCCTTATTATGGATAACAAACATACAAGTCAGAGCAGGGGGTAGGAGAGGTCTGGCCCTTGGCAAACACAAATGTTGGATTGTGGTTTGCAGTGTGTGCTCCAGGCTGGAGCTGGCGGAAGCCGCGTGGCCGGTGACTAACGCTGGCAGGAGCGGAGCACGCGGCAGTCTGGCACTGTGTGAGCAGGGAGGAAGGACAGCTCCTTCTGCTGAGGAGCCTCTAAGTGTTACCCCCAGAAATAAATAAATAAATATCCTGAAGCTGTGCGTGTCACTGGTGCAGCCCAGCAGAGCTGTCTCGGAGCCCCTGCTCGAGGAGAACCCTGGTCTTGCCCTGTGTCTCAGGGAGGGGCAAGGTCAGGGAACAGCACTTCGAAAACACAAGCCAAACATGGCGTGCTCTGAAACCAAATCCTTCTGCCTGCATATGAGAAAATTTGGTTTCTAATTACTTGTTTCTAAATGTTTTGTCACAAACTTCCTTTGGAGATGGAGAAGATGGGAAAAGAATGGGATGAGTGCTCCCTGGCCCAACCTCACTATCCAGATCTCTGCTTAGAGCTCTCAAGGAAGAAGAGCTCCCTTAAAGAAGTCTCCTGTCCACAACGTGTGATGCAGCACACATCTCTGGGAGCTCCCACTGTGCTCTGAGGTTGTGATACCCTCTGTAGCTAAGGAAGAAAAAACAAATAGTCTTTACCTCTGTAGAGGTGGGTCTAGATACAGTCATCTGAGTCTCACATACCCCAGAAGCCTGGGAGAGCTTGGATGTGGACTCCTGTAACCTGTCACAGGGACAGGCTCAAACAGAAGCTGTTTGGATGTGAATCCAAATCCAAATTCCCACAGAGCTTCAGCTGCCAGTTGGCCGGGAGCCTTTATGCTATCTCTAATTCCACAAAAGAAACAAAAAAACAATAAAGTAAAAGGTGCTTTAAAAATACCATGAGGAGAGAAACTGCCATGGAAATAAATAGCAAAAATAACAACGTTAACATGTCCGGTGTCGCAGCAACTCTGACATTCAAGTAGTGTGGCCATGCCCACAGAGCTTCTCACAGCCGCTGCCGGCACGGCCCGAGGGTCAGAGCTCAGCTGGTGCCCCGTTGCTCACTGAAACAACCCACTCCTCCCTGGGGCTGGAATGGATGTGAAGAGAAGGGGAGAGGAAAGATGGATGCAGTCTCTGCTGACAATCAGGTCTTCACTGTGCCCACCTTTAGCGGGATGGAGACACAAAGTTCTCACGGTTGCGTCTCCGTCGTTCGTGCCCGAGCGAGAACGGCCGCGCCTCAGAGCTGGAAAGGATATTGCTTCAGGTAGTCGCCCATGCGCCGGGGCAGGGGCAGCTGCTCCACGTCGGCCGTGCACTTGTTGATGCGCAGGCGGCACAGGTGCTGCAGGCTGGGGATGCTGTCCTTGCGGCCCAGCGGCCGGAGCAGCTTCAAGTGCACCGCGGCCGCTGCCATCTCTTTCTGCAGGGGAGGTAGAGGAGACGGAGGCGGGTAGGGAGCCTCGGTCTTGCTTTCCGTTGTGCAGGACATGACGTAGTGCTGGATGAGACTGACCACGTCGGGGAAGGCCAGGATGCGAGGCTTGGACAGGTAGTTGGAGTCCAGGCGGAACTTGCTGTCAGTGTATTCGATGCGCACGTTGGTGGGCCCTCGGTTTGTCTTGACGGACAGTGTGAACAGGTAGCTGGGGTGGGTGCTGTCCCGCACCAGGAACGTGCCCTCAGGCATCTTCTGCAGATGCTGCTTGGCCTCACTGGCGGTGATCGAACCCCAGTACCAACCTGGAGAAACGTGCGAGAAAGAATTTATTAGGGAAAGTAAATATTATAGGACTGGCTAAATATTAGTTTAGTATTAGTTTGGTAAATTTAGTAAATATACTAAATATAGTATATTTAGGGACACCTTGAAGACAACCACATTCAGGGCCTGGGAAGCAACCAGAGCCAGAGTTGGCAAAACCTTCAGAAATTAAGACCAAGTTCTAAGGGTTTCCTGCCTATGCTTGTCATTGCTGTGCTGAGGCTTGGGATGAGGCTGGCAGCTGCTGCAGCAGCTGCAGGTTACAGAGGAAAAGCAATTTGCTTTTTGCAATTCCTTCTCCCAATTCAGTTACAAAAGATAAAGCAATAAGGTAGTTCATGGTATAAGTTTGTAGAGACTGCAGATACACTTGCTACATGCACAGGAGTCAGCCATGGCTGTGATAGAACCAGGTTCCTATCTGAAGTGGGATCAGGAGATTCTTCCTGGTGCTCAGATTGTGGAATTGAGTCCCTGCACCCTTCTGACCCCGTGACTTTGCAATTGAGTCTTACCAGATTCTCGTAGGTAGGAGAAGGTTTTTGCAATGCAAAGAAGGTCTTCTTCAGGGTCCCGTGTCTGAGGTGGGTTGCTGTCTGGAACTGGAGCTGCAAGGGCAGGCGCAGACTCCTCCTGGAAGGCCATAACTGGGAGAGGCTGCATGATGGGCTCTGACAATTCCTCAATGCCCCTGAGTGACAGTGTCCTGATCTTTTCCTCCGCCAGCAAAGGATGAGGTCTGAAATAAAAGGCACACTCTGCTATTTCTCCTTGCCTTGAGATCGGTTGCAGGGTCTGTTCAGTGCATGCTGCATTGTACTACAACGTGTTATGTTTTACAAACAGATCCTCAGCACAATTGTTTCTGAGAGAGGCAAGGGAGGAGGAAGGAACGCAGCTAAAGATGAGCCCTTAGAAACAGGCAGAGCGAGTTGGCCTCTCTGGCCTTATAAAAGGTGGTCCGTCTTGGCATTTAGGACTATTTGAACCTGATATTTTTAGATGTTGCCTTCTAATACGTAGTTTCAGGGGCAGTAAGGTTTACAGCAGCATTACAGCTTCATTTACATGATTGCAATGTTGGAGCATTTCTGTTTCTGCCAGTGGGATTGTCATTTACTGCAATATAATTAGAAGCAGAATTGGGAATAGCTGGGTTTTGTCCTACCCACTTTCTGCTCAAGGATGACCTGATCCTAAATGAATCTGCCAGAACTCAGAGTGAGCTGATAGTGTAGGAGAACAATGGGAATTGTAGTTTTAGCCAAGCCTGTGCACTACACCCAGCCCACCGTTCAACAGCTCGATGAGAAGTCACCGTGGCCGTAATCCCTGCAGGACTGCAGCAGGAGGAGGCTCTGCCATGGCCAGGCTGCTAGAACGTGTATTCCCCTGTGGCCTGAAGTCCTGTAGCTATTCAGCATCTAAATGCATTTTCACAGAGCCTGGAGCTCTCATGGGTCATGAGTGGTCCTCTGCATGGAGATTCCTAAAGGAAAGCAGAGCTCCAGGGGGAGGATGGATGTCAGAGGCCAGGGAAGTCTTCATTCCCAGGCAAGCTCCTGAGCAAAACTTCGTTTGTCCCAGTGTGTGTAGGCTCTTTGCCTCTGTGTTGCTGTCCTGCTGCATGTCCTGTGTTACATCCCCCCATCATCCCCAACACACCTGAGATGTTCTTTCAGACACTTTAAAGAAAAGATGGCTGAGAGAAATACACTCAGTCCTCAGTGTGACACTGCCCCAGCACTGCTGGAGCTGACGATGATGGCACAGGGTGCAGCCACCTCCCCACAGCACTGAGGAGAAGCAGGAGACTCTGAAGCCATAAGTGCTTCCCTTCGGATCTTCCTCCTTCCCTGTGCTCTGTGTGAACAAGGATGCTTCAGGTACATAAATAAATGTGCTGTAAGCTGATCTGCACCTGCATTCCACCACCTCAAATTGCTGAGACTCAAGTATGGGACAGAGAACAAGAAGAAGGGATGTGGGAGGAAAGTAGATTAGAGGGAACCTGAAAGCACCTTCACACCTTGTAAGTGAGAGCCATGATCAGTTCCACAGCTCTGCATTTCTAAACAAACCATGGAGGTTTGGAGTAAAGTTTTGTAAAACTACTAGTAAATTTAAATCTGCAGAGAGTTCTTGTCCTTGCAATACATAGGAAACCCCCTGCTATTCTGTTGGTATTTAGGAAAGAACATTCTCTCTTTTTCCAAGTGGCAAATCACATTTCAGAAGCAGGATACCTGCTTGGCTTTCATGGCATCTAATCTATGTTTCTCAATTTCTATTGATGGGTACGAAGCCAGGCTGAATAAAAGTGATTATTGGCCCTTGTCCTCACCAGGGACCCTTGGTCGCAGGACCTGCACTTTCAGGGGCTTTCACAGAACTGTGCACCTGGATATATTTTTATACCCAGAGATCATTGTTGGGAAAGCTCCGAGTTCTCTTTTCAATCCTCCTTGAGATACATTTATAGGCGTTGAGGGCTGCATTTTTGAAGATATTTGGATGTCTCCCTCTTAATGTCACGGTCTTCACAAATGCCTAGCTACCTGTCTCTTTGGGGAAAGGAGATTCCCAGTTCTCCATTACCCCCTTTTTGCACAAGGAGGACCATAAACCAGCTCAGCTGCTTGGAGCATGGTGCAAATAACACCAAGGTCATGGATTTGATCCCCATATGGGTCATTCAGAGTTGGACTCGATCATTCTTGTGGGTCCTTTTCAGCTCAGGATGTTCTGTGATTCTGATCCTTCCCTGTGCTGAACCTAATTAACAATTGGTGCTGTACAAAGAGGGTGTCCCAGGCCTGCTGGCAGAGCAGTGTCTCTCCTATAGCAACTGTTCCCTGAGCTGAAAATGACTGTGACTGATATTCAGGAAAATCAGTCCCACACCATTCACTCCCCAGAACTTGAATACTGCAGTCCAATTGCCAAATCTCTCTGAACTTATTTTCTGCTGGAAATTTTTTCTGGCCTACCCTTCCAGAAAGGTTTGGAACATCAAGAAGACTTTTCATAGCATGGAACTTTTTTTCTTTTTATATACCAGCTTCAGAGAGGAAATTAGGAATTGGCTGAGAGATAGAAAAGCTACCTAGGGAAATGTCTGCCATGAATCAGGAAGAAAGTTGTTATTTTCAAGGGCCATACCAGTTCACAGTTCGGTCCTCCACAAACCACATCAATTGTGTGAATTTGTCAGTAGGTTTCTTTTACAGAGCCCATGTGCTTGAAATGAGGTTTCTCACTGTATTTGTGCTCTGCTGTCTTACACTTTGTGCCACATGAGGCTAGAGGAGCCCAGACCCCGTGCAGGCACTGTGGGGATCCTTCCACCGCAGCCAGAGAAGGGCCGAGCTCACACGTTTCCTATTTTCCTTCTATACACTCGCTTTATGCCCCTACAAAACCTCCCAGTGTGGCTGTAGGCTCAAAGGAGCATGGTGGAAGGGAGGAGAAGGATTAGAAATTTTGACAGACTGGGAGGTGCTGGTGTCCTAAACAATGTTTTACGTAGGTTGAAGAAAAGAGCTGCTGTGGGAGCAAACAGAGCAGCTCCAAGCACAGGAACGGGAGAGCAGAGGGATCAGCAAGTAATGGCACACTACAACTTCTAATGCAAGAACCTTTGCAAGAGGGTTCAGAAAAGTTTGCTGGGATAAGGACAGGTTGAAAAAGGTTTGCTGACATAAAAAAATTAGCCCTTTGGTGGGGCGAAGAAAGAATTTGCAAATAGTGCTTGTAAAAAAGAAAGTAGAGGAAAGACGTGGAGAATCGGGACTGAAGAGAGCAAAGTGTTCGTACAACAGCTGTGAGGAGGAAGCAAACAACCATATGAAATTTGGCATGTCTAGCTGGGAGTCTGGGTGCACTCTCAGGAGAAACAGCAAATGAACTTCCCTATGCTTTGGCAATTGGTGTTTCAGAAAGCCTTGGAACGGCAAGAAAGTTCAGGAGAATGAGATATGTCTGATAGCATTTAGTGTTGGCTTTGTAGTTACTGTGCTGATCAGCAAAACTTTGTAATAAGGTATAACCACTACAAGAAAAAGTGTGTAGCTGCTCTCCCTTCCATCAGCCACATCCCAACACTCCAGTGGGAGCTTGGTCTGAATAGGACAGAGAGTATGGAGTCCAAGATACATGAAATCCTAGAGGATAATGAAAATGGAGCAATAAATGGTCTTCAAAATAGACATTAAAAGAAAAACATCTACACATCTGGCTCCATAACAAGTTCTTGGTGGGTAAGGGAAGCAGTAGCTCTGGTATGTTGACCCTGGAGAAAAGCTTCAGATAAGGGTTTCCTGAAGGCCAAGCTGAAAACTGAATTCCCTTTGCCGTGGCTATAGGAACTGCAGCTGCAGACTGAAAATAAGAGTGAAAACAAACCCCCTTGTGTAGTAGGAAATTAGTGGTAAGCATGGGCTCTCCTTGTGTATGGAACAGATTCAAGGGGGGAAATGGCAGAAAAATCCCCGTGGTTCTGTCACTGCAAGCAGACGTGGAAGATTTTCCTCTGAGGAAAATCCACCATACACCGGAGTGATAGGAAATACTGACGTGATGGCTCAGACTGAAACAAATGCTCACAATTTCCAAGTATGCAGCATGTGTAAAAATACCAGGTGATTCCTGCACACCAGGTATTCCTTAGCTGATGAACTGAGCCGGTCACAGGGACACTGAAGTGCCAACACATCAGTACTGATACCAGAGAAGGCACTTGGATGTCACCTGTTCTCCTGAAGGCAGATGTGGAACTATCCATGTGCCCCCTGTGGCTCTCACTCTACAGAATTCTGTGTATATGTACATACGCTTAAGCTTACACAAAATTGAAATTAATTTAGCATAAATATCTCCTTAGAAATAGACCAAAGCACCTAAACTCCGGGGAGGTTTTTCCCTGTAAGCAGTTTGTTTCCAAGAGGACTTTAGAGAGCACCTATGGTGTTGGGCTGGTGTCCGCACGGGTACTGCATGCACCACACTGAACAACACACTCCACGTTATTTTTACTCTCTTAGAGACTTTGAATATGATGTAGTGTTTCGGCAGTAGAAAGCACGGAAATCAGGAATACTTTATGCTTCCATGATTTTGGCCTTGGAATCTAAAGCACAGAGACACAGAACTCAGCACTCGGCCAGCCGAAGTCATTCCCATTCCATTACAGTCACACATGGCAACACACACGAGCTGAAAAACTGACCCAGAGAACCCTCGTAATTACAATTATTAAAGCACAGCTTTTCACACAAGGCTGCAAAGTATCTTACCCCTGAACACAGAGGATCATGTCACTCCCGGACCAAGGGAAAAGCATTAAGTCTTCAAGAAGGTGGGAAATGATTTCTCCTCTTCTTGCCTTCTTTGCTTCCCCGAAGCAGCGAGTTCAGCCTCTAGTTGGGGTTCGCGGTGAGAGAAGGCTGGCGAGTCCCAGCAAACCCCTTCTGCAGGTTGTTTCGGACACAGGAAAAGCCAAGCAGAAGACGAGTTGTCCGACAAAGACTTCAGCAACTTTGGCCAAGAAAATGCGTGCACTCTCAGTGTTTTAGAAAAAAAATAATGTATTCTTGTTCTGCTTTCCAGAAAACAGCAGAAAAAAAAAAAAGTTAAAAAAAAAAAAAACAGAGAAAAAGGAAATTACATATATTTAAAGAGGAACTAATCTTCCTTCAGAGCACTCTGAAATAGTAATAAATAGGTACCAATAAATAAGATCTCCCCGAGTGCTGCGGGAAGAGCCGGAGCAGCGACCTGTCTCAGCGCTGGCTCCGGAGAAATGAAGCTCCGTGGAAGNCATGCGCGGGGCCCGCCCGGGGCGGGGCCGGCAGCGCCCACCGCCTCTGCCCGGGCTTGTGCACGACTCCCTTTGATTTACTCGCAGCTATGTGCCATTTTCCTTCCATTTATTTTTAAGCGTTTATAGTTTCGCAGTGTCATCTTATGCCTCCCCTCCCCGGCGGTTCAGCATCCTCCCCGAGCTGGCGGCGCCTCTCCGGGTCGCTTGAGCACCGGTGCAGCGGGTGCTCGGGGAGGGGCAAACAGGGAATGGGGGCAGTTTCCAGTGAAACCTAGGGAGTAGAAGGATGTGCTGCAGGGTCTGCTGCTCTGGGCAGCGATTGTGTGGCTGTTACGCTGCATAGGTTGTCTTAAAAGGGTTGTCTTGATCACCTGGGAGTCCCCTGTGAATCACATATCAGCTGAGCAAAGTCTCCTAGAAGAGGCTACACCATCCACCGTTTTGTCCTGCATTTATAGATCATTGTCAAGTTAAAATTTGGCAACCCAGGAGGAAACATTGCAGTTCCTTCTAGGGTTATTGAACCTTTTATTTTTGAACATTTTATAGTAAAAGCTTGGTTGCTTTTGTCTTTTCCTGCTATGAGTTGCCATCTCTTCACTTATCAGAGATAAGAGAATGAGAGTGGTCTGTCTGCCACTTTCATTGGAGTAGATTGAATACTTAAAAATATTAGTAATCATTGTGCCATTCGGAACATTCAGAAGTGGATGGGGCCGGGAGCAGAGGGGAAAGCAGGATGCTGATAAGGGTGAGGTTAAAAGGGTGTTCCCGTGGGCATGAGCCTGAGAGCAGGCAGGTTGTGTTCGGCTCCTGACTCAGCCTTTTCACTCCCTGCAGTTTCATTTGGCAGCTGCTCAGCCTCCTGCATGCTTCCATCCGTTTTCTGTCCCGAATCAGGGGCAGTGCAGTAATGAGTGCTGCTAATAATACCCGGTTATGCAAAGAGAGATGTGCTGAGGGCCATCTAAGTATCCTGAGTATCCATCCATCTAAGTACTCTGAGGGCTATCTAAAGGGGGTGGGAATGTCAGCCTGCAGGCACTCCTTGACCTCAGAAGCTCAGTTTGCTTCTGAGCCTGAGACAGACTTCAGCTCACACTTTATCTGAATATGTGTGTATTCACAGGGGAGAAGAGGGGCTGGCAGAGGGATTTCAGTCCTCACCTTTCCTGTGCACAGCAAGCACAACATTCAGACGATCATTCGGAGGCCCCTTTGTAGTCCTGGCTCCGGGTTGCAGGGGACACCTGCGTGCCTGTGCCCCTTCACATCTAAATCCGAGGTTGTTGAAACCTTCTGTCGGTGATGCAGCAGCACGATGGATTTGAACAGATCTAGACTAGAGAGATGGGAGCAGCTCTTGTCTCCTGCAAACCACAGTGAACCTGCACATTCAGAAGGTATTTAACTCGTCCTCAGCCTCGGAGGGGACGCTGAGATCCCAGCTTGGTGAGCCGGCAGGAGCGCTGCAGCCCGGCGCCGGCAGTGAGGAGCTGTCTGCATCTTTTTTCACTTAGAATTGGGCTCCATCTAGTGATCCTTGCCTGGAGGAGGCTTTTTGTGCAGGCTCTGTGCTGGGGGCTGAGCAGCCACTTGTACCTCCGGCGCAGGGAAGCTACGCTCAGGACTGTGCAGAGGGAACATCCCCCGCAGAAGCGGGGTCTGCGCTGTGGAGGCAGCGGTGCTCCCGGTCCGCGTCCCGCTCTCCCACTGTGCTTTCCAGCCGCAGTCACCGGGTCCGAGCCGCTCAGCTCACTGGTCCTGCAGGGCCCGGAGAGATGAACATTGTCTCGAAGGAGCTGATGCGTGTGAACATCAATGAAAGGAGCTTGCATTTGCATGGGAAACTTCTTTAGGGGACCACCTCAAAAAAAAAATAATCAGGCTAATGCCTGGGCTGTTTTATCTACAGTGATCGGTTTGAAGTCAGGAGCACTCAGCAGTGCTTCATCACTGTACATGAACGTTGTGCTGGTCATTGGCACTCCTCGGGCACACGGCAATGCCCCAGGAGGGAACAGCACAGGGTGCCCGATGAGCCACTGTCCCAGGCCTTGCACAGCCAATATAAATTGCTGCCATTCACACAAATTAGTTGTTTAAACCCAGTTTATACTCATATAAACGGCTCTCCAGAGTTCTGTCCTGAAGAAGTAGGACATTACAGAGGCAGTAGCAAGAAATACTGCTGAGTTAATATCATTGAGTGCTAGGCTTTAGTTACGAAAGGTATCAAAGAAAGCTCAAAGCTCGCAGTAAAGTCAGGGAAGAAAAGCCAGAAATCGTGAGGCAGTTAGTCCCTCTGGAAAGTTCACCGACACAACAGCACCATCTGCTGTTAAATGTGTGCTTGGGAAGACCGGTGGCCAGAGTCCCTTCCCACTGCGGGTGTCTCACGGCTTCCGCTGTGCAGTTGGACATTCCCGTGATCTCGTAGAGTTGCTGTAAATGAAAAGTGGCATCCAGAATCGTAATTCTTGAGAGGGGTCTGTGTGCCTGGGGACTGGATTTACCTTCACCGGTAGCTTGGAAGACTGAAAGTCCCCTGTTTGGTTACTGCCTGGCCCTTAGCCTGAGCTGTACTGTAAGGAATCACGCTGACCTAGCGTTACCAAAAACAAGCAGCTGCTCCTTGTTTAGAGGGGCCAGCTCGTTATTCGAGCAGGACACACCAATTTCTGTTATCAACAACAGGTGGTGACCTTACTGTTGTGCTTTTGATTTCCCAGCCTCGTGAGGAACAATGGAGGAGTCTCTAGGGTGTGGGTGAGCTGTGCCATGGATACAGGGACATCTGAGCTGGCTCCATGAGAAGTAGGATGTGCAGAAATGGGTTTTATTTCAAGCTGTGAAAAAATGCCCTGGGTTATTATAAGGAACTCAGCATATTTGTTGTCCCAAGGCTTGTGGCATGTGGTGACCTAGAAGGTCATGGTGGTGTGGCATCTGTTAGGAGTTTTGCTGCTTGATTCGAATGCTGCAAAAATTGTGTTCCTGAGTGGCCTGGAAGGCCACCCCAGGACTACTGGGCAATGCTGTCATACCCATTAGTTTCAGGATGTTTCAGTGAAAGAGATTAACTTCTTCTGCTTCACTGCAGCATAAAATGAAGCACCATCTCCTGTAGACAGATTAGAAGATTTTTTTAATGCTTTTGATTTATGATTCTTCTGTGAAAAAAATGTATCTTTTTTTTCCCTCTCTGCTGAAATGGAAATGTCCAACTGGTATCTGTCTGACTCCCCCATCAATAAGCTGTGGAGGAACATGGATGGAGCCTCCCAAAACCTTCTCAATGACCGAGACAAGGTACCTGTAATAGGGTGTCTGAGGCCAGGCATAAAAAAGCAGCGTTTCTATCCTCATCTGTATTTCTATAGGAAAATACCTGCTATGTGCTAACGTGGAGGAATTAATTTTGAGGAACTAAGTCAGGTGCTAGGACAGGCTCTCCAGATGGTGAGAGTGGTGTTCTTGAGACTTCGCTTTCCTTTACTAGAAGCTGCTTCATAGCCAGGATTTTAATTCCTCCTGGAAACCATGTTATAATCCCAGGTCAGGACAGAGGGTGTTGAGAATTAAAGAGAAGTTGTTCTAGCAACAAAGCATCAGTAAAGATCATTGCCTGTGAAAGAGCTTTATAAACCTGGTTTTGTGTCAGCCAGGAGAGAAAAGAGCCAGGCTGTTTGCTGATGAGCCTTTTGAGTTTGGGTTTTTTTCATGTCTTTTTGATAAGTCTGAGACAGACACCTCCAGAGCAGAGCCAAAAGACAGGCAGAAAAACATGCATATAGTTTGTGTTTCAGACCACTGTGTACATGACAGACTAAACTAAAGATCCTGCAGGAGGCTGCTTTTGTTCTCCTTCATATCAAAATATTACTCTGTAGAGCTGCCCTTTCTTTCTTTTAATATCACAGATGCAGTTTCTGAAGAACTTCCTGGGGGATTTAATAAGGTTGTTGCAACCTCCCAACCAGACAAAGCCGTGTCCTCACTTCAACCTAACAGTACAGAGGATTTTCTCTTTGGTGACATCTATATAATAGCATGGATTTCTCATAACAGCAGAAAAAATTGAGAGCTGTTACTCAGAGGAAGCAAAGTTTCAGAAAAACAAGTCACTAGTTTTCAGCTGATAATTTCTTTATCATAGCTGATGGGATTTCCATGAGACATTGCTATCAAAGGGCTGACCTCCAAGCACATCACTTTTGTATATAATGAAACTGGGATCCCTGCATCATTCAGGTATCACTCCTCAAGGTATGCCATCCCTCAGAGAACTTTTGATGATGTCAGCTTTCCTAGCTCTCCAGATGACAGCCAACTCAGTTACTTCATTTCATTTTTATTAGCAAATGAGACATTTGAAAGTCTGAAATGTCTTTGATCCCAGTTATTGAATTGCTAGAGCACGGCAAAGAGGCAGTGAAAATACCCAGTGGAATAGCCAAAATTAACCTTCTCTGTTTAAACAGAGTGGTGCTGTCTGGCTGTAAAGCAGGTATCTGTGATATCCAAGACACGATAAAACCAGGGAGAACGTATCCAAACTGTGTGCTGGCTAAAATAAGAAGCTTCACCAGGTGAAGACACTGGTTAGAGGAAAGGGGCTGCTGCTCCAAAGCTTATTGAAAGAACAGGGCCTTAATATTTGCTGTTTTCTCCTATAAGCTGTTTTTTATTTTGGGACAAAGCAGGCATAACTGAGCTACCAAATTCTCTTTTGAAATTTGTTTTGTGTTGTTGCTGTTGGGGACTTCTGGTAAAAATAGGATTAATGTTTAATTTACAGTGTTAGAGATTTTTGTGAAGAGGAAAGAACTTTGCTATAGTGGGCTCTTAGCCTGTAATAGTACTGGTTTGGGTTTTTTTTTTTTTAACTACAAAAAGCAAACATCAATAAATAAATAAAAGCATCTGTTTGAATGAAAAATGTCCCCCGGCTCAACGAGCTGCAGTGAGCCTGTCAGTGTATTCTCCATCAGCATCTCCAGAGGATGCTAATGCAGCTCCACCTGCCACGAGCACAAAGAGGCTTCAGGAGCTGTTCTTTATTTTGGGGCCATCCTTGTGTAGAGTGAGGCTGTCTGATACTTGGGCTGGTGTTAGAAAGGAGTTTTTAGGAGTTTATGGTCGTTGACATTAGCAGAGGGTTGATGTAAGGCCTTATTAACCATGATTCCCACTTGGTTTTTAAGGTGTTTGCCCTGTTTGAAGTTATTAATGGCCACTGGTAAAATGATGAACTTTGCCAAGAGCATATCCAGGCAATATCAGGTGGTGAACCCAAACAAGCTTTTCATCCCAGTGAGATACCCAGTGACTTGAAAAATGTGGTTTGTATCCTCCCAGTTTAACTCTTTTCATCAGGAGACTGCTCATAACTGAGACATGTAGAACCAACTAATTTCACACATCCTGTCTTATTCCCTCATCTTTCCTCTTCGCTTTCCATGCACAGCTTATTTTTTTTAGAAACTCATTCTTGTAATAGTTAGAAAGAGTCATAGTTTCTTAATGAAATTCCTTACTTCTGACACACTGTAAAAAATAGCAACCCCTTAAGTAGACATCTGCTTGGAATTTTTGCAACGTTTAATATTTCCTAGAATAGAGCTATAAATCGCCTTCTACCAGCTTCAATGTGCTAGTCAGTGTAACTCTTGCCTGCTTTGGGCAGCCATAGGCTTTTGGGTGAGAGTTACATGGAAAGATCCAAAGTGGGGCCAGGAATGGGAGCTACAGACGGGTGTGAGCAAGTATGGTTTTCAAATTAAAAAATGCAGAGGAGAGCAGAGAGATTTAGAAGTTTTCTGAAGGGTCTGGCCCCCTGTGACTGAGCACAGAGAAGAGGACTAATAGTTACTTGTTGCAAAGAGAAAAAAATTACCATCCAGGACAAACAGAACAGCAAACGCAGGCAGAAGCCATGGGAAGGAAAATCAGAACAAGCTGGTGACTGCAGAACCATGTTATTGAAGTTCTGCAACCTGGGAGCTCACAGTTACATATACATTTCTCTGAGACTACCACAGTGGGAGGTGATGCAGACTAAGAAGGCTGGCAGCTAAACCTGAAAAAGTTGGAAATAGCTGTTTTCCTCAGGGATTTGATTAGCCCAGAATAGGTGAACTGAATCAGGAGACCAGGCCCTCCAGCAGTGGAACTGCTGAAAGCCTGGAAGGGAAACCTGAGGCAGAATAGCTGAAGCGTCACATCACATGGTGATGTACTGCAGATCTGCATCCTGCTAAGTTGAACTACTTTTTATTCCTTGGAGAAAGGGCTCATTAGGCCTCTTAATTATTTTTCTAACTGCTAGAACTCCAGATGCCATTATGTTACGTAAAATGACAAATGTATTTTTAACTTGTAAAGCATGTGAACTTTAAGCTCCTTCCAGTGATATGAATACAGCTCCATTTCGATGCATGACTCATCTTCACATGTAGGGAAAAAAGCTCAGCATTTCACATCCCTGGAACCACACTCTGTGCACCAGGGATGAGCGACAGTTGCTGTGGGAACCATCACTTTTAGTATCCTGACTGTGCATCCGAAAGTGCCGGGAAACACTGACCGCGTCTTTGGTCGCGTTTAGTGACTGCATGTAGTGAGAACACCCCTTCGGTAGCCAAGCGCCTGAAGGATCATTGCCCGCTGTCGAGTCTCATTGCAACAGCCTGTTTAACACAGGGTTCGGAGCGAACGTGGCGATCCTTCCCGGAGGAGCCATCGGGGGAAGGGCCGGCGGTGCCACCGCGCGGGCGCGCTGCGGTACCAGCCCGGAGCCGCCGCCACTGCAGCCTCATTTCCCCCGTCTATCAGGGCGGTTTACCCCAATAAATTAATATCGTGCTTAAAATCACCGCCCCAAATCACCTTAAAATCACCGCGGGAGTTGTTCCCCACCAGGGTTGTTCAGGGGAACCCGAACAGTGCAAGCTGAACACGAGGCAGCTCCCGCTCCCCGCTCGGGCCCGGCCCAGTCCCCGCCGGTTGTGGGGGGCTCGGGCCGGTCCCGCCGCC
>VZTH01001300.1:0-44922 GCA_013397815.1 Aleadryas rufinucha
AAAATCATCATGGCATCACCCCATCTCTGAATAGTTGGCTCTGCACATGGCAAGTCACTGTTTCTAGTGCTCTTACCACACTGAAGACTGCTTTGAACTAATAGATTAAATATGAATTTTAGAAAGTATGTGTGTTCCAAGTATTTTGCTGAAATATGGCTTAAATATCATTGTTTCCCTGGGACATGTTCTGATTCTTGACTTGTGACTCTCAACTGATTTATTATTTATACTGCACCTTCAGCATGCCGCAGTAGCAAACAAACATTTTGCTCTTATTTGAACACCTGTTTCAACCTCTTACATTATTGTAAACTTGATTGTTGCAATGAAATAAAGAAAAACAAAAAACGAGAAGTAGACGACATCTTGGGGCTAAAACTTCTGCAGCACTGAATGTAGAATAGAGCTCTTGATACGCTGCCCTAAGTACCACATCAATACCAATAAAAATAAATGGGACGTTGAACTGGTGCATGGACTAGCATCACTGAGTCACCTCTCCCAGACAGTCCCTTGAAAAAAGCTTTCTGTTTTCCCTAGAGATGGAAACCGCTTTCTTTCTAGAACAGGAGTCCTCTAACTCCCTGTCAAATAAGGCTGCCCAGCCTGTTTCTAAATGAACTCACAACTCATCTTCATCCCCCAAACCTCAGGTGGGAGCCCTGGAAATCCTGTAGCAATTTAGCATTGAACAGATTTTAAAAGAAAGCCTTTAAAGACTATGGTAGTTATCTTTATCTACAGCCATATCTTCAGTCAGGAGTTTAATAATGGCTGAACAGATGGTGAGCAGACCTGTCCATGTAGCAGTAACTGCTAGTGAGAACTTGTGTGAACACCACTATGTGATTATCCCTATGCCCCCATCCCATGATTATTTGAACTGGAAAATATAAGTTTTTAATAACTACATTTTTCTAAAAAATTGGTTTTTATCTTACTGGCTTATTTTTCCACAAAAAGCAGTGAAACACTGAGCACTCACACATTTTTGGCAAAGCACAGAGCATTGCCTGGAGAAAATGAGAAAGAAAGTAACCATCGTACCCTTCAACCTGTTAACACTCAGGGCTGAAGTACTGCATCACTTCAGTGATCTCTGCAGAACAGAGCTTTTCTTTCCAGGAGGAAAAGCTTTGGCAGGCAAACTCACTACCTCTTCCCTGCTCTGTGTGACCTTTTTGCAGCTGGGAGAGTGAGAGGCCTAATATGAATATGGATTAATACATGTAGAATCTAAGGAAATATGTAGATTAATAAGCAAGATATAAATTAGGAACCTACCTGTTTTCTGCTTGGAAATAGAGAGAACAAACTCAGTGTGGGAACCAGTATGCTTCTTCCATACACTTCAGTGTTGGGTATCTTTCTTACCTGTGCTCCAATCAAACAGAGAAACTTGAAGTCCACACTGATGAAGTGCTCTCCATCCCGGACAAAAGTAAAGGTTATCATTAAAGCCATACTTCCCCTCAATCTGATCGTCTGCACAGTTTGGAAGAGAAATAGTATCTGCTGAAGATTTCCAGCAATTCTTCCTATGTTTCTAGAAGAACAAATATGTTCTCCAATATATAATATATGTTTAAATACTTACTGACCAGGAGAGGTTGTTGCATCTGAGACAGACAGTGCACTAAGCCCCAGAGATCCCTGTGAGGTATAAAGCTGGTTACACCACTTAATACCCACTTCTTCAGTAAACTGAGGTTCAAGGAGCTGCACTGTGAAACCCTTAGTTATCTTGAAAGTCTCAGCTGAGGACAGCACCTTCTCACTTAGATCCTCAAGGAAAGGTTTATTCAGAGAAGCAAGAGTGAAGATGCAGGTGGAGCCTAAGCTGCACAGGGTCCTGAAAGTGTGTTTTGTTTCTTCTGCTGTGTGGGAAGGTGTGGTTCTTAGGCTGCTTCTCTGTTCTTGATAAACTGTATGGAAGTTGAGTGCAGTCTAGGAGAAGCCAGAGAAAAAAAGGAAAGTAATATTTTTCAGAAAATTATATGACTTGAATTTAAAAGAGTTCTTGATTCTGTTTTCCATTATGTGTGTATATATACTATGTTCGGGCTGCATAAATTGTTTTACTTCTACAAGAAAAGCCAAAATATATTCACAAAATAAAATGTGTATAATTAATTAGAGGAAAATACACCAGACTATCAACAAATCTCCTGCATAATTAGAATAGTAATGTTGCTGTGCAGGAGTTAATAAAACTTTAATTTGTTTTTGCTAAGTCAATAAGCTATATACTATATGTTTTCTACTGAAAAACTAAAAGACCCTCTGGAAACTTCAGTGCCAAATATATGTATGTATGCACATGCTACTGAGCAATTTATCAAATAATAAATCTCTGTGGAGGACAAGCACATTACAGTCAACTATGTCGTGCTGTTGTGAAAAAGCATCATACTGGGATGTATAAACAGCCATACAGACTGCAAGACACACACAGTAATTACCATTTCCAGTATGGGTGATGCCTTAGGTGATGTACTGTGTTCATTTTGTGCACCACAATTCAAGAATGAAGTGGACCATTTCGACAGCAAAAAGATTGATCAAACCTCTGAAACTTATGAGTGTTGGAGAAAGAGAGAACACACTGGGGTTATTAAGCCTACAAGAAAGGAAATATATGGGAGACACAGTAACAGTCTTCAAATATGTGCTGCCTTCTGCCAAAGACGAATAATCTGCTCTCCTGTCCCTGCTGAACAGGCCAGGAAATAGTGGCCTTAAATTGCAGGAAGGAAGATTCAGGCTACACACTCGTGGGAACAAAAAAAATCTGAAACACTGGGAAGTACCATAATAAAGTTTGCAATTAAAAGCTTTAGCTGGTGAAAATTCATATGGACTAGATTAGATGAATATTTTTTTCAGTAATGACATAGGTATGTATGGAGTTGTTTTGAAGGCAAGGTTCAGCTTAATATTGCTCCTCTCCTGTTTTCTTATCTGTGATTCTGAGACATCTGCGCAGCACTCCACAGCTAGTTTTCAGTCTGGGATAAGAGGAGGCTGCAATGCTCTTTTCTCCGATTTGAAGCACAGGGTATTTAGTTCAGACCAAAGATTCATGGCTTTAGTTTTGAGTCTAATTGAATTGGATGGTGGAGTTTTGAGGAAGTCATCAGGGAGAAACAGAATTGAGGAGTGAAGTGTAAATAGAATCAGCTTTTAGACAGTCTGGGGAAAGAAGTTCGTAAGTACTTTGTAAGTTTGAACCTCATTGACCAAAAGTGTTGTGCTCAATTGGTCTTTCAAGTCGATCATGCTGAAAACCTTCGACCACATCTTTAGTTCTGAAACTAAATAGAAAGTGAGATTCAGAGTCAGTTTTTTCCCATGAAATTTATCTTGCCTTGATAAACCTCTAAAAATATAAAAGACAAGACTAAACTTAACTGCTGGCAATCCTTCAGGAAAAAGATACTTTTTCCTGACCTCTACAACTTCCACCTGACAATGCTGCTCCTTGATATGTGGCACTTAGATTTCCTATTCCTTCATAATGAAATGCAAATGGTTGATGTGCTGTTCAGAAGATGTTCATAGTTATCTTTTTGTAACTAAATTAGGCAAAATTCTTAACTGCATTCTTATATAGGCAGTTATATCAATTGATATGGTACTTTATTCTACCCTCCTTATAAGCTGTCTCATCTTATTTGATTAGTTCTGTAGTCACGATCTGCTGTAAATACCTGGCTGAAATATTCCTTCATAAAATAACTCTTCAAATGCTTATATAATTATGTATCCTCAATAAAAATATCTTTAGGAAGAGGATTGGAGTCTAAAGAAACACATGCCCACAATAGTTATGTAAATTGGATTCTAATTAGGATCTTTCCCTTACAAATCACACTGGATAAATCCAAATCTTCAAAAGGTCACTTTTGTAATTTTTCAATGTTATGCTGCTGAGTACTATGGGAGATTCTGAGTCTCAGCATTAAAGCTGGAAATGTTTGAGGGCTGTGGACAGAGCTCCCACGGAGAGGCATAGGAAGTGCAGCATGACAGATGGAGGTAGCGCCTTTCCGGGAACATCTCTGCGCAGGGAGGTTATGCTTCTGTCCCACAAAATGCTTCCCTCAAATCACAATCCCCAAAGTCCTTCTGAAGAAAACTGTGAGGAAATGGGTGCATGCAACAGTATCAACAGATAGAAAAGTGGTTTGCCCTGGTGTAGTTGCTGGACAACATTTGTCAGAAATGTTAAAACAAGGGCAGAACTTCATATTTCCCACTCCTGCCTCTGAATTTTAGGCACTGGATCATCACTGCTTATCTTTACCTTCCTTTTGCATGAAGATGAAGTAGATGAACAGTAAGAGCAATGAACATGAATATTTTTTGTAATTGTAAACAATCCTCATTAGTGAACTAAACAGTAAAAATTTGGTTGATTTAAATATTCAGATCATAACTTTGGAGGAAGCGTAAGAGCACCTAAGCTAAATTGCAACAGCAAATTTTTCTGTTCCAGTAATGCCTTTGGCTAAGTAAAACTTGTGATATATGCCTGGATCTATTAGTGACAGATATATTTTATAATAGGGATTAATCATACAATAAAGATCAATCATTTATTCTCATTTTTTAAACCAGAGAGACACGAATGCTTGTTAAGATTCTGAGGGAAGGGAAGTAATTTATGTCAGTAATTCAATATCAGATTTTGTGAGAAAGGCTAAATGAAGCATTTTTGAAAACTAGACACAAAGGCCAGATTGCTCCAGTATAGGCCAATTTTACTCCTGTTCCATCACTGAATCTGGGATGCACTATTTTCTATAGAGCAGCTGAAGAGACTGGCAATTTTCATTCTATCGCATTACAGTAACAGCATGTCCTTTCCCGTATCTTCAACCTTGAGCTATGTATATCAGCATCTTTAATATTTTTGGTTTGACAACACAAATCCAGGAAGCGTAAGATTATGGTAGGCATCTGTGAGCTATTTAAACGCATTTAAATAGATTTATTTCTTCAGTTAGTGACATCATACAAAGAGTTCCAACAACTGTAATAGAAATCTGATAACCTCTTCTAGATGATTGAGACATTTTTGATTCATTGCCTGCCAGAGGACAGTCAAATAGGTGTCAAAATGATGACATCCTCTGGACATTTTTCCTCTACCGGTATGCATTAATAATACATTTTAAACATGGCAAAGCAGCTTTGATTTCCATCTTTTAGTAATAACTGAAGTTAGAATAGGATTACTGTGTACTGTGAGTATGAAGGGGAGAGAGAGAAATGCTTTTCACTGATAAGGCAGAATCAGACAGAAGAAATGCAAGAAAGAAAGCAAAACAAACTGTGCAATCTCAAAGATATTTCTTTTTAATTTTGTGTGTTTTCTCTAACAGGAAATTAATTACGCTGAGCTAAAATTTCCATTCATTTGTTGTACAGAAGTAGTGGTGTTATTACTTTTCTCTTATAGTCTGCAAGATTGGATGAAAGTAATAAGAATTAAAGTCACAGAAAAAAAGTTCAAGTAGCAATTTATCTGTTAATTGTCTGTTCAGGGTTTAAATAAGGCTGTATTCATAAATATACCTTCAAAAGTTGTTCCTTAGTATGATTTTTAACTCCTGTAAATCTATTTACCCAACATTGATAAATCACAGAAAATTATTTAAAAATATCCAGAATTCTGAAAATTCATGCTCTGTGTATTGGTTTAGGAGTTATCATCATAATTTGGTGCTCTTTTCAAGCTGAATACAATAATACTGAGAATTTTAAACAAGCTCTAGGGGTAGGAAAATATGTACACAAAAATGAAAAGCAAGCTTTTTGTTAAAGAATTTTACACTTGTATATGATACAAGAATATATGAATGTAGCATTCTCTTTAGTATTATGTCCCTATGCCACACATTATTGAGTCTACAAAGCCAGAAGTTGATTTTACAAGAGCTTAAAATATATATATAAGCAATGTCATAGGATTTATGATATCACGGAGTGATGGGAATTTCCTTTTACCCTTAAACACTGCTATTGTTCCAGATTGACCCCACAGATTCAACAATACCATCATAGATACTGTAACTCTTCTTATGACAGAGTGATTGTCGGGCATCAATTCTACGTATGGCAAAGTGAGTCAGGAAGTTTTTGGGGTTTCACTAAAGTCATTGTGACTCCCAAAACTGTTACATCTTGTCTTCTTAGCTAGATTTGTTCAGGAGCTGCCAGATGAATGTAGTGACCAGACAGCTGCACTGAGGTTTCCAGCTACAGCTGAACTTCCTTTGTGTTGTGAGCTGCTGAAAATAGTTTTGAGGGCAGCTAGGAGAAGTTGTACTTAGGCAATGAATTCAATGTCTTTGTAACATGGCTGCTTTCTGTTCAGCTGACTACGGCTATTTTTTACTCCTTGGAAATAATATAAGTAGCCCTGCATCCAAATAACTAAGTCAAAATAGTAGCCAAATTAATCTGCACAAAAAAAATATGGAAAGAGATGCAAGGTGGTCTGACTGTAAATGAAATAGGGGTATTTGACTCTCAGAGAAATATTTCTATCCTCCTGGCACATATTTTTCTGGTGTCCACTCTTAGTAAAAAGAAGTAGAATGGGAATTTGCTGTTAAGTATTTAAAGTAATATGAATAAATAATATGAATAAATAATATAAATATAATTATAGTATAATATTATAAATATATATCTGAATCAATGTAATAAAAATATTGTGTTCCAAGAAAACATACACGAAGCAATGAAGAAGAAAACAAAACAAACAAATTAGGTTTTATCTTAAAATTCACATGAACTAATGGGTGGAAAGATATTCTTAGTCTCTCATGAGTGCATGGAAACCCGTAGGGAAATGGAAATGAATGTCATGCATTAATTTAATCAGTATCTCAACATATGTGACATCTGTCCAAGAAAAGCTATTTATAGTACCATATGGACATACAGGGTGCTGTGTGGGCTGACAGTGCACTGGAAATAACACTAATGGCCTTCTCATGTCTGGGCCCTCCCTGTGCTCTCAAAAACCACACGTGACCTAAAATCCACAGAGAAAACAAGAATGCAATCTAATTAAAATCTCTAAAGTAACTAAAATGTGAATGTTATGATACGAGGCAAACATATTTTGCTAGGCTTTTCTTTTTACATTATTCAGAAGATATAAAGAAAACCAGTACATAAGATAAAGGGCATGAAAAAGGGGGAAAGAAGATGAAAGCATGATTGGAGGAAGGCAAAAGCAGGCATAGCTTAGGATCCTTCTCAAGAAAAAGTCCTACAGAAATTCATGCTCAAGAAAATCATGTATGGATTTGATTACCTATTTCCCATAAACTCTTAAGTACTCATTTATTTTACAGCAGAATGCTAACAAAATGCAATATGGTTTTCATTGCTACCAGCTCAGCAAAACATCACACAATACTGACTTTACAATCAGCTTGTATTGAAAGCAATGCATTTGAATCAAAATGCTCATCTCTAAACACCTTTTCCAAAATTATGAACAAACAAATTCTGTAGTGTAAAAAATGAAAGCAACAATCCTATTAATAGTAAAAAATTTAATTTAAAAATGTTAAATATTTCAGTTATTTCTCTGTGTTCCCTCAGAGAAAAACGTTTAAATGAGAAAATCCTTTGCAGCTTTCAAAATTAACTGACTCTCCTGCTGGCAGTCAAAGCTCAGAAGCCAGCTATTCTTTTCCATTAGAATAATCCCTCTATGTCCTGGAATGAGAATGGCAGTATTCGTGGAGGCGAGCTTCAAAAACCAATGGTGGCTTCATTCCCTCTGCTAATTGAATTTAGTTAATCTTCTGAGAACTGTTCTACTTTCTCGGTTTCATAACAATTATATTCTGCATTATCTACTAGTGTACACTAGTGACAACAAAAGAAAATAAAGTTTTTATGACCCTTGCATTAAAATTGAAAATCAATTTGGGATGCCTTCCTAGAAGGGCATGGTGCTGACAAACAAGAATTAACTGGTCTTAATACAGTACTAACAGTGTCTTGTGGCACAGAGAAATATATCACAGAGCTTTAAGTTTTATTAATAAAAGAAACGCTGTACAACTAAACAGGAAACATAATAGCAGACTACTGGTTTAAGGAAAGAAAGAGTGGGAAAACTACCTTGTATTTATGAAACCAAGGAAACACAGCATAGATATAAGTAAACAAAAATCATAGCCAATGTCTATGGAAACATACACTATTCATCGGATACAATCGTACTACCGACAACCATCCCAAATCACTCCAAAAGCAACTGTGATAAACCTCTGGTATTTGAAGATTTTACATGACATTCGCCAGAGGATAAATTAAAAATTATTAATTTATAATGCTAAATTTATACACATAGTATATATTAGCACACATAGTATTTTCATCTTTCTGAAGTCTATCTATTTACAGCTTTAACTTTGTACTGAGAATGAGGATAGCAGAAATAAGGCTGGCAACATGAAGGCTTTGCAGGAATAGACCTTGCTGACCTGAGTCCTGATCATATTTATGCCTTCCTGAAGAATGCATCAAGCAATTTCCCTCTCACAGGTCATGAAGTGTAACACACAGAGAATTTTTCAGAAGCAGAATTTTTTTAATGGTAAGGCGGAGGTGAGAAAACATCAAAGATGATCTGAGATAGTACTGAAAGTTGCCTTTTATTTTTCAGTTAGACTGTATATAAAGATTTGATTTTCTTGTTAAAGGTTAAGCAGAAGTTTGTCAGAGTGCTTTTAAACTATTTAAAAATGTGTTCATACATTCAAGAGAGCCTTTAGTTTATATGACAGATAAAGGAACACACTTTCTGTTCCATAAATTCTTTTTATGTCATCTATTTCCATATTATTGTTAATATCTTGCCATCTGAAATACATTCACTTCAGGATAGCTTTTATTTTCATTCATCTTAATCAGAGGAGACTGTATTTTCTTTAAGTTCAGCATTATAAAAAGAGTTAGTTACACTGCAAAATCCTAGGTAAAATAATGGATAGAAAATATGTTAAATACTATATTGAAAGGAGTGCTGCCATGCTATTCTCAGTACAGTCATTACTCTCAGACATACTATATTTTACTGTTTTCTTCCTGAATCTATTGATTCTCAGTGTCTTTGGACTTAAAGAGCTTGATTTAGCTGCATATTTGACTTGCACGATTTCCTTTGAATTTTGCATGACAGGTAGGAGGTATGAGGTGATCCTCCTCCCAGCTTTTGCTCAATACATGCTTAGACTTCTGAAGTATTCATTATTCCATCTGTGCCAATGAAGTAAGGAAGGAAAAACAGGAAAACCATTAAGAAAGTGTATACACTAAAGTCCTGGCTGTTCAAATTGATTTTATATGTTTCTACACAGAAGTAATGGTGCTGTAAATCTGGGCATTTGAAATCTATGCAGCAAAACACACCCTGAGTTTTCTGGATAAGAAACAGTGATAGATTCTGTGCCTGGCTGATTTAAGCCTGCTGTGATACAACAATACTGTCCCTTACTATGACAAAACATGGATGTAAACAGACTTTTAAACCTCAAACAGGAGCGTTTGGTTCAACTACTCACTCAAAAAGTCTGTCTGGCATTTTCTTTTCTGGGTCTTAGCTCTTGTAAGAGAAACACTGGTCAAAAATTAGATAGGATCTCTTACTCTGCTGAATATGGTTTTACTGGTAAATTGAGGCATTTTCTGTTGCTCTGGTCTTTAACCAGAGAGGAATCACAGCCAGTTGAAGCCCCTGCTTTTTTTCCTGCCAACTCAAACAGGCTTCACAGTTTGGAAAGCTGGGGCAGAAGCCCTTTGCCAGCATTGAAGATATGAAATTATCCTGAGCAGAGACTGGAGTGAGAAGAAACATCAGGCATGCTGCAAACTGATGGACCACAATCACAGAGAAAAAAACCCATAAAAGTTCAGCTTAGTGAGAAAATCATAAACACCCTGGATGTTCTACACAGCATAGATTGGCACCATCTCTGCTCTGCTTTATTTCACCACCGAATCCAACAGTGTTATGTAGCTTTCAACAGGCTTTTGAGCAACAGTGGTATCGTGGCTCTGAGCACTTCTGGCTCTGAAATAGAATGCAAATGTTGAAAACCTGCTGGCAATGGACATAACACACCCCCTTTCATGTCAGCTGTGAGAGCCTCAGATATTTTGTGCTCTAGACACTTCCAGATGGCAAATCTTCAGATGCTCCTTATTTCTAAGACAAACTGACAGTGTGCTTCTATGGGAATTGGGACTTGGAGGACAGTGAAATTGCAGAGTGCAATTAGCTTATCATCCAGTGCTCAAGTTATGATATAAACAGGTTTTAGCCCACCAGTTCACCAGCAGAACGACCAGCAGCACTTGCAAAATACACTTTGAGCTGGCTTCCTGCCAGCAGGTCTGAGCTGAACTACCCAGTACTGTTGATGAGAGAGCAAGGTCCTTCAAGCCTGTGCTGCTTGTGCAAGTGTGCCCTTATACACAGTGGCAAGGAACTGACCTCTTTAGATCGTTGGTGTCTCAGGCATCTGGGTGGAGGATGCTGTGCCTGCTGTCACCTCTGCTCCTTGAGGGACAGTCCTGCAGGAAAATATATCTATGTCCTCTGTCAGTCTTGCTTATGGGAGAATAATAGCTGGTCAAATAGGGAAACCCTTATTTCTCTCTCCTTGTACCACCACTTCATTAAGTCTTATATTCAGTTTTATATTTGTTTTCTACTAGCTAGAGCTATATTGATGCATTCAACCCCCCTCTAGAAAAACAAAGCTCTGCACCAATTCCCTTTTTTTGCAGTTGTTCTGTAAACGATCAATCACCCTTTTATTTGTAGGTAGGAAAAGAAAGAAAGGAAACAAGGAAATTTTGGCATTAGGACACATTTAAAGTGTTAAAATATGTTCACCATTCCAAATATTTCCCAAACATTACCATGAAAGCTTAGTGCTGTTTAAAAAAACCCAAACACCCCATGAAAACTTTTTGAAGGGAAGGAGAGAATACCAAAACAAATCCATTTTTACAGGTGCCTTTTCTATCAGTTTGGACCACACTGACATGCTATTGTAAGGGCTGTTGAAGTACTGAAGAAAACTGCTTTCTTGCTTTGAAGTCTAAGCAGATGACTTAATCAAGTACAGCGGCACTTTCAATGTTATCTTTCATTAATGGGAAGTCAGTTTTATGTCTCAAATTCAAACAGCTGCCTCCTCAGAGCAGAATTCTGCTCTTCAGGTGTCAGAGCTATGCTCTGGTACAGCCCTCAGCTCTGCTCTGTGTCTGTGCCTGATGATTTCCAGGAGCTCAGAAGGCAATTCATGAGGAAACAAAATGGCATGGTTTTAATGAACAGGATCAAAGATTCTGGGTCAGACAATCAGAGAAAAAGGGGTCCCTCCTGATTTTGATGAAGTTTCAAGGAGCTAAATGCTGCAATAAAGAATAACTTTTGCAATTGCCTTTCTCTCTTATCATTAGATTAATGCAGAAAAAAGTGACACTTTAAAAGGTTTAATGCTGAGCTTAGAGCTGTGCACTGCTGCTAAGTGGGTGTTTTTCTTGTTGAAAGAGCAATGCAACAAGGAGACTCACATTGCTTCCTTTCTAAATTGCAGGCTGATACCCATTTATAGTTCTAATTCTAGGTCATTATTGGGAATAGAGGATTGTAGTGTACCCTCTTTTCATTTTCCATGACTTCAATGACATTAACAATTCTGACTCAAGAATCAAGTCTTCTTACAACTCATACGAAGAAGTCCCTTCACACAGCATTTCACTGTCTTGCTATAGGTTTCAATCTTGTTTGTACACATTTTAACAGGATGATATGCTGCATGTTTTCTCTTTATAAACCCTCTGTCTCTGATTATTTGTCTAAAAAAGATTTATCCCATTTCAATTCCCTCTCCCAGGAAACATGAGATTTAATAAATACTTTTTAAATCCCTTTATGCTTCAGAAGTATGTCTTTCACACCACATTTCTAGAGATATTTTTGTTCAAGCAACTTTTTATTGACAGGTTGACAAGAATAATTTCGGTTCAAAGCAACTCTGTCTTTACGATCACACTTCTCTTTAATATTGTGTATTGGGTCTGGCTGAGATGGAGTTAATTTTCCCCGTATCAGTCCTCACAGTGCTGTGCTATTTACTGGTAGCTAGAAGGGTGTGGAGGGCACACTGGTGTTTTAGTTACTGCTGAGCACTCCTTGCACAGCATCAGGGCTGCCTCGCTAACATTCCTCTCACACACACCTGAAGACTTGGGGTTGGGCAAAATCTTGTCAGGGGATGTAGGGACATATCCAGGACAGGTGATCCAAACTGGCCAAAGGAATATTCCATACCATGTAATGATTGATCAGACATAAAAGCTAAGAGACAAGAAGGTGTGAGGGCAGCTTTTGCTTTTTTAAACTGCCTTTATCTTGACCCATGGACTTTTTTTCCATCTTATTTTCTCCCCTCCCTGTTGTCCTGAGGAGGGGAGTGATAGAGCATCTTGGTAAGCATCTCGTATTCAGACAAGGTCAACTCACCACATGTCAGCAGCAAAATTTTACTTTTCATGTTTTAAATATGAAATACGGGCTATGAGTCTTAAGGAAAATACTCTTTTAGTCCACTGCAACAATGACTGTGAATGAAACATAGAAATGCAAAATTTTAAACTACGCAGTATCATAGTAGCAAATCTAAACCAAAAAAGACAGCTACTTTCCAGGCAGTATAATGCACTGTCAGGATACAGCCAATTTTTAGGGATGTTAAAAAGGAATTCAAACCCACTTTGATTTCTATTCTATATGTTAAATGTACTTCTGTATCTTAAATATACCCCTATTGGTAGAAAGTAATTTTATATTGTCTTTGTCCCTAGTTCAATAAGTTCTGTTTTCAAGGAACTAAGTTTTATTTTAAGTTGAGGAAACACCATGTCTTCACAAGAAGGAATGTGCTGCTTTGGGCTGAGGTAGGGTTAGCTGGCTGCCAGTTGGGGTTAAATCACAACAGGAAGCAGAATAATTTGCTTAATCATATTCTGTGTCTGAAATAAAAACGAAAAAGCAGTTGTCTCCCAGTATTGTGTTCAGACAATTAGGAAGAGTCCTACACCTTTAAAAGAAAGCCACCATGACAGCACCTTCCCTCACTTCACAGCTTCCTTTGTATGCTTCATCTGTGTGGTACGTAATGGAGTGAACCTTGTTGTTGAATTCTGTTAAAAGTAGCACTATCACAAACTCATATTAAAACCTACTTTTTGCTAATACCTTTGATGGTGTTTCCTTAAGAGGACAAAATCAGTCACTCACAGCAGGAGGGGAGTGATAGAAGCAGCTTTGGTGGCACTTGGCATCCAGCCAGGGTCAACCCACCACAAATTACCAAACAGGTTGGCTACAGAAGAGAGAAAAATCACTGTTAATATTTCAACATTGATCAGAAGAAAGACAAAACACTTTCTCTTGCATTTTGCTCTTCCTAGGGTGTAGAGGATAAAGAGACCCACTATCCCTCTTGGATTTTGATTCATATTCTTTCATCTGATTTCAATATTATAGTCCCTGTTGTTTTCTCATGGACATATGGGAGTTTAATTCAAGATCCCAATCCTTCATGTCAGTTTATGCACAAATACTTTAGAGTAAGCATGACACTAGTGATCAAGATATGCAGACCTTACATCTACATCAGACCAACCTGCAGAAATTTACTGTTTGATTCCTAATGGCATTGGCATGGGTCAGAAGGTTTGATGACTTGCAGGGAACATTGAAATCCTCTTAGAGAAAAAACAGATCTCACCCAGCTTTAATTGGAAGAAATTCTTCCATATTGAAATTCACTTAATTGAATCAGCTACAGACCATCACTAGAAGTTTTTGTATTTATTTTCTAAAGTGATGCTTGGAGATGCTATGGCAATCACTGAAGTCAGAGCAAAGTTCTTTCTTAATTAAATCAAAGTAAAAGTTTGGATTGAAATTTTTCCTTGGTTAACATTTTGGATCTTATTCAAGGGGTAAGAATAATATTGATAAGATGCAGCAAGCCTATAAAATGTGCGATTTTAGTTTGTTAATTTTGGTTTGGTTTTTTTTAGAAGTCACAAAATCCAACAAAAAAGTGCTAGGATTAGGATATTAAAAGCCAAATTGCAATGTAAACTTTCTTTCAAGTCTTTCTCCAATTAGTCCTTCTCAGCTTATCTCACTTGTGGGTTCCTTCCCCACACCAGAGAAGTAGGAGTGGTATGCTCCCAGCAGTACCATTGCAATCCATTAAGCTGTTACTCCAGCAGCTGAATATAGTTCTGCTTACAAGAAACTAATTTCCTCTGGTCTTGAAATTGAGGAAATGAAACAGGACAGGCCTTAAAATCCTGTCGCCCCCTGCTGCTCAGAGAGCCGGGGAGTGACTTGGCTGAATTAGAGTTCCCCATTAGTGATGGTGTAAGTGGATTTCATGCTCTGCGCTCACCTTAACCTGACGAGACTCCGTCTCTCTCTGCAAAGCCTCTCCACCAATTTCCCTCACAGCTCAAAGCTTAATGGGCCATTCAGGAGCTAGACTGCTCTTCGCTGGCCCTACAAATAATAATTTCTATAAGCCTGGGACTTTGATCCACAGGTATTCCCCTCTCTGCAGCCTGATAATTCACCTCTAATTACTGCTGCATGAACACCACCATTCTCTCAGGCTCAATTCCATATCCTTTCTCCTCTGTGCTACTTGGTACATCAGAAAATCAATAGATGGCTAAGGCAAGCTCTCCCATAGCTCTGCCTTCCCCAGATTTAGCCTTCCTTAGCAATTCTAATGCTTGCTTCTATTTGCTTTTCCCAGCCTGTGAGAGCTGCCATTTTTATTCCCTGTGCCTGATCTGATTCCAGACTATTTCAGACCTGATCTCAGGTCTGTTTTGTGAATGCCCTTGAATGAACCTCTTCTGTGGCCACATGAGACTTCAAAATCTTGTCACAGATTTTCAAGTCCTAATTGAGTAACAAAGGGCGATGTTATTCCACAATTAACCTTCAGTTACATGGCATCACTTCTTACACATGATAATGACATTTGTACTGATGTAATTCTACGCATAGTTTGATTAGGTGATTTTAATACAGGTATAGAAATATATGGTAAAAAATTACCGGTAAAATTGTGAAATGATTAGTCTTGGATAAAAAGGACATTTTGGACAGTGAGATATTTCTTATTTCTTACTACTTATTTCTGATTTCTTATTTCTTATTTATCCTTATTTAAAGTGGATAAAGTAAAAAACCCCATATATATAAATTCCTTCTTGTAATAGGGATCACTTACTTTGTGAGGTCAAATGTTTCTTTTATGCATTCTCATTTTAGTAGTCATAGCTAAGGTTCGACAGTTCTAAATCTGAAGCCCTAAAAATAAGCTAGTTAGGATGATCATTTTGAAAACCGTAAATTTCTAAAAAGTTTCCTCTGAGTAAACCAAGGTCATAATTTCATACAGGGAGTTTTAAATTAACAAAGATTAGAATACATTAACATCTATATTAACATACATTAATGTGGTAATCCATCTCAAGTCCTGGTCAATGATATTTGTGGGGTTTTTGTGTAATTTTTCCTACTATGTATATGTATGTCTTCAGCAAGAAACTATTAAAAGACCAGGTGATGCTGAAACAATTCTGATGCATTTACGTACGGATAAAGAAAGCTTTAGTATTCTGCTTGTCTTGGATAAGACTTTCTCTATAAGATCAGCACAAGGAGCAATTACCTGCCTGAGAGAATTTCTGAAATCGGTTTTCCAGCAAACTGGCTGTATCCTATTATTTCCTCCAGCGCTCTGCAGACACATGTTTTGTGTCAATGCATCCTGCTCAAACAAGCGAGATCACACTGAAGCAAAGGATCTTGCCCAAGAGGTTAAGATTTCAGTGCTGTGAGAAAATGTGTGACCACGGGACATTGAACTGCCTCCATCTTTCATCAGCTCCACAGGAGGAGCAGCCCAGCTCGTTGCAGACTGACTCCTTTCATTGGGATGCTGGACAGGCACCCCTTGGGCCTAGCTGTGTACAAACAGCCTAAAAAATGCCTCTCTCTCACCATGTGTTTGCTGCAGGTGAGAGCAATGACTTATTCTCCAGTTAGTTGGCACAAGGGAGAAAATGAATTTCTATTTTTTTCTGGGCAGATAATCATTAGAATGGCATGAGTTGGAAGGGACCTTAAACATCATCTAGTTCCAATCCCCTGCCATGGGCAAGGACAGCTTCCTCTAGATCAGGTTGCTCAAAGCCCCAGCCATCCTGGCCTTGATCACTTCCAGGTATAGGCCATCCGCAACTTCTCTGGGCAACCTGTTCCAATGCTTCCCCACCCTCACAGTGAACAATTTTTTCCTTATATCTAATCTAAACCTTTCCTCTTTTAGTTTAAAGCATTCCTCCTTGTCCTGTCACTACATGCCCTTGTAAAAAGTCCCTCTCCAACCTTCTTGTAAGCCCTGTGTAGCTACTGGAAGGTTCTCTAAGGTCTACCTGAAGCCTTCTCTTCTCCAGGCTGAACAACCTCAGCTCTCTCAGCCTGCTCTCGTGGGAGAAGTGCTCCAGCCCTCTGATCATGTTTGTGGCTTCCTCTGCACTCGCTCCAACAGATTCACTTTTTTCTCATGTTGGCAGCTCCAGAGCTGGAGAAACAGTGCAAATTACAATAGTATTTGTGGATCTGGGGGTTTAAGCTGTAAATGTGAAATCTTTAAAGCAAAATAGAAGGAAAAACACCCATCAAGAAATCTTACATAGTAGAGAACAGTAGAGCATATATGAAGGGGAAATCCTTAGCCGACAGGGAAGCAATAAATGGGACTAAATCAAATGAAACTGTAAGGGCACAATTTCAGCACATATACTGTGAATTACTGAGGATGAAACAACAGTAATATTTGGAACTGATCTATTCTTCATTCTCTTTGAGAACAAGGTAGTGTTTTATTAAAGTAGGAAGATTTTTTTTCTTTTTGTTGAGATTAGAGAGGTATTAATGAGAATGGGTAGTAGTTTCCTGGCCAAGGGATTACAAACTCATTGTAAGTAGTGGGTGCCTCATTTCTGGATGTCCAACTGTAGACTCTTCCTTTGAACAGAATTTTAACAAAATTACTGAGAAAATGTATTTTGAAAATAAAGTCCTTTCAAGAGTCTCCATTTGTGCAAACAAAAATTAAAGCAGCTGAAAACACCAAAGAACTCTTTAGAAGCATGTCCCAAGGCTTAAGGGGCATTTACTTGTTCTTCAACAGTATAGGACTGACATCTGGGAAACCAAGGAGTCTTTCCTTCAATTAAGAGTCAAAACAAACCAGGAAGGCAAATGACAGCTTTTTATGTATTTCTTCTTACTAAGACATGCTTTTCTTTTCCTTGCATGTGACTTAATATTCCTTCACTAAAAGGATAAGTAGGGTCCATATGACCTACACACAAAGTTTTTCTCCAGCCTCATGGTATTTGATCTTTAGTTAAGCAAAACATTGTTAAGGACTTGCTAGGACCTTCCCAGTAAAATAGCTACATTTTAATAGAAATAAAAAGAAGATACAAGAAATCCAATATATTAAATCACTAAATCTTGAGAGACTGTAATGCCCTCAAGGACTATGTAGATAAATTGGCAAAAAAATTCATATTCTGGTGAAAGAAAGGTTAAAATTACAAAAAAAGCATTGTAAAAGTTATGTCGAAATTACTGAATTTGTTATATACTCTATATAGCCAGTTGTCCTGGCTATAAAGAGTTTATTTTTTATTCTACTTGAGTGAAAAACAATTTTCATGCTCTTGTTTAAAATGAACAGACAGCAAGTGAATAGACCTTTTCCCTGGGCATATGTGAGATTCATATCTTTAAAAAAATATATGAAAATGATTTAGAATTATTTTCAGGAAACACATGAAAACCGCAGGGAAATCTTTTTCTATAGCAGTAGGAATAAAGTACTGCGGTCTCTATTATTTGCTTCCATCAGGAAACCACAGAGCTAAGGGAATAGGTCAAGAAATGGATGGGCTTCATGAAGTTTTGTATCAAAAACTTTCAGACTTCCTGAAGGTTACATTGCAAGCCTGTGGACTGTGCTGTAACTTTAAACATTGCCATACACTGTGCCAAATATTTTAGATGCACCAGAGAATTTTAATGTCTTTTACAATTGCTGTACAGCAAAATCAATGGTATCTTAACAGATTTTTCCATTTATAGGTGAATCCTTAAGTATTTTATTTTCAGCAATATCACCTTCTTACAGCAGACCCAAAGAAGATTTTTTAATTAGCTCCTATTCTATAAAATTAGTCTTTTTTATTATGCATTCCAGCATAATCATACATGGGTCACTAAAATGAATAAACTTTGGGATACCATCTTTTAGCATTAAGAATGCTGGTGTGTCAAAACAGTCTTTAAAAAGAGAGAAAGTTAGTATCTACCTGTTTATATATTAAATGTCTTCCAAGAATTTTCTTTGGCAAAAATACAGGTGTTACTTTTTCTGATTTCTCCTCAGATTTCCAACAACCTCAAATCATGCCGATTGTTTCAGCAGGGGAAACATTGGGACCATTCTTCAGTTCACCCTTCCAAAATCAAAGAAAAAAACATTTCTGAATACATTATGTGGCAAAAAATTATCTTGCAAATTGCTCAGAAGTGACCACATAGCACCAGTAGTGAATATTCTTTATATAGCTAAAATGTGAAAAACAATTTCCATCTGTTACCATTTTGATTTTTAGCACCACACCTTTCAGTGGTCTTTGAATACATTGTGTTCCTTTAGAATTACAGACCTTAAAAGACTGAATTTTCATTTTAATGCCCTTTCTTCATAGGAGAGGTGAAAATAAATGCTATCCAGAGCAAATCTGCCCCACAAAAAGAGGCTATAGTCTTAATTAAACTCATCAGATAAATGTGAAATGCAAGATGTAATGGATACTCATCTGGCAGCTTTCACAAGAACCCTAATGCAGCACCTAACCCTGTTTTATAGGATGGTCTGCCTTCAGTTTCACTGAGGCACTGTTCAAAGTACTGCCTGTAGCTCCTGCCACAGTTCTGTTTCAGGCAGAGTGAATCCTCAGTTTTGGAGAATGACATGAGTTCCGAAGCTGCCAGCACTCCCTGACAGGACCATGGGGTCTACACAGGCTCAGGCAAGATGCAGACCTGGGGGCATGCTCACGGCACCCCAGACTGTCACATCTGGTCCACAAGTACCCCGCATAAATGGCTTTATAGAAAGCTGCTCTTAGCCAGAGCCACAGATGCAAAACGGGATGGAGACAGGTATCACTTCTGGGCTACATTCACCTCCAGATTGTGACAAAAGCAAAGTGAAGGTCACTCTTTCCATTAGATTCTTTCAGGCATGAATGCATTGGTATGTGCATATTTTGAGACAACATCTGAGGGAAGTGCACAGGCTGGCAGGAGAGAAAATGCAGAAAATGCACAGTTGCTACAATTTTAAATTTCCCCATTTTCAGAATAATTACTAAAAACAATTCTGAGAATCTGATTTAAAGAAATGTGCTCCCATAATTTGTTTAGGATAGAAATTATATTGTGTGGTACTTTACACATGCAGTACAATCATATGCAGAACTGCAGTTTTAAGATACGATTTTATTCAAAGATGGACATTTAAGAGCAAAAGGAAAATTGTCATACCTTGCCGACATTGTTTTGCAGTTTCAGTGGCAAACATTTATCTGAAATGTTTCACATAGATCTTTGTTCCAACGAGGGAATCTCTACTGTTGAAAAATGCACATTTTAAATTTTAGTATACAGTATAATAGTATATAGAGCATAGAACATAACATCACATTGCAATACAGTTGCAATTTTACTCACTGGATATTGTCATTAAATTAGTGATGTAATTATGTTAAACATAAAAATTCTGGGATGTTCTGTGACAGAGATAGCAATTTCCTGTTCTGCAGTTAAAAAGGAAAATTCAGATATGTCAGAAGCAAGTTACACAGAAAAATTGACTTGTCCAGTTCTTGGTATAAAATAATTAAATAAACATGAAAGAAGAATAAATCCTTTTATAAAATACTCATGAAAGACTTCATATCTTGAAGTTGCTCAATTTATGTTGGGGGTGACTTTCGTTTTAACATCTGCCAGTCTTCATTGTCATATTGCAGAAACACATCTTTATGTATAAGCAGAGAAAAAGACTGACAACGTCTGTGCCAATATGGAAATCTCTTCTTTGATCTTTTTACCCACAAAGGGTGATGAAAAAAACAACACTAATTCTCCTTTTGTACTTTATGGTTGATGAAACATTACCAGTTGTCAGAGGATTTTTAAGTATTCATGAATACCAGTGCTCTACAACATGGATAATACAAGTACACTTGATTATTTATAACCCAAGACATCAAACTGGAGGCTCTGAGCCAGACAAGTGTTTAGTTTACATTCTGGCTCTTTATTCTGTTTTGCTTTTTGCTTATTTGTTTCTCCAGAAGAGATTGCCTTCTGTTCCTGAAACGAATTCATTGCTGAGAAGCATTTGTAAATCAAAGACCGGTCTCGTTTCCTTGCTGTCTTTCTCTCTGTGTGTTGTTTTAAGCTGGCTGTGCTCTGCTCACATGCATTTGAAGTTCCTCTTCAGCAGTACCAAGTGAAGGGATGTCATCTTCTGCATTAAATAGTGGCTCTGTGCTTGTGAAACTTGGAAACTGGAAAAACAATTGTCTTAATTAAAACTTATTTTTCAAATTTTTATGAATTAATAAATGTCAAAAATATTCATAAAACCCGTAACATTGTTTTCATGTAGTTTAATGTAGATCAAATGTCATTCAAAGACTCTATAATGATATTATGGAAGACACTTGTTAGATCACAAAATGCAGGCCATGTAGGTCAATAGCTATGCCCATGATTTGTCTGCCCAAATTGTGGTGATACTGTCTTAATATGTCTCCCTGTGCCTCTTGGGAATGCCTCTCACCTTTAGGACTTCTATAGTCCATTTGTATTTGTCTATTTGCATGACATCTTAAAACTGAAGTTCATAGCTCCAATCTTTAGTCATCTTTCAAATAGTTTGGTTTTGCTTGCTGGCTGCAGCTCCATTATTAATCATCAAAATTAATTTCTAATGCAGTCACTTTAGCAATGCCAGAATCTTTCTTTGTATTTTTTTGGGTTTATATCTTCAGCTTTTTAAAATTATTTTTCCCTTGTGGTTGACTGTTAAGAATCTTGATATCATCTCACTTTATTTCCACTGACGCAACAGTACCCTTCATCTCTTTTACTCTTTTTGACAATCTTGGCTCAATGTGGAATTTTTTAATAAATCCTGATTTTATTAAATCATGCCTTGCAGTTTTTTGAAAGACCCTGCTGAAGCTTCTCCCATAATTAGAATATTTAAAATTTCTTTCCCTCTGTCCTCAGTGTTCTCTCCAGTACTTAAAATGGTATAAATTTTCACTGCAATATTTTTTGTATCATTGAAAGCTTTTAGATGAGTAAATGGAAGCATCCAATTTGTATCTATAGATCTATTTCAGGAAACACATATGACTAACATATCTTTGGGAAATATTATTGCTGTATCAAATTTGTTCAACATTAGCTAAAGGGTGTAAAATTATTTAAACAGGGGCAGAGGAGAGTGAGAAACAACGACCAAGAATGAAACTGATACACAACAAGACATAAACCTGCACTATGATCATGTATTTTTAACTTTAAAAAACAATAGATTTTTTCTTGTTATCTACAACATTCATTAAAATCTATTCATATTTTTTGCCAGGTTTTAACATTTCATTTGTATTTGCTAATGTGCCACTTTCCATTATATTTTGCTTCACATGAAGACTGTTTTCTTTCAGACCTCTTTATAAATTATTTTCATTTTGGAGTGCCAAAAGACAATCTGTTCTACAATCATTCTAGAAAACAACTACTTAATTAGTTAGCTGTATCTCCTCATCCTTTCCTCTCCTGGCTTTCTCTCCATTGAGGTTTAACCCCAACCAGCAGCCAAGTACCACACAGCTGCTCACTCCCTCACTGTCAGGACTGGGGAGAGAATTGGAAGAGTTAAAATAAAAAAATTCATGGGTTGAGGTAAAGACAGTTTAATAGGGAAAACAAGAGCTGTGCGTGCAAGCAAAGCAAAACAAGGAAATCATTCACTGCTTCTCCTGAGCAGGTGTTCAGCCATCTCTAGTAAAGTAGGACTCTGTCATGCATAACATTTGTTTGGGAAGACAAATGCCATCTCTCCAGAAGTCCCCCCAGTTTGTTCTTCTTCCCCCTGCTTTATGTGCTCAGCATGATGCCATATGGTCTGGAACATCCGTCTGGTCAGCTGAGATTGACTGTCCCAGATATGTTCCCTCTCAGCTTCTTGTGCACCCTCAGCCTTCTCACTGGAGGGGTAATACAAGATGCAGAAAAGCCCGTGAAGCTGTGCAAACACCACTTGGCAATAACAGAAACACCTCTACATTATCAACAAACACTTTTTCCAATACAAATCCAGACATAGTTCTATACTAGCCACTGTGAAGAAAAGTAACTCTACCTCAGCCAACAGCTTATGAAGCTCACACAAAGCATAATTTTGACTGTGCTTTGATAGATCTTCATTCTCTACACAGTATTATGAGTAATGTTGGGATCTTCTACTTGCTACCTGGCCCTTTTAAACCCAGCAAAGATTACTACACAGGTTGAAGCTGAAAAAGCTAAAGGCAGTGGAGGTGAAACGCCAAAGGGAAGCAGCTGTTAAGCTGGCAGATGATAGTAAGGAGATAGGTAGTGTAGTTACCACAACAGGGTAACTATGCTTCCCTGAGCTAACAGAGAACAAGAAATAATGCATCTGCAATAATATGTGAGCCCTGAAGAGCTAAGCAGGGGAAGGAGCAAAAGATTCAGCTCAGAGAAAGCAATCCTGCATATAGACTCCTTGCAGCATCTTAGGAACACGGAGTACATGACTGTGAGTACTACTTTCAACTGTATATGTAGCTGAGCCTTTTACATTTAAGCTTCATAGATAACTTATAGATAAGCACTAAAAAGATGTGTAAATCTCTCTGTGTGTGCTATGTGTTAATCTTTGCAGAGCAGTTATCTCAGCATCAGTGTGTGAGCTGAAAACTGCCTGGATTAGATGCTGATATGAACAATAGTCCAATAATATCCATAGCCATGGGAAAAAGTAACTGTGTAGAAAGGATTAGAGTAGCAGCAGCTGGTGGTATGGCCAAGGGCTGCAGTGAAGCTTATGATGGAGTAGAGCTGCACTGCTTGCATATCGATGGTTTAGCTTGCATATCCATCCCTGTATCCTGGGGCTGCAGAAATCAAAAATTCCTTACAGTGATGTGTACGACAAAGAGATTTATTGACCATATCTTCAGCATCTGAATAAACATACTTCTCTCAAAATCTTAGATTCCTCCCCGGCATGCACAGTGCCTAGTGTGACAGAGGAATTCACTTCCACAGATTTTCTAGTTCTTTCTCTTGAGTCTTTTTCTCTTGTCAGGACTCACAAGAATGTTCTCAAGCCATTGTATCTGCACAGCCCTAGTCCTCCTGATTCCGTATTGCTTTGCACACAGTATTGTAAGTGTGGGTACTCCTGTTCTGCCTTCTTCACTGCCTCTCTTCCTCCCTCCTTCTCACTCTCCCCCTTCTCCAGGGTTAGAGACACCTGCAATTTTCTCCCCACGTGGAGGAGTGACTTGTCTCCAACAAAGATCTCATCTAAATTCAATTGGTCTGAGATCTGCGTGGGGAAACAGTATCTAACTGTGTGTGCTTTAAGTTTAATAGAGGAGGAGAAGCCTCCTGCAAATGGCATTGGAGAGGTACTTTACTGACCTGGGCCACCGAATAAAGTGGGAAGAAAAGAAGTCTGTCTCAGAAGGCTTTTACCTTTCTTTTTAACTAGGTGTGCTAAGCTTTCCAAGTGGGTTAGTCAATCCTAATAAAAGGTGAAAAATCCTAGGAAGTGTATATAGCATCAGAGGAAATGGAGTCTAGTGTATTTACTCCAACACAATTCATCCACTTAATAAAGCCATATATTTCTGTACAAGCAAAAAAGCATTCAGAGCAGGGATGTGTTTAGGTTTATTACACTGAAAATATTCAGTGCTAGCAGATAACATTTACAGGTACAAATTTTTATGTCCTGCTTTAAGGGACAATTTAAAACATTATTTTCAATATTTCTTTTCTTGCCAGAGACAATAATAAACTTTAAAGAGCTTGAAAGTATTCATCCTAGACAGAGTGTCTGATTTAACTTTGGAAAAACAAATCTGTTCAGCAGGGATGGAAATAGTAATTTTATTAAACCTGTAATTTGGTGGTGTTTACTATTCAACCTATACTGTTTATAAATATTATATTAAATGGTCAAGCAACTACATGCAGAAATTACATAATATTGCTGCCCTGTAATTTTAGTGTCCTGACATTGCTCTCATTGATACAAACATGAAAGACTGTTCTATATTCAAAATAAAGCTGCATTAATACAGTTTATTCTGTTTCACTTGCACATTATGGTGCAACATCTTTAAAACGTTCACAGAATTTTGAAACATATTAAATGTAACTATGTACCTTGAAAGATACTAAGCCAATTTCTGCCTCAGCATAAGTCAGTTCAACTCCAAATAATAAAAATACTGGAGACAAAAAGGGCTAAAATTATTTTAAACAGGCAGAATTATTCACTCCCCTGAGAGAATATTTCTACAGGTAATCAAGCTGTAACTCAGTCAGCACAGTGGGAAACAAGAAGAAATTTTTTGTAAATGTCCTAGACAATGAAATGCAAACAAAACCCCTCAAAATACAACAAATACAAGGAAGAAAATTAAAGAGAGAAAGCGACAACTGAAAGCTCTGAGAAACCCTTAGAGACAGAAATGTTCCCTGAATCCCTTGTCTTTGCCTTGCGGGTCTCTGGCTCTGCCAAGGAATGAAGGATGGCTTTGAATGCTGGCCAGTTTGTGTTTCTGTGGCTGATGTAGTCCAGTTCAGCTTCTTCAGTAAAAGAAGCTGGGGATATAAAACCATGCACCTTAGCTTCCCAAACAAGCAAACTCTGCTTCAGTACTGGAAAAGGAGAGGATAAAGGGTTTTTTTTCAAAATTATTCATGGTGTCATTTATAAGATGGGCTACTGATGAGAAAGTACAATAACATGTGTGTGAAAAACAACCACAAAGAGCCTTGAAAGAAGACATGAAAAATGTTTTGGAAGGGAAAAGAAGAACAGGCTGTCCCTCAGTAGTACTACTGATGAGTCCATGCCATGGCCTGACTCTTCACTTCGAACAAGAACTGAGCAAAAGAAAACTGTCTGTACTGAAAACCACATGTTTCTAGCCTAAAACTTCTATTTTTCATAGTAACTAGGAGGCCCAGGTAAACCTAGTCACTTCTTCTAGTCTTCACCCCCATACAGGAATACAGGCAGAAGCTGCAAACTGTCTTATACTGACAAGATTGCCCAATTATCTAGCAGGTGAAAAAGTAATTCCATTTCCTTATCAATAGGCACATGCATTTGTTTTTGTCAAAAGGTATAAAATTTAAAGGAGAAAAGACATAAATTTTAAAACAGAGTTTTAAGGGATTAAATCTTCGTTCAGAATAAATATAGGTACCATTTTCTAAGTGCCTGCTTTACTGTTGCTGAACAGATCATGCCAGAAAATACAGAGTACTTAGAATCAAAGCTGTATGAAAACAGAAAACAGGATGAGGGGACACAAGAAGGGGGAATGCTGTCTCAAAGCTGAGTCACTGGGAAGCCTTTCATGCGACCGTCCGCAGTTGCTGAGGCCATGGCAGATGGGACACCCTGCAGAGCCATATGTTACCTGTAGCCGAATACCTTTCACGGCTGGATCTTTCTGGCTTGTACGGATAGTTACATGCTGTGGCAGGGCCATGTGCTCTGATGACACTGCTGGAAATGCGGTGGCTGCAGGGGAGAAAATGAAATGGGTCTCTGGGTGTGAAAAATTAAGAAATATATTTTCATGTGAGCAGCAATGAAAAAGTATTTGGTTTCCTTTAACTGGGGATGCAGTGTGCAAAGCAGTGCTCTAAATTAGAGTGGGAATTGCTCTATGAAGCCAACTGACACGCAATTTTGAAACACAAATCCTGAAATTATTCCAGTGGCACTGAAAGGATTAGGCAAATGAAGCACGAAGTGACAACAGAGATTTATACTATTCTACTCATACAGTTTAGTTGCAGTGCAGCTAAGTAATACAATCTCTTAAAGAAGTGTCACAAATGGAGAAACCATTTCTAGAATGTGTGTGTAAACAATGTGAAAGAGGGGAAAGGAAATCCCCTCCTGTGCACAGGAAAAGGGGATCACTGTGACATATAGTTTTGTGGGATCACTCAAAATCACGAGAAACTTTAGCTCTTATTTCTTTACACAGTAAATTTAAGTAGAACACACATAAAAGTTGTCTGCTGAGTTATTGAGCTTAGATTTTTTTTTTTTTTTTAATTCTTGATATCTAGCAGTAGTAAAGAGATTTAAGAAGTTAGGAAATTATTATGGCTGCAAGGAAACATTTATTTTGCAAAAGCATTCTTTAGGGAACCACAGACATTCAAATCTTGGCAAAAACCCTAAGAATTAAATGGCAGGTTTATCACCAGATTTGGGGGAAATAGATATAATATTAAATGCATATCTTCCAATGTGAAATTGGAGACTTCTGTATTTATTACTTACAATAATTCTTTGATCAACTGGTACTCTGTTTACAAGTCAAAAGATGATTTTTCTCATTGTGAAGCCACAAATTCACTATGGGTCTAAAAATCAATTCTGTGCTGCATCCCGTAAGATTAAAAAGGCTTATACCTGCCTATACCTTTTCCTATGTGAAGAAAGAGCATTCAAAAATGTGTTTAATGTTAAATGAATACCTATTTGAAGTTTTGTGACATACCAAAACTTGTAACTACCACTGATTGGTCAAAAAATTCTCCACTGTATACTAATCTTCTCACATGACTTTTTTGCCTCTGGTTGATGAAATAGTGTTTATAGTTAGAAGGTCAGATCAGCTGTTGTGGCCTTAAAAATAAATGAATTCAGGCTTGTTTGTCTGCTCAAAATTAAAGAATACAACCCAAATGAATAATATTCTATATAAGAAAAAAATTCATGCAAAACTGAGGAAAAAAACACCTGTATCTATTGTATGGAAGTAAAATAATATTCCTGTTAGTCTATGATACATGCCGAGTAAGAATGAGGAAGTTTTATATGAAACTAAATTTGAGCTTAAAAGGAAGTTTTATCCTGGTCAAAAAAAACTGTGGGTTGTGTTTTTGTTTTTTTTTTTTTTTTTTTTTATTTTTTTTTTTTTTTTTTTTTATTTTTTTTTTTTTTTTTTTTTATTTTTTTTTTTTTTTTTTTTTGGTTTTTTTGTTTTTGTTTTTGTTTTTTTTTGTTTGTTTGTGTTTTTTAAATTTTGCTTCATTTATTTGTTTGGGTTATTTGTGGCTAACGAAATTTTAATAAACTCTTGAGCAGTCTTTTAGACAAAATAATATGGCAGTTTATGAAAATGAGAGATGTGGAAGCAATAAAAATACATTTAATAAATAATCCTGGTTCACAGCTGTAAACTTATTTTAGATGGATGTGAAGAAAATTTTTACTTGTTAAATACATGTCAGATAGTTAACCCTTGTTGTACAGCTTCTTTCACATGGCAGAAAAATGTTATTAGCATCAGCAGCACATATTTGGCTGCAAATATGAAGACTTACAGACGATCTGACCTTTTTGCTTCTCCATGATTACAAATTTCCTTTTGGAATCATTTATTTGCAAAGGGAACAATCTGACTACCTGATGCAAAATGTTATTCATATCTAGAGAAGTCATTAGATTACTATTTCTACACTGACCTTCAGGTCAAAGAAGGTTTACTGATCCTGATAGCAAAAGGGAGATCAATGAAACAGTGAAATATTTTAGGTGGCTGACATTTCCCATGAAAATTCCTGCTATCTACAACTACCAAGACACATCATTACAAGCAAAATATTTGAGCTGCTAGCCAACAAATGTATGTAGTCCACATATACCCAGCTTTTAATTTCTCCTTGAATTTCTCAATGGAAAAATCCCTTTTCTTCAAGGGTATCATGAAGCAAGCATTTGGATTGCTTTCAGTAACAAGATCAATAATAAGGTATCAACATTTCAAGATATTTCACTGATTAGTATATCTTTAAATATATTAGGAATCTTACAAGAAGGCACTAAACAATGTAAAGCATCTTATGCAACAGCGTTTCAGCTTAGACAGTTTTGTAGTTTATATGATGTTGTAGCAGTATTTTCAACACATTGAGCACTAAGAACACATTAGTTTTGACTGTATTTTTCTAGTCAGTGAATAGCTTGGGGGTGGGCTTGGTGGTGAAAGCATTCCCAGCTCTTCATTACACAGATCTCCAAATGAGTGCACTGACTGACTGCTGTGTTCAATGTAAACCATGTTGCAGTAGCTACTATCCACCTAAACTGTTGGAACAGGAGAAGGCAAACATAGAGAAGGGAATCAAATGGAAAAAAAAGGAAGTGACAAGAAAATAAATGAGTTCTGAATAATGAGTCTGATTTATCATTCATCAGTCTCATGGTGATGAATGAAATTACATTGGAGTTAGTCTCAGTAAAAGATCTCCAACACTGAGAATTAAAGGTTTGAAAGTTTCTTCTTGGATCAAAGGATGTACTGGAGGATTATAGGCTGGTTTTGCCACTGAGTAAACAAATTTATTTTTGGTTTTGAAATTAATATTAAAAAATTTCATTTCATTTCACCTCTGCAAAAGGATTATAGGCAGAATGAGGTAGCAAAATCCTGCCAGTATCCAAAATGTCTTCATTTTTCATTTGGGATGAAGATTAACTTTTGCTAAGAACAAGCATTCAATCCTGTATTCTTGAGCTGAAGCTGATAGCCAATTACAGCCTGATGTGGTGATGAATTTTGTAAATGAGATGCTTTACATTTACATACATGCATAACATTAAACGCATAAATCTTTACTTTAGCATCCCAATAAAGCAACAGAGGATTTTCTGAGGAACTGAGTTCCCAGATGTTAATGGACACTAAGGCATCACTTTTTGAAAAATACAAGTCCTACTGTTAGATTTTACATCCCCCCTCCACTGCCCCATCCCTGTCAAGGATTTAGTGCCCAAAATAACAATATATATACCAGGTAGCCTGAAGTTGAGCCATATATTAAATTAATTACATGGGTTCAAATAGCTGAAGATGTTTCCAGGGAAGCAGTTCAGCTTAGGTTCATCAGTTATTTTTATAGTATATATGTTCAAGAAGTATCTATTCAAAGTAAAAATGACAAATGGGATTTTATAGACTCCACATTTTTTGTAACTTAGGATTCTTGAAGACACCTAAGATTTGAATAAATGATATATATAAAATGGATAACTTCTTTTAAATGTTAACATACCTTAAATCACCTTCTAAGCATCTAGAACAAAATTTTGTTTTTCAGTCTGAGGAAGTAAGAAAAAAAGCCAGAACCCAAACTTGAAGTAATTTGCACACAGAAAAAAAAAAAAAAAAAGGAGTAATCTAAATTGTTAATGTTACAAAAATAGTAACGTATTCATTTTCCCATCCATTTTGCCATTGATCCAGTTCCTGTATTTCTCACAGGTGAGCATTAATTCATCTTTATTTGGAAGCTGATAAATCACTGGACAGGAATATCTTTCAGATTATTTTAACTTTCTGGTCAGAGACTACCATATCAAAATAAGTCATTTACCACAGATGTTACAGAGCCCAATGCTTGCAAACAGATTTGGAATTATTATTGCTACAGAAAACATTCCTTTGATGCAATTTGTGTTGCATCTAAAGGAAAAAAATTTGCTTAAAAACCCTTTATGGTTCAGAGACAAAAAACCTAAACCTTCTGTTTTCAACAGAATTGTCTAAGCATAATATTTGAAAATGTTCAGATGGGGGACAGGGAAAGCAAGCAGGCAAATATATACTCTGAAATACACAGCTTTTGAATTCTAAGTAACTCCAACAGAATCTAAATATCTTCAGCCTTCTGAACATATTTGACTTACAAATATCAGCATATAACACTCAGAACAATGTAATGCTAAAATTACAGTGTATATTTAACATGAGAAAGCAATATTACATCTTGTGTGTGTTGCACTAAATGCAATATAATATACATCAGAACTAAACTGCAACATTTTCTGATGCTTCAGCAAAAACCTATTTCTATCTACAGCTTTGTCAAAAGGCAATAAAGTAAAAAGCTTATTCATTTCACTATGGGGATGTAAATTCTATTCACTTAAAAAAAGTGTTAGACACTGCTTCTGGTTTTGTATGAACAGTTTATTGTTGCCGGTTAGAAGAAGCAAATCTTCTCACTAGGTAAAACTGCCTTCCAGATGAAATATATGATGTTTACTTAGTGATAAACAATGCCCAGAGGAGAGGGGGTGTAATTTCTGAGATGAGTTATGAGAATTTAGAAAAATAAAAAGTACTATCAGCATGTACATATTAGGGGGGTGTTTAATCAAATAAGTACTTTCAGTCTGTGGGAACACAAACGTTTCCAGGAAAGTGTAACAAGCAAGTTTCGCAGTAAATGACATTTTAATTAAAAAGGTCAAAACATTTTACGTTGAGCACCAGCAAACTTGAATCTCCATGCAAAGCTCAAGAAGATTCTCATTCACTCCAGTTTTAAGATATTAAACCCAAGTTCTTGGTACCTGACTGGAATGATAGAGTGGATAGATAGATGGAAATGCTGGGATGAGGGTACATGCATTGTGTGAATGTGCTGTGTGAGTCAGTTTGGTGGCAGGGGACTTGCTATGGTGTTCGACTGAAAGAGTTAGACAAAGCAGCAAGGCTGAAATTTTTAAAATGTTTTTAAAATGAATTTTAAAAATATATTTCAAGCAAGAGAGCTGAGGAATGTGCACTTGAACCTAGGGGACTCAAAATATTCTGTAGTTTATAAGTTTGAAAACAAAGATGCCATATACAATTCACAAATGGGAGACCCCCTCACAGTCTGGGGTCATACAGGTGTGATGTCCCCACTGCAGCATCTTCCAGGTGCAGTAGGAAGGACAGAAAACCCACCAAAGTAGGATCTCCATCTAATCTGGTACCTTTCTTTGTCCAAGAATCATAAATTCATCTCCCATATGAGAAGAATCCAGGTGTTCCCTGTTTTCTGATGCATGCATATCTGCTAATATTATGGAGAATGCCTACACATATGTCAGGGCATGGACACTGGCTCTGATATCCTGTACTGCATGACATCACTGTGCTGTACTATGCAGCAGTGCCACATCACTTCTTACTCTATGGTCCAGTGAAAATAAAAGCCCTGGAAACAGCACTGTGAACAAACATTTCAAGACCACAGTAATTCTCATGTGTCACCTAGGTAAGCAGGCCTCAATACATTTCAGTTACCAATATTCATTCACCTAGTTAAAAATCCAATCTTTCTCTTGCAAAAAACAGATCAACTCCTTTAACATGAGATTAATTACTAAGCATATAATTTTCAAAATAAAATAAATTATTTCTTCAAATAAAAAAAGCTGTTGTTTTTTTTTTTCTGTCATAGCTGTGGTAGTTACAGATGGACAAGAATTAACAGTGGTTAAGAACCCAGATCATTGTAGTATTAGAAGTTTTAGGGGATTAGAAATATTCAATTATTGACAGACTAAATAGAATAAGATAATTAAGAAATATGTGTTATGCATGAGATGAACAGCCTTTTATTATTGTCTTTCTGGCCAACGTCTGTGTATCATAGTATAACTTTCACCTTGATTTTACAGAGTATCACACCTGTGTGTTTATTGTATGCTATGGACAATTCTCAAGGTTTTAAGTGGATTTGCATCCTTTACTGCTGTAGAAGTAAGGTAGGAAAGAGAGATTGCTTGTAGGAAAGTTCTATGACTTGCTCAATTTAAGCAAAATGGATCACTACACCTTCAAGGACATCTCCAGTGGAGTGCAATCTCCAACTCGGTGTAAAAAAAGCTCTGAAATCTCTCATCTTCTCTTTTTCATTATTCATCCACTGACTAGACCTAAAATAAATTGACAAACTGTTACACAAAAGAGCAGACCCTTCATGATTATTCTGTATCTCTGTCTGAAATTTCTGTTCCCAAAGAAACCTGTTATTTCTCGATCTCTTGATTCCCCTGATTGTAGTGGATCACATGATACGTAATCATAAACATACTGAAGAAAGCTTCACAAGAAAATTATTCATTAAAATGTTGCCTTTCCTAGTGTATATCTAAAGAAAAAGTCGGTTTTCTTCTCTTAAAATTCTGGTTAGATCATAGTGTATCACAGACTACCTGGCCTCCTTCTTGGCACAAGGGACGCAGCCCAGCCCAGTCCATTTCTACCAGTCTAAACTCAATTGGCCTTCCTAAAACCAGAAAATTTTCAACATATCTCAGGATTGTCCAGTCATCAACATTCTGCAGAAAACTACCCAAACTTCTAAATATTGATTTAAGTGAAATTTGGCCTCTGTCTTTCTAGTGTTGATGCACAGGAAACAAGGTCCAAGTTTAAGAGAAGGAATCTATGTTGTTCCCACCCAATTGTCTCTTATGGATGAAAACAATTCCATGCTTTACTGATTAAAGAAATACATGAGATAAATCGTTTGGAGACACTGTAAATGGCCTCTTTACTGTAACTTTAATTTTTTTTTGTATTAATGCAATTAAATAATCATAAACCCAAGGTTTTTATAAATGCACAATTTAAATCTTTTCAAGGAAGTCTTTAAGGACATAGAAATCAGTACCATGTAGACCAAACCCAGATGCCATAGTAACGACCACCTGATCTAGAGGGCAGAAAAGCTGGCAGATAGGGAAATAGCGAGAATTTGCCTGGGAGATAGCAAGAATTTGAGTGGAGGATCAAAAAGCAGAGTATGTATATGAAGGGTAAAGATGTGAGTGCAGTTTGGATCAGGCTGGAGTCCAGAATGGAGAATTTATACAACAATAAGAGAATCTGAGGCAAGAAAGGGGCAGGGCGGACCAAGGCTGGGTGAGCTGACCCGCAACTGAGGAGGAAAAACCAAGATCTGGGTTTGAGGTCTAGAAGGAAAATGGTATCAAAGACAAGACTTCAGCCTGAAGCAGTTTAACAGTCAAGTTTTCCCAGGTGCTGCCTAAAAGATCTGTGCTTGGCAGGTATGTATAAATATGCACTTCTGTTTGATGGATGACTCAGGGCTAAATGAACTGTTTTATCATTTCTTATTAAGTATTTGAAATATTCATGTCTTATATTCTGACATAAAATAGGAGGTAAATTCCTAATCTCTGCACCAAACAGCTTCCTTTCTTCATAGTTTTTCATTAAGGAACTATGCTATTAAAAAGGATACAGACAAATGTCTTTTGCCATTTTTTTTCCCCATTACACATGATGGGCAGAAAAAATTCTTACTCAAACACACCTCACTTTTAAAAGCTTACTTCCTCTTAGTCTCACATTGATGCTAATGCTTTGTAAGTTTAACATGTGAAATAGCTTTGCCATAAACCACTACCTCCATTTTGTCTTTTACTTTACTTAAGTATTTTCTTCAAGGGCCCTATGCATAAATAATGGTAGTATATTGTGGGTCAAATTTTTTTTCAATATTCTCACATGCCTGGAATAAATTATGGAACATTATTCTAGATGGGAAAAAAACAGGCTTGATATAAACTCTCCACACTAACAGTGTGTGTAGTGTATGAAGCATATTTATAGTTAATGGTGAATTCCTAATGCCTGGAGCCGAGCACAGGAGGCAAACTGGATATAGATGTACAGGTTCTGATGGTTCAGCCTTTAACCTGTATGCATGTGACGATGAGACAACACCAGCCCCTCTTCTGCCCTAATCAGACACAAAATTGACTAAAAGAGCAAATCCCTGTCAGTAATGAAAGAGTATTTTCAACTAAATAACATATGTGAGGAGAGATATGATGGTGTCTGACCACAAATGTTGGAGTTAGAAGCTCTAATTAGCCAGGTGTGATCTCCATGCTGCCAAAACCAGATAGTTTTAACAATTTATCAGCAACTGAAAATTTGACAGTCCAGTGATAATGATTTTCTTTTTTTTAATAATTACACATGGAGTCAAGGCTGACCACAGCTAAAAATTTCTGATATTCTCTGTATTGCAACATGCTGCTGCTGCTTGCTCCCTAGATGCACCTGCCATTGCTTATGTCTTGTTTGAACCAGAAAACTTAATGAATCTCTATATTTATTTAGACTTACTAGGGAGCAAGAATGAGTCAATATCTCACTAATACAACTCATTATTCTTCTGTTGTGCACAGTGTGAAAGGTACCTTGGTGCTAGAGGTGGGTCTACAACAACAGACTTCTTGTGTGAGTGTTCACAAGGCACATGGGCTATCTCACATCATCAAAGTGGAGATTTGTTTTCCTTACCCAGTAGGGCATTTGTAAATTTGTAAAGATATAACACACAAGTTATTGTGAGGCATTCAGATACAAACCTGAACTGGACAGGGCTTTGTCAAGGGGTAAGAAGTGAAGCACATGAAAGAACGTGAATTCTTTTGAAAGTTAATGGATTAATAACCTAAGCAACACAGGGTCCTAAACAAATCTGTACAATTAACACATGGTGACAAGCATAAAAATATTGTATTTTCTGCTATACATTTTAAAAGGGCACATCTTAAAAATGAATTAAGGTAGGAGAGAAGGATTAAATAAAGTATCTTTTTAATTCAATAATTGTATTTTTCCAAAATAATTTTTCTGTCTTCAGCTCAAAAATATTTTCAGTGATTTACTCCAAAGAAAATCTTTTTTTCTACCATTGAAACACACTTGCTAAATATTATCACTAGAGGACAAACTGTGCTTAATTGCACATACATCTTAGGTTTGTTGTTTGCACAAATGGGTATCTTTACAGAAAGGTGAAGAAGCGCTTACTTAACAACACATCAATATTTCCATTATTTGAACTTTATCTGTGCTCCATCATTATGATGTCTATGTTAACAAAGAATTTATACATAGAAATAATGACAGAAAATAATTATTAGTTTCATTCCTAACCAATATTCTATGTGTTTGTGCACATACATGTGTGTGCACATATAAATGTGTGTTCTTCTATGACCCTGGAGACTGAAGAGTTGTTTCTCTCACATATTCTCACTCTTCTGCAGTTGCTCAGGGTTTTTTTCCTTTTCTTAAATCACGGAGGTGCTACCACTGCCACTGATAGCCTTGCCCTTGGCCAGCAGCAGGTCCATCTTTGAGCCGACTGGTGTTGGCTCTACCAGACAAGAGGAAATCTTCTGACAGCTTCTCACAGAAGCCACCCCTGTAGCCTCCCCCACTGCCAAGCCAAATTCAGCTACTGACTTTTTTGGATGTACTAAAATACATTCATCCCAGTGCTTGACTCCAAGGTGTTACATAAATACAGGAAAAAAGCCATACAAAAATGCTGGTTTGCAAATAAATTTCCAGTTAGGAAAAGCTGAGACAGTTTCCTAAAGGCTTACAGATGCCAGAAAGGAACAAACAAGCATCTGGTCTATCCAGGCAACAGACATGCCACAACATACAACCAATCAAGGGCACAGCCACGCTGGGTGTGGGAGGGCACCCTACCTTTGTGGACAGTGAAAGGGGAATTTTTGTTGCATAGGCAGATTTATGTCACTGAAAAGTGAATTGCAATTTTGTTTCTGCTATGAAACAACAGCCAACAGGGTTGGTAAAAAAAAAAAGAAAGCTAATGAAATTAAGCATATCTTTTTCTCTGCAGTTTTGTTAATATTTGGAAAATCAGCCAGTGTGGTACTTTCAGTGCAGGTAGAGAAGTTTATTTAAAAAAAGGAGCCTGCAGTCACAAACAGACCCCAATAATTACTTCTTTCAGTGGTGGCTGATATTCTACAACCATGGTCATTTAAGATTTGACATGCTATTCATGCAATATTTAAAATTCCAGCAGTTGGGTCAGGACAGACCCCATGTACTTGCAAAGGGAAGCCACAGGACTTGATGTAAATGTCCAGCCCAACCTGACCATTGCAAAGCTATGACAATGTGCCATGTGAATTTTTCAATGGCAGCAAATCGCTCCCAAAATAAATAAATAACCATCCTCCACAGTGTAGCATAGGCATAATCTGAGTACAGGGAAGAAAGTGTGGACCAGGAGAAGCAAAAGGAAAGGACAGAAGGAAAGAACTAATAGTTACCTGCAGCTGGTGCCTCTGTGGCTGGATTATACAGCTACAATATGTCTAACCTATGTATATTTAAAATGTTCAAAGTTGCAATCAGTGTGGGCTGGAGCAGAGAAAAAGATTGCTGTGTTGTAGATGACAGCATCTGCGGGCTGCCTCAAGCAGGGCCATTTGTTTGGGTGAACAAATCTACTGCCACAGGGAATTTTTCCTAGCAAATTTACTGATGCTGCTACTTGTGTTACAGAAGCAAAACTGAGGAACAACTTACCACGTGACACAGATGGCTGCTGAAGGAATATGCCATAGTAATTTCTTTGATATGAATTACCTGAAATATTGGTGTAGGTTCCGAAGTGACAACAAATCTGGAAGCAATAATTGAATTGAATTTTGTAAAGAATGCACAACTACATTATGTAGTAGCTTTCCCAAAATATTTCAAAAGTAATTCAAGGCTCTGCTTAATTACTTGTATGTCCTCCTAGGCCATCCAAAAATGCAGTATTTAATCACTTTTTAATTGCACATTTTAGTGGGCTCTGCTCTTCAGCAACCCAGATATGGAAATTAATGTGTGTCAGCAAATTACATCAATTTATTTGCTGTGGTTTAATTTCATTAACTTGTGATAACAGAGATTGAGCTTAACATCCCTCCCTTTATGTACAAATAACCCCCCGGGTGACATATCACATGAAACCAAATTACTGCACATAATAAAATGGCACTACAAATAAAAATGTATTTCCTAATTCAGTTATACTCAGAGATGAACAGTTAGTAAACATATATTTGGCAGTGAGTCAGTAATCAGCACCACTTCCTTGCTTATGGAATAATCTAAAGCATATGATCCCTGGTAACAGCAGAAGGAGATGAGCAGTCCATGATGGTTCCCATCCCATTCGCTCCTTGTTTCTGGCCCACTGATGGCAGCAGGCAAAGTGAGGGCTGCTACAGAGCAGCTCCTTGGGGCACTCCTGTGACAGATCTGGGCTCTACACCAGCTCTCTATTGGATAAACTTCCAGCATTCCTCTGAAATTGCAGCCAACTGATTTGTGAACCCATCTGTTTGGGACATGCAGAAGCAGGTTTGGCATCAGTAGAATAAATGCCTTTCCATTTATTAGGAGCACTTGTCATTTCTATTGTAATGCAAGATAGGTTAGTGATTTCTTGTCAACAAACTCTAGAAACTGAATTAAACCAAGCTATTTCCTGTTTCAAAGAACTTACAACACATGTACTTTATAGCTGTTTTTTTAGAGGACCATTGAAAGAACTGACACTGGTATGAAATGGACATTTGAGCTGTGGAAGAACAGGAGTAGAAAGATGTGCCAAAGCGTGACTGCCTGCATCTCAAGCAGCAGAGGCAATCAGAAAGCCTGGCTGCAGGATATACAGCAGCCCTGGCACAAGGCTGTGTGTGGAATTAGACTGATTGGAATCCATTTTCTCATGGCTTTGAAGCAATGCTCCCCACTGCCATGTACTTCAGCCTCTTCTTATTGTCTCTTATCAATTTAGCTATTTTTATGAGAGAGCTAGAACTGACAATTGCAGTTAAATGAGAAATGTTTCAAAGACTACTGCAGGAAGCACAATCTTTACACTCCCTGAAACTCACCTTGTGATTCCTAGAATAAACATCACTAAGACAGTGGTCCAAGTGTAAACAAGCTTAAGGAAAAATGTGCAGCATAAAAGTGAGCAAGATAGATTATGGTTTTCTCCTGTGCTTTCAATTCTCTCTCCTCACACTATCTGCAAGCAATGTTTCTCTTCTGCATTTGCTCTCAGAAACATGTACACCAATTAAAATGTAGACTGATTAAAAATACAGGCAAAATGCAAATAATATTATTTTTTAACTTGCGTGGCAATAAACCTGATGGTGGAAACAGTTGAACTGCAACTTGTTATTAGTAATACCCATTTTCAGTCCTCAAGGAGTTAATGATGAAGACAGATAACAGCAATCATCCCCTAAGGGTTAACTGATGTAATAGCCCTTGCTTGTTGCTTCAGTCACTGCTGCAGAATGTAATGATTTCATAAACTTATATATAGGATACAAAGAAATACATTGCCTTCTATACGAAAGCAGGACCATTTATCAACCCTGAGGATATTGTCAGGAGAAAATAAGGAAAGTCAAGTGCAGTAATGCTCTTGATATACTGCCTGATGACACCACAAGATGTAAAACATAGCTTGGAAAAAACAGACACAACCAAGAGGTTGCCTTTCCTCGAGGCAATCCCCTTCAGGGATATATGAAACAACCTTTGAGAACTCTGGAAAGGAGAGAGTAAAATTGCATACAGACGTAACTGAGATAAAGTTCCTTTATCCTTTTCTCTGAAATCATTTTGGGTACCAAAAATTGGCTCTTCAGGAAATGTCAAGCACATATTGTGTGAGGAAAGCAATTATTTCTTGTAGAGTTGGAACCGATGCTGAAAGATTCTGTGCTTGGACTTGGATCAAAGAGAACTTGAAAGTCTGGGAACTTATCTGCAGCTTTTGGGCAAAATAAATTGTGCATGTGCTTATCTTGTGCACCTCTAACTTGCCTTTTCAGTGGGACAATGGAGCAGACTAAAGAATTTATTGAGATCATGGCTGAATCTGAGGTTCAGAATATGAATAGGGTCAGTTATGTACTATGATATTTCATATCCTTAGTGAATAGTACCTATCCTACAGGGACCCCAAAGGTAGCAAGCTATGGATATGATGAGTGGTTGGTTCCATGGACAAAGAATCGGTTGGATGGTTACATCCAAATGGTAGTTGTCAATCAACGTCCTGATGGACACTGGTAACAAGTGCTGTCCCTCAGGGATCTGCATAACATAGATGAAAGGATTGACTGCACCCTCAGCAAATTTTCACACACCACCAAGCAGAGTGGTGTGGTTGACATGCCTGAGGCAAGGGATGCCACCCAGACCTGGGCAAGCTCAAGGAAGAGGCCCATGGGAATCTCATGAAGTTCAACAAGGCCAAGTGCAAGGCGCTGCACCTCGTTCAAGGTAACTCTGGCATCAGTAGAGCCTGGGATATGGAGGGATCGACAGCAGCCCTGCCAAGAAGGACTTCTGGGTACTGCTGGACGAGAGGCTGGACGTGAGCCAACAGTGCCTGCTTGCAGCCCAGAGAGCCAAACGCATCCCAGGCTGCACCAAAGGAGTGCGACCAGCACTTTCATGAGACCCCAACTGCAGTGCTGCGTTTTTGGGGCCCCTAACACAAGAATGATGTGGACCTATTGGATTGAGTCCAGAAGAGGCCCATGACAATGATCAGGGGGCTGGAGCACCTCTTTTATGAATACAGGCTGAGAGCATTGGGGATGTCTAGCCTGGAGATGAGAAGAGTCCAGAGAGACCTCAGAGCAGCCTTTCAATACCTAAAAGAGGCTTATAAGAAAGACGGCACAGACAGCAGGGTCTGTTGTGACAGAACAATGGGTAATGGTTTTAAACTCAAAGAGTGTTGATTTAAATTAGATATAAGGAAGAAGACTTTTACAACAAAGGTGATAAGACATTGAAAGGATTTGCCTTGAGATAGGGCAGCTGCCCTGTCCCTGGAAACATTCAAGGTTAGACTGAATGTGGTGAGTTGGACTAGAGGCTCATTAAAAGTCCAACCCCAACTGTTCAATCATTCTGTGAATGGAACAGTAATTGAAAAAGTCATAGCTTTCCCAACATGTTTGAAATGTCCAAGTCCCTGCATTAAATAGTATGTCCTACAGAAGTAGTGTCACAATATGCTTCTTGACTGTTGCATCCTAGAAAAGCTTTTAATGTTTTCCCTCACTATTCATTGTTAATGATGTTAATATACTCTTCTGAGAACTTTCTTTGACTTTCTAATTAATGTTCTTTTTTACTTTACTACTGAAGTTGCATTTAAACCCTGATTTCCTGGAAGCCATCTACAGTTTGCATGTAGCAATCATATGATTTTAGAGCAATTTCCAGGTTCCATAGATTCCAAAATTTCATAAGAAAAGAAACATATGGTTATGAAATAATAATTGTATCTCTTCAGTAGCACTTTTTAGAAAGACTACATCTAACAACACGTTCTGTTATTGCTAAAGTGTTTCTTTTGAGTTTTCAGTGCTTTAAAAAAAAATCCTGTGTTATTGTGCCCGTATTTCCTAGTATAGACCTGATGTTTTTCTGTTTTCAAGAATTCATATTTTTATATGGAGAATAAAAAAACGATCATGCATTAAAGAAAAAGTGATCTGGACAGTTACTGAAGTGTTTTAGAATAATTACTTGGAGTCATGCAGATATTTTCAGCTGGTCTATAAGAGGGGGAACTAGGGCAAAAAATACATTCCCTACATCTTTATTTTTACAGAAATTGCATTCATTGATACCTCCAGCTGATGGCATTTAGGTACTGACAATCAGTTGAAATTCCAGAATCCTGAGACATTTCTATCCTCTTAATGGTGTTGTGGTAGTTTAGTTAGATAGCAAGAACTGATCGTTCTGTTTTAAGCTAAGTGAAGTAACAGACTTCAGAACTATCACTATTACTTATTTAGTTGCCTCTCTTTAGTTTATTTTTTTCTAAAAAGATTATATATCAAACTAAGCAAGAAGAGGGATGAGTCACTAACACAGTACACTCAACTCGTGTTCCAAGCAGCTGAACGATCCTCCCAGAGTTGCTAATGTATATAAGTATTTATTCTTCTTTAACAATGTATCAAAACACTTCTTCTATTAGGTAAATGGCAGTAAATGTTGATTTGTCTAATACATTAAACACTTCAACACATCTGCATATGTAACATATAAACGCTAACGCTGTATTTGTAAAAAGGTAAAATGCTTTGTATAAACTTATGCTGGAAAATTCCTGGGAGATTGGTCAAGTTTACCTATTTTATACTAAGAACTAGAACACAGGTGACCAATTTTTAACTCCACACATGGAAGAAATGTTATTTAAAATGAACCACTAGTTCTCTGCACAGACGAAATCTACTGCCTAGGAACACTAAACTCCCCATTTTTTAACAAGGATTCCTCCAGAAATGGGGAGGGAAAATAGGGAGGGATGGCCTTTGGAATAAGAGCAATTATGCTTCAATGCAATATATTCTTTTTAAATAACAATTTGCTTTCTTTTTGTCCATATACTTAGGTATATTTAATAATAATATAATTAAAATTAAAAAAATCCAAAACCACAACAAAACATCAAATATGCTGAATTAGTAAAAAAAAAAAAAATAAAAAAATTAGTCACTTTTAACTTTTTGACTACTACTGAAAATGTCTACATCATGGATTCCATAGTGGCTGGGCTTTTCCAGCTCCAAAAGGATTTTATTTCAGCAAATCAGCTCTCCAGGCATTTCCATTAAAATCAGTCTTATACAATCCAGTTGACAGACCTTGAAATATATATTTAACAATAGCAAAAGGGTAATTTCAGATAGTGGAGATATAGTTTAATAAACGAGACACAGAGATTTTTTCCCTAAAGTATTCTCAATTGGCTACCCATAAATAATTACAAAGAATGGACAAGTAGCCTCAATGATTGCAATCCTACTTATCTATGATTGGCACAAAGCATTATTTTGAAAGCTCAGGTGGTATTTCAGTGGTACACAAGCCTTGAAAAAACTTTTGAAATAGGTTGAATTTCAGCCTAAAAAAATTAGAGCAGAAATAATATGACACTGAAAAATTAGGCAATTTTACAAAGAATTGCAAATATGGTACAGAGATGAATGAGACCTTGATAGCAGGTATGGTAGACAAATCTAACAAATACTACTAGGAAGTCTCAAAAGAGATTTTATTAATACACATGAGAATAAGTCATTTGAATAGCTGTATCAAGTAATGCAAAAATGCTGCTTATCCTCTGAAATTAGAAATATGTAACAGGAACACAGAGCAAAGACAAAAAAGAAGTGCTGGGTAAATGGCTTTATCTTCAAAGATGTGAACAAAATTTACACCTATTTTCAAGATTTATTCTAGTGGCAATTTTTTTTTTTTGTGAAAGGCTAGTGATGTGGCTGTAATGAAAAAAACCAAAACCAAACACAAACTTGAAGAGAACACAAGAAAAATTTTTAAAGATATATTCATTTTTTTCAATCCATGAAGTTTGTATTTGGAAATATCTGTCATACTACCAGAGTATTTTTGTTTCAGAAGTCCTTACATTTTACCTATGTTCTCCTCTATTCAACTCAAAAAACTGATTTTGGCTAAGACATGACTCTTGTCTGGACGAAGTTTATCTTTCAGAAAGCAATCCATGTGTGAATAGTTACAGAATCTACGTTTTCATTTGGCTGTGTAGTCAATTACTGAAACCACTAAGAAGAATTTCATTTTATTTTGGTTTTAACTTGGGGTTCAAACAAGACTCCAGCCCTTAGCAACTGTTTCCTTCTAAATGAAAACTAATTTTGCAATGCTTCTTCCTTTTATTTGCATGCTTCATTCAATAAGACTTAGTTGAAAAGGTAATCAAATCACACTTTATTTTTCTCCTCACTACCCTGGAATAGTTTGGCTGGTTATCAGTGGAGTTTTAGAAGTACTAGGCAGCAAGATAAATGAGACAAGCATCTATTAATAAGTATTTTAAATTAATATGAAAATGTTCAATATTAAATAGAGGTCAGGATGAAGTGTATGAAGGTTGCTCCAGGTTTTAGTTGAGATATTGTTTCTGTATGAACTTGGTTAAATATTTGGAGCTATTCTGTTCAACCAGTGGTGCTGCAAATCAGTTATTTGCTTTCCTAGAAGCACATGTTAGGAAAATTTTGTACTTTTTTTCTCTTATATCTAATAACTACCTTATCCTTCTTTAAAATAGTTTTCTTTCTAAAATGCTTACATTCCGGAACTGCATGATGTGCAACCTAATGACAAATATATATTGATGCATACTTTTAAGTGACCAAAAAGACTGTGCAATTGAAAGGCTACCTTTTTTTTTTTTTTTTTTGTCTGATGAGTAATTTCCCTGGTCCCCACTTCAATAAAACCCATAAGTGCAGTAAAAAAGTTTNACATCTTTTTTAAAGGGAAAAAAAAGAGTGTAAATAAAAAGCTTGCTTTTTTTTTTTTTTTTTTTTGACTGATGAGTAATTTCCCTGGTCCACACTTCAATAAAACCCACAAGTGCAGTAAAGAAGTTTTATATAATGTCCATAGAACTTTGGCTTAAAGAAGGAGCTTCAATATGTGCCAGATCATCTTTCTGAGAAAAAAAAAGTAGTAATGATAAAAAATTTGTTCCTTGGTGAGTATCCTCAGAAGACAGAAAGTTCCATGTCCTGGATCTTAAACGGATCACTTTCTTTCCAGCACCAATTAGTGTTAAAGAGATGACAGGCAGCATTCTGGGGACAGTTCCTGGGAGTTTCTCTTTCAGTTCATGTGAGCAGCCCCTTGCTTGGTCTTCTGGAGTCCTGAAAAAATCAGGACTCCAGCTTGAAAGCTGTCTCCATTTACATAAAACTGAGTGCACTGACTGCAAGCAGTAAAATATTTGATCACTAATCATACTGTGTAATTAGGTCTGGGAGGGAAACATGTTTTATCTGTATGTTTCTGATGTGCCCTGTAAATTTGTTGTACTATGCAAATGATTTAAAATAAGTTAAACAAGGAAAATCCAATGAAAGTAGTTATCTGTATATTTTGCTACAGTTCCTCAAAATGTAAACAAGATCTGGTTTGAGGAATTTGAAACATTTCTGAATATCTCCTGGGTTATGATAAATCTTTTGTATGAAATGGGAATAGACTATATGGAGGGTTTGGAGGATTTCTTTTGCTTGTTGTTCTTTGCAATTAATTTTTATCCTTTTGATTTGTAGTTATTTTAAAATATGTTACACATCTTCACTTTTAAAGCCTTCCAGCAAGGCTGCATTTCATCAGATAGTGCAGAACAGATCATGGACCTTTCATATCATGCAAACACATTTATCTCAAATGTGCTGTCATGGTGGTACACATTAACTCACTCTACAAGGTGATTAGGGATCATGGAAAGTTCTTCTAGCTAATGAGAAGCCAACACAATTACTCAGCAGTCAATTAAAATGCTAATATTCAGTAGCCAGCTTTTTTTAAATGCATCTTAATGATAACATAGCCTGAATATTTACAAGATACATAGATTAAACTGGTGATTAAGATTTTTATCTTGCACCATAATATCTTAAATTGCACTCAAATACATGCCTAATTTGAAGCTTCTGATAATAAAAGCAGCTCACATGAATGAATGAAACATAGTCAATGAATTACAAGTAAATATTGACTGAAATATTTCTGAATTCTCCCGTTTTTGTAAAACAGCTTCTTTTTTTTTTTTTTTTT
>VZTH01001306.1:20076-113570 GCA_013397815.1 Aleadryas rufinucha
TTGACACCCCCCGTAAACCCCCCCAGCCCCACTTTGATGCCATTTGGACCCCCCAGACCCTGTTTGATGACGTTAGCACTACTCTGAGCCCCACTTTGGGGCCCTTGGTGCCCTCCCAGCCCCACTTTGATGCCTTCGGCATCCCCCTTAGCCCAGTTTTGATGCTCTTGTCACTGCCAGCCCCTCTTTCACACTCTTTGCACCCCCAAGCTCTGCTTCAATGCCCTCTGCACTCCCAGAGCCCCACTTTGACACCCTCTGCACCCCCTGAGTCCCACTTTGATGCCCTTCACACCCCCAGCCCTTCTCCAACACCCTTCACACCCCCAGCCCCTCCCCAACGCCCTTGGCCCAGCACTGCTGCCGTGGGACGATGCTTTACGTAAGGTGGGAGCCGCATGCGGCTCCTCGGTGGTGTCTCGTGGGCTCTCCTCCCTTCCCTCCTCCCTTCTTCTCCCTTCCCTCCTCCCAGCTGCTTTTTATAGCCTCCACTCTTCCCTGGCGTCTCAGTTTTAATTTTTTTTTTCTCCTCCGACTTGTTTTTTATATAACTCCCGGAGCCTCGTGGCATGAGGCAGTGGGACCAGCAATACAGCTGACTCCTGGGGGGCCAAGGACGTCGTTCCTTTCCTTTCCTTCCTTAAAGCCAGCCTAGCATGAGCTGCGGAAGAGATGAGGCTCCATGAGCTCTGATTTGGTCACTGGGGATCTCTGCCCAGATCACCCCTCAAATATTGCTCCCGACCCCCTTTTCAAACATGATTTTCTCTTCACACTGCAAAAATGGGGCTTTTGGGGGTGCCAGGGCTGAGCCTTCTGCTTCCATCCCCACAGAAGGTGCCTTTGCCAATGCTGCACACCCAATGTTTCCCATCCCACCCCTTGACAAACTTTGTTTCAAGGGAAAAATACATCAGAACATTTATTAGCAAGGCTGGGCTGGGAGAGACACTCCCATGCTGTTAATAGAGGAATTTTTACCAAAAATCTGTATCCAAATCTGTGTAATACGAGATGTAGCATGCTCCCTGTGCTTTGGGAGGTGAATTCCCTCTTGTGGACTTTAAATTCTGCCTCTTCCTCAACTCTGTGAGAATTTTAACCCCCTTAAGGCTGACCAGGAAGCTGTAAATTCAGTGGGATCTCAAATAATCTGTATTTAAGAGGGGGTCAGAGGCCATTCCAAGGGTATTTTCCTCTCGGAGCTGATGTTTGCACTGTTTGCTGATTCCAGGGGGAAGGCTCGGCTTTGCCTCCTACTATGGTGACCACATGGTGCTGCAGAAGAAACCGTCAGGGGCTGTGGTGTGGGGCCACGGGGAGCTGGGGGCCATGGTCACCGTGACTCTCTCAGGGGCCGGTGGCCTCATCGTCATGGAGAAAACAGCACAGGTTAAAGGTCAGTCCCAGACCTTCACTAGAAACTGGGGCCAATGGTTTTGGTGGCCAAGGAACTTGTCTGAGCCCAAATCAGAGCCGACGGTGGGGCGAGACAGGGTTTGTCACCACCCTGGGGTTTGTCACACTGCTGCCCTGGGGCTGCAGAGGTGATGGTAACATCTCCAGCTCGTGCTTTTCCCTCGCCAGGAGACCTGGGGGGGTTCAGCCATTCCCCTCCCCACCAGTGCCAGCCTTTGCTCACTTTGGTTCCAGCAGCAGATCCCGTGGGCGCCCAGCGGGAGCCGAGCTGCTGCTGGAGTGGGTGGCACCGCACAGGCTTGAGCCGAGCGATGAGGCTGTGCAGGGGAGAGGGGAGAAGGGGAGTTTAGCTTCTCTCCCTGTCTAAACCATGTCTGAGGAATCTCCAGAGCACTCCCAGCTTCTTATTCGATCTATGCCCCCTTGGAGGATCCTGTGGGATCTCTAAGCCTTGAAGGATATTGCCTGTGCAAGCAGAGCCTTACTGGGGGCTGGGAGGGCTCAGGGGCACCTCAAATCCCAGCTACCTCACTGCCTGAAGAGTTGGGGAGGAGCTCATCACCTTTGGAGGGTGAAAGTGCTGCCCTAGGGCACCTCCATAAGCTGAAGAGCCTGGAGGTGTCTTGTGGGAGAGCAGTGATCCAGGAGATCTGCAGGATCCAGCCAGAAAATCCACGCTAAGCTCCAGCAGAATATCTTTACGCTTCAATTCGGCGCCTCTAAAATTAGCCGGAGACATCTCAGTGTCACACACACCAAGCTGCTCCTGTAATCCCAGTTCCTCCCAGCAGCTTCTGCTCTGACACACATTTATTTTCCAGATTTTCTTTTTTAACCCCTAAATTCCTGCAGGAGGAAGGTCCCTCTGATGGCAGAGAGCTTCCGAAATCCATTTCCCCAACCTGTTTCCGTGGTGGGGAAGCTTTTCCCTGTTCCCTGTCCATCCACATTCATCGTTGGCTGCTCATCCAACATCCTGGTGAAGGTCTTGAGGCCTTCATAAGAGTGGTGGAAGATAAGAACCATCCTCTTCCTCCAGGATCCTCTGGGACATGGACAACTGTTCTGGACCCAATGGATCAGGGCGGTCCCTACGCACTGACAGCTGAGCAGGGCTTGGAGAATGTGACACTGCGGGACATCTACTTTGGAGACGTGTGGCTTTGCAGCGGGCAGAGCAACATGGCAATGACGGTCCTGCAGGTAAGGCCCCACAGCACAGAGCAGGTGGGATCAGGGAGGGATCAGGCAGGGAAGTGCCTTGCATGCTCCTGCCCCTTTTTAGGTGGCCAATGCCAGCCAGGAGCTCGCCATGGCATCTCGCTATCCCTACGTCCGTATCTTTGCTGCGGCGCTTGCCCGCTCTGATGTTGAGCTGGAGGACCTGGAGCGGATCGACTTGCCATGGTCCATTCCAACGGCTGGTGAGTGCAGTGTGCCTCCCAAAGAGAGCTTGGAAATGGCTTTTCCCCCACTTTTTCCCTTTGCAGCCTGCTGTTTCTTGAGCAGAAAACCTGGGCCACGGGAATTTCACCTATTTCTCGGCCGTGTGCTGGCTGTTGGGGCGCTCCCTGTATGAGGCTCTGGGGTCCCCCATCGGGCTGGTGGAGGTGGCCTGGGGGGGGACCCCCATCGAGGCCTGGTCCTCCCACCGGGTTCTGCAGGCGTGTGGGCTCCCGGAGGACATGGGGAGGTGAGAGAAGTTGCTGCAGAAACACCTCCTGCCACGTACCACGCTGCTTTTGGGGAGTATCCTCATCCCTTACCACCCCACCTCCTCTCCCAGAGCCTCACTGCCCCCTCTGTGCATCATTATGCCCCCTTGGGATAAAATCCCCTCCCATGCCAAGAGCGTAAGGCACATCTGGGTGGGTAAAGGGGGAAGGGAGGGACCCCAGAGCTCCCTTTGGCACGGTGCTTGCTTTAACCTGAAACCTGCCTTGTGCTTTTCACCCTCCTTAAGCCTAGCTTTGTCTTCCAGCACCTCCCCACATCAGCATCTCTCTGGCCCACAAACACCCTCCGTGCTCTGGAACGCCATGTTCCACCCACTGCTCAACATGACTCTGCGGGGTGTTGCTTGGTACCAGGGTGAGCCCCCATTTCTCTCCCCCGGGGTGGAGCAGCCCCCACTATCCCACTGAGCTCTCACCAGCCCCTCTTTTTGGGGGACAGGTGAGGCCAATGCCTTCCTGCACACAGACCAGTACAACTGCACCTTCCCCGCACTCATCGCCGACTGGCGCCAGGCGTTCCACGCTGGATCAGCCAGACAGACAGAGCCGCTTCTCCCCTTTGGCTTCGTGCAGGTGTGGGAGGGTGAGAGGCAGGACGCCCACCATCCTTTGGGGATACCCAGGGGGACTTCACCCATCCTTTCCCACATTAGAGGCCACTTCCAAGCTGGCAGCAGGGAGAGGATGCTGTGAACACATGGACGCATCCTGCCAAGTGCTGAAAAGCCCAGGCAGGGACTGCAGTGGCCAGTTTTGGGAGCTGAGCCACTCCCCCATTTCCCCTGTGCCTCACAGCTGTCCACCTACCGCCGTCGGAGTGCGGACGACAGCTTTGCCCGGCTCCGCTGGCACCAGACAGCCGACCTGGGCGTTGTTCCCAATGCCAGGATGCCCAGCACTTTCATGGCCGTAGCCATGGATCTGGGTGATGAGCACTCTCCCTATGGCAGGTGAGTCCTGGGCTGGGGTGAGGGTGTAGGGATGGAGTATTTTGGGTACCAGCCCCATCTTCCTCCTCTTCCTCGGCAGCATCCACCCCCGGGACAAGCAGAATGTGGCGCACCGGCTGCTGCTGGGTGCCAGGGCTGTGGCGTACGGGGACAAGGACCTCGTGTTCCAGGGACCGTATCCCACCCGGGCTATCCTGGAGGTGACCAGGGGGCTGCTGAATGTCACCTACAGCCAGGAGCTCATCTGCCGTCAGAAGGATGCACAGGCATTTGAGGTGAGGGGGTGGGAAATCCTCCCCAGAGAGCTGGGAAAGGGAAGGCAACACTGATGGGGGTTTCTCCCCTCCCCAGGTGTGCTGCTCCAGCCAGGCATCCCTGTGCCAGTGGCTCCCAACACCAGTGGTGGCAGTGGGGTCCCGCACAGTGACGCTGGCCCTGAGTGGCTGCAGGACACTGGTGCTGGGCCTGCGCTATGCCTGGGCCGAGTGGCCCTGTGAGTACCAGGCCTGCCCCCTCTACAACCCCCAGGGGCTGCCTGCACCCCCATTCCTGCTGGACACGCTCCCTGCAGGGAACGCTGCTGGAGGGAGGGAGCTGCTGCTCCTCCCCAGCTCCCCCGAATTAGGGAGATGAGTGAGCTCAGGCCTCTGGCAAAGCACTCATGGGTCCTGGCACTGTCCTTTCCCAAGCCAGGAAGAGGCTTGGTTACTACCTTATTAATTAAACAACTTTTCAGCTCCTCTTTGGACTCAAGCCAAGGCTACAGGGTGGGGGGAGGGGGGAAACACAATTTACAATTAAATATATGAAAAATGATGTAAGGACAAATTAAATATATGAAAAATTATGTAAGCAGCAAGACACACCAGTGGGAGCTCAACCCCTCACTGCTGCACCCTTGCCTGTGGAGCTGGTCCTGGCCCCACAAACACCCCATTTCTCTGGGCACAGACTGCTGATCCCCAGGGTAGGGTGCTCACAGGATCCAGGGATCAGCTTCCAGTTGCAGGGTGGAGAGGGGGAGAGAGGAGCTCTGCCAAAAACCCACAGCCAAACACTGAGGCTGGGCTGGGACAGGGAGCTGTGGAGGGCCGCGAGTGCCTTCCACCACCCTCTCTTAATAAACAGTTAATAAACTACCTCATTTTATTCCTGGAGCCTTTTTTTCCTTCAGAGGAGCATCCCTAATCCTCCATTCCCCACCTCTTGCCATAACAGCAGGGAAATTTGTGTGGAAGAGACACAGTGTGGCACCCAGCACTTAGGATAAGGGACCCGAGAGGTTCTGCACAAAACATGGATTGTTTAACCCTTTTTTGCTGGACAAATGTACATAAGAAGGGAAAGGCCAGGTGCAGGAAGCACAGGTGGGTTCAGCCCAGCTGCTGCAGCACAGCTGTGTCAGAAGAGTGGATCCTGGGATCACAGGATCCCTGCCTGCTGCCTGCTTCTGGGTCAGGCAGAGCCAAGTGAGTCCCGTGAAGCTTTTCCCGTTGTTTCCACTCCAGGCTTTGGTTCTAGACAGGGAGGGAAGAGCAGGCAGTTAATTAGCTGGGCAATGGCAGACTAGGATCTGGGCTTGTTCCAGCACTGGGTAACTGGCCCAGGAGCCAGCTGTGCTGGCCCTGGGTTCCCATGGCAACGAGGATGCAGAATCCAGCTCAGTCTGTGTATTTTTTTTAACCACAGTTCAGACTCTGTGTTTGGGGCCAGGCTGAGAAGCCCAGGCCTCTCAGCTCTTACCTGTGGGGCTGGGCTGTCTCACACAGCCTGCAAACCATTTGCTGTGGGCACCAGAGGTCCCTGTGAGACCCCAAAGGAGGCAGCCAGCTCCCCAGAACCCAAAACACATGGGAGAGGGAGCAGTGCAGGCCCTGGGAATGCGGCTCTATCTTGGAACCCATCTCCATCTCTGCACACAGCCCCACTGTGCCCACCAGTGCCATGCAAACAGGAGAAGGGGGGAGGCGTGGCATCCTTGGCATCAGCCTCCCAGGATTTAAAACTCCCAACCCCACTCCCAGCAGGATGAGCTGCCAAAAACAGGGACCCTCCCAGCCCCGCAGTTTGCCCAGAGCTTGGATTTAAGCAGCAATCTCTTGGCTTGCTGTTCCTATAGCAACCCCTGCCCACACCTTGGATCGCAGTAGCATCACATTCTGGATGCCAGAACCCCTTTCAGGATTTGTCAGCCCTCACAGTGACCTCCAACTATGCCCCAAAAACCTTAAGGTCTTGGCAAAGGATTTTGGGTGGTCCAGCCACATTTCCAGGATGGGATCTGGTGGTGTGGGAGCCAAGAGAAGAGGGTAGTTGTCTCTACCCAAAGAGCCTACCTAGGGCCACGCCATTGGAGAGGGCTGTACTGCCTTCAGCCTCGGGGGTGCAGGTTTGATGTTTGGGCTTGGTGGTCTCCAGCCCAGCCAGCAGCGTCATGAAATCGATGACAGTGTCGATGTCCTCCTTGTTGGCAGTGGCTTCCCTCAGGGCGCTGACGGCATTGAGGCGGCTGAAGGAGGTCAGCTCGGAGATGTTGGCTCGGAGGAAGAGAAGGATGACGTTGAGGTCGTTGAGGGGGCAGGTGAGCATCCTGCGACTGAGCAGGTCGAAGGCAGGCAGCATCTCGTAGACGGAGAGCAGCCCCTTGTCCCACTGGCAGAGCTGCAGGGCATTGTAGATGACAATGGGGATGAGGAGGACATAGACGCTGCCAACTGAGAGGCTGATGATCTGGAACACGGAGAAGAAGACCAGCTTGCAAGGGATGAGCGAGGGGATGTGTGGCTCCGCCTGGAGCAGCCCTGTTTTGATGGAGCAGCTGAACTCATCCTGGAAGAAGATGTTAAGATGCAGAAAGACCAGGTAGAGGCAGGTGGCAGCCAGGAACAGGAGCAGCAGCAGGTTCCGCAGGATGTAGATGAACACCAGGGCATGGGCGTGCTGCTTGCAGCTCAGGTACCGCTCCAGCAATGGGAACTCGAAATACCTCTCACGGCGGGCCCTGGGGGTGAAGGGACACAGGGGGAGTGAGAGACACCCCCAAACTGCACCATTTCACCCAAGTCCATCCTGGATGCAGCCACAAGGCCACATGGAGTGACTCTAAGGGCCACAGTGACCTGGCCTGGCCTCACCTCTCGTACTCCTCCCAGAATCGCTCCGGCTCAGCACTGGCCTGCTGGACCTTCTTCATGTGCTGCACCAGGCGCACGGAGCGGTTGTAGGATTTATCCAGTTCGTCGATGATGAAGAGGAGGTCGCAGTGCAGGGCAGGGGCAGCGGCGTAACGCCACAGCAGGTACGGCAGGTACATCAGCACCGCCACCACCAGCAGCGAGTAGGGGAAGACCTGGGCAAAGAAGACGAATGGTCATTGAGGATGTGGAGTCGCTCTTGCCGTGGACATCCAGATGGGATGCAGGGGCACCCAGACGTGACTTTGACCCTACCTTGAGAGCCCAGAGAGACTTGGTGACGGCACGTCCCTCGGCGTCGAAGCCATGGTGGATGAGGGAGTCCCAGCAAGCCGTGTCGGTGTAGGCGGACTGCTTCCCCGTGAAGTTGGTGGGAGAGAAGCAGCTGATCTGGGAGCCTGGGGTGAGGAGGAGGAGAGCAAACCTCAGCCATGGAGGGTGGAGGAACACTCCACAGCCACGAGCCAATGCCTTACAGGAGGGTAATTACATCTCAGGCATTGCTTTGAATTAAAAAAAGCCTTTTTCAGGGTCATTTTGGAGCTGCTGTGTTTCTAGCGACGACTTTTCCATCTCTTCCCAAACACAAACCCTTTGTGTGTAGTGGTGTGTACACAGTGCAGGGAATTAGAGACTGACCAGCCAGAAACTGGAGTAAAACCAAATCCTCAGGGACAGCAGCTGGATGTTGGCCAAGGCCAGATTTAGCCTGAGGTCACAATGCACTATCAATGCATCTCTCCGTGCTGCTGGCACCCTCCCTCCTCCTCTTCCTCCTCCTTGGAAACAAGCCCATGGCACCCAAAGGTGCAAGCAGCTGAGGCTGGGCATTGACTGAGTGCTGCTCCTGGGGTTAGCACAGCTGTTCCCAGGCTCTCCCAGTGAATTATGATCCATTAAAAACAATCAATAAAGACTCATGAGGCAGAACAGCTCCTAAAACAGGACTTCCAGGCTGTTCCACTTTGGATCACAACACCATCAAGAATACAAGGGGTTTGCCACGACAACCAAACCGCCACTGGTGCTTGCCCATGACCCGAAGAACACATTGGAAAAGCCACAACTCACCAGCAGAGAACTCCCGGGCGAAAGCCAGCGAGACGAGGCAGAGGGGCAGCCCCACGGTGACAAACTTCAGCAGGCGATCGCTGGGCAGCTCCAGCCGCAGGCCCTTGGCTCGGGAACTGCTGGGATCCGGGAGCAGAGCATCAGAGAGCATGTACTCAGCAGCCGTGTGCGAGAGGGACATTTTGAAGTGAGGAAAAGGAGACACTGCTGAGGGCTGCCTGAGGTGGGACCGGCTCGAGGAGCGACTTTGCCGGGCTGAGGAGTCCCTGCCGAGAGCCTGCCCGAGCGCTGTGTCCCGCTGTGTCCGGCGGCTGTGAACGACAGCTCAGACAGGGCGTTAAATCGCCTCCTAATTACAGGGGAAGCCTTTTCACAAATAGAAATAGAAAAACCCACCCCAGCAGCCGCAGCAGTGAGCTGGGAAGGCAGCTTTCCTTCCTGACAGCATTCCTACAGGGCAGCGTTCCTGCCTGGCCACAGCCGCTCCTCTGGCACCCCGTGGTTTTATGTCCCTCTCTCATCAGCCAACAGATTCCTGGCGCTGCGGCCCGAGGGCAGGGGGGTCCCCAGCTATTTTCAGCAGGGAGCCAGGGGACTGGGCCCTCCCCCAGCAAGAAGCCCCAGCCAGATATACGGTGGTCCTGTGGGGTACAAAAAGCCCTTTCCAGCACCCAGACAGGCAGAGGGGCCAGAGGACATCCTGCTGCCCAGCCCCAAGCTGCCAGGACAGGTCAGGAGACGCCAAATGAGGCAACTCTGAGGCAAAACATCAGCTGCAATTCCCCAGATCATCAATGCCTCCTCTTACCTCCCTCTCAGGGCACAGGGGGAGGAATCTGACTCCAAGGAAAGCTCCCAAGGACAAGGGATCCCAATAAATAAAAATAAGGGATGGGGTAACCAAAGGGGCAGTGGGACAGTTTCTCCTGGCAGCACAGTGCTGAGAAACCCTCACCAACGCTGCTGGCAGCACGGAGCAGGGGCAGTCTCGGAGCTGCTCAGCCCAGCCAAGCCAAGGAACTCCCTGTGCAGTCTCTCAGCACAGCAAAAAAAATCCCAGAGCCACTGCCAAATTGCACTTTCGATGGATTTTCCAATGAAAGGACTCTCCAAATCTGAGCTAAACAACTCTGGAGAGACGAGAAACAGCTCCAAAATCTGGGAGGGGCTGCACCCAGGTCTGCTCAAACCTACACAGGGACTGAGTCCCACCTGGCCAGAGCACAGAGACACACACAACACCTTCCCTCGAGGGAACTGGAGCTTTTATTGCCCAGAAACAAGTTCAAAACATGGATCAGGCAAAGCCCAGCTTCCACCCAGCCTTGTTTGTCCAGAGTCTCTTCAGTGTGTCCAGCTGCCTTCCTGGGCCAGAAGCACCTGTAGGCCCCCACTCTGAATCCAGCAACATCAGCACCAGCACAGAGGCGGCAGGCTTCACCCCACCGCCAGCTCCAAGGTGGGCACAGCTGCTGCCACGTGCTGGAGATGCGGAGATACATGGCACCATTCTGGTCCTGCCTTGTCAGTCCTTAGGGATGTCCAGCTCTAGCTTCCTCAGGGTTTTTTGGAAGAAGAGGGGCAGCTTGCAGACAAAGTCTAAGGGCTGGCCCAGGGGCAGGTGGAGCTGGTGGGCGTGCAGGTGCAGGGGCAGGTGCCGAGCCTTGCTCTGCTCCAGCTTCAGCCTCCTCAGGGTGAGCTCAGGAAGCTTCTGCAACAAGGATGGAAAATACTCCCTTCAAAACTGCAGCTTTTCAGCTGAGACTTGAAATCCCCAGCCCACGAGGAGCTGGGGGACACAAGGGGCTGTATCCAGCTCCAGCTGCTCCCCAGGGCAAGACCTGCCTTACCTGGGGTGCCAGTTTGCTCCAGTGTGAGTATTTGTGATCCCCCAGGATGGGGCACCCCAAGCCATAGGCCAGGTGAACCCGGATCTGGTGCTTCACCCCTGAGGAGAAAAGGCGAAGAAGAGAAAAGTGACATCCAGCTGTGCCAGGCCTCGGCACCCACCACCCTCAGTACTGGACAATACCACGCCAAAATCACTGGCAGCCTGCCAACAGCTCGGCAGCAAAGCATCGCCCCAGCAGGGCTCATTCCCAGAGCTTTGTTCCAAAAAGGATTCCAGTCATGTCTCATGACAAGTTACCCCTCCCAGAGCTGCTGCTGACTGCACAGAGAGCGGATCCAGCCCTGGGACACCCCGGCAGACCTCACTCACCGGTGATGGGCTGGAGCTCCAGCAGCGAGCAGGCGGAGGCGCTGGCCAGCCGGCGGTACCGGGTCACCGCGCTCTCGGCATTCTGGTTCTTGCGGATTTTCATCACCTTCCCATCCTCCGGACGCAGGCGGTAGTTGGGAGCCAGCGTCATCTGAAGGGTGGTTGAGAGGGGGAGTTGGGGAAGGCAGGAGAGGATGCTGGGGTTGCCTGGCCAGAATGGTGGCTGAGGGAACACGGGACTCACCTTGTAGTGGGACTGGTGGCTCTGCACCTCCTTTTCCACGATGGGGATCTCCACAATGCCCTCAACAGGGTCTGGGTCCCCCAGGACAACTGCCCTGGAAATGGAAAGCAGAGGTCTGTGGGGTATCACTCATGGGATGGGAACCCTCCCATCAGCCCCTCTCCCACAACCCAGTCCCATAAAACTGAGCTGAAGTGGGGAGATAAGCAACACCCCCTACTTCCACAAAGCCCCCACACCCCAGGGATTGTCCCCTCCTTTTTTTAAACCCCCTTCACAGCCCCTTCTTCACTCAAACCTTTCCTACCAGTAGATCTTCTCCACCTGACGGGTTTTGAAGAGCAGGCGGATCTTCTCCGCTGCCTCCTTGCTCCGTGCCAGCACCATCACACCCGTGGTCTCCTTGTCCAGCCGGTGGCAGAGGTGGAGGGGGTCAGCTTTCATGTTCTCCAGCATCTTGGCCAAAATGGGCAGCACATCAGCGATGCAGTTCTTGATGCCGGGGCCACCTGTGGGACCCAGGGCAGCAAGGAGTCTCAACTCTCGCACTCCCCATGCACCCTAAATCACCCCAAAATGCGAGGGGAGGGCTGAGATCTGACAGTGACCAAGCCCCTGGAACCCTGCCTGGGAAGGGAAACCCCAGCACAGGAAGGACAGAGACAGAGGATCCCTGTCAGCACCAGGGAGCCATTTCCATTCCCCACTCCCCCTCACCATGCACAGGGAGCCCGTAGGGTTTGTCTATCACCACAATCTCCTCATTCTGGTATACAGTTCTCTGCTTAAGGATCTTGGCCAGGACATTGGGGTGAACCTGCTGCAGTTGCTGGCTCAGTGCAGCGAGTTCCCGGAGCCATCGCTGCGTCGGGTCCTTGGGGATCTGAGGAGAGAACGAGACACCAGCGGTGGGGGATGGACAGCTCCTGGCTTTCACACAAACCTGCACTGTGACCTGCAGCAACCTGCTCGCCTCCTGTGTGCTCCTGCTCCATGACTGAGGGACGGCGTGGAATCCAGAGGGATCGGGACAAGCTCAATCAGTGGCTTTGGGGAACTTCATGAGGTGCAACAAGGCCAAGGGCAGGTGCTGCACCTGGGTCAGGGTAACCCCCAGGATCAATCCAGGCTGGGATGAANTCTCTTTGAGAGTAATGAGGCCCTGGCACAGGTTTCCCAGAGAAGCTGTGGCTGCCCCAGCCCTGGAAGTGTCCAAGGCCAGGATGGACGGGACTTGGAGCAACCTGGTCTAGGGGAAAGTGTCCTTGCCCATGGTAGCGGGTGTCACTGGATGTTTTTTCTCGTCCCATCCCACCCGATCCCGCTCATCTGCGAGTCCCGCTCCCCATGGCCGCCCGCGCTGTGCACGCCGGGAGTTGTAGTCCGAAGGCCCCCGGCCCAGCGCCCCGCACTCCGCTCACCTCTCGCTGTTGCTCCTCGCTCCTCCGCAGCCGCTCCGCCAGCTCCTCGGCCCGCAGAGCCGCCGCCGCCCGCCCGCTCCCGCAGACGCCACGCACCGCTCGGGCCAGCCCCGCGCCGCTCCGCCAACAATGCCTCACCGTGCCGCCGCCTGCCGCCATCTTCTGCCTCCTTCTCCGCGTTCCTCTGCCAGCCAATAGCGGCGCCGCGGCTGCGGCACCGCGGAGCGCCTGTCCAATGGGAAGGCGTCGCCAGCTGAGCGACAGCCGCGCTGGCCAATAGCGGCGTGTGGGGGTGTTTAAACGGCGGCGGCGGTTGGGGGGGGTCATACGGGAGCAGCGGGAGCGGCGCGGCCGGGCTGGCCCAGGCCGGGCTTGAGGTACCGGGGAGCGAGAGGGGTGGGGGGGCCCCAGCCCAGTATCGCCTCAGCCACCTCCCAGTGCTGCCTCGCTCTGCGCTGAGGGTGCTGAGCCCCCTCCCATTCCCCCCAAGTCAGAACACAACACCGTTACACCGGATTTCTTGAGATTTATAAAAAATAGCACTGAAAAAAGGCGCTTTTTTCCCAATAACAGTGATACCAAAAAAGGGCGAAACGTCAGCTGCCCCCATGCCGAGGTGCCCCCTCACTCGGTGTCCATACAGATCCTCTTGGGCAGCTGCTCGGGGGCTCCACTGCTGCCCCGCTTGCCCTCGGGGGGCTCCCCGGCCCAATCCCCCGGCAGCCCCGGCCCCTGGGGCGGCTCGATGCGGCCCCTCCGCACGAAGTGCTCGATCCGGGCCTCCAGCCCCTCGCATCTGGGCCGGGCCAGCAGGGGCTTATAGGTGCGGGCTTGGACCCCTTCCACGAAGCCGCTGATCTGGCTGTGGAGTGGGGGCTGTAGCTCTCCCCAGGGCACCAGGCTGCTCCCTGGACCTGTGACATCATGGAAAAAAAAAATTTTAATTACCCCTTTCATTTTTTTTTTTTAACTAGTTAATCCTCTGTAATTCACAGAATCCCATAATGGTTGTGTTGGAACGGGCATTAAAGCCCATCCCATTCCACCCCCTGCCATGGGCAGGGACACCTTCCACTATCCCAGGGTGCTCCAAGCCCTGTCCAACCTGGCCTTGGACACTGCCAGGGATCCAGGGGCAGCCACAGCTGCTCTGGGCACCCTGTGCCAGGGCCCCACCACCCTCACAGGGAGCAATTCCTTCCCAATATCCCATCTAGCCCTGCCCTGTCAGCGTGCATTCCACGGTATTCCCCCCAAACTCCCTCTACCGTTTCTGGAGGCCATGGGAACAGCATCCAGCCCTGCCAACATGTCCCGGAGCACGTGGGTTTTGACAGCGTGGCTGGCCCAGAGCTGCTGCAAGTGTGTCACGTTGAAGCCCTGCACCTCTGGGTCGTAGAGCCACTGCAGGTCTGGGAATTCGCAGTCGTACAGGACCAGGGGGAACTCGACCGCCATGCTGGGGACAAGGATAGGAAGTGGGACCACAAAAAGGCTCAAGAAAAATGGAACTGCAAACACCAGCCCTGACTTTCACAGAACTTCCTTTCCAAATAAAAAGTGACTTAATTTTCACCAAATACCAAGGACAACAGCTATCAAAGCTTTGCTCAAGAGCAAGAAAACAGAGATCCTTGTGGATACATTCCAGTGAGGCCACTGGCAGCCTGTTTTCATGTGTGAGACTGCTTCCCGTGCTGCAGGGACATGGCTTGCCAGCGGCACTCCAGGCACAGCTGTTGCTCTGAAGAGCAGCCCCTTGGGTTTTCCAGACCAGTCCCTACCTGTACTGCGGTTTCCGGGGGTTCTTCTCCACGTTCAGCAGCTCATCAATGACATCCGGGCTCTCCATGCCCTGGCCAATGAGGAAGAGCACAGCCATCATGCAGCGGACTTGGTGGTACAGGAATGCCTGTCCCGTCACCTCGAACTGGCACAGCCGGAAGGGATCCCACAGCCCGGCTTCTCCTCCCCTGTCCACCCATGTCACCCTGGCGCTGAGGATCGTCCTCTGGAAGTTGAGCACCCCGTTGGCCACGTCCATCTTGCAGAGGTTGCGGAAGTCGTGGGTGCCCACGTAGCGCTGGGCCGCGGCGTCCATGAGGGCCACGTCCAGCTGGGCGCAGGGGAAGAAGTACCGGTAGGTCCGGCTCAGGCAGCTGAAGCGGGCGCTGAACTCTGGCTCCACGGGGGCCCAGGCCAGCACCCGGATGTCGGGTGGCAGCACCCTGTTCAGGATGTGGGTGTAGCGGAGCTCCTCCTGCTGCCCCTCACCTGCGTGGCCGTTGAGCTGCTGCCCCTCCGGCAGGCTGGAGCGGAGATCCAGGGAGATCACCTGCAGAAATGAGGAGAGCCAGGATTAGAGCGCGGATGGATGGCCGCAGCAGCGTGTGGAGCCAAGTCTTCCTACACCTCTGGGAAATAAATCCAGGATCTCCTACAGATGAAGGTGGCTTCAGTCAGGCAATCCTGCCATGGCAGAGCTGCGAGTGCCTCTGAGGACCTGAGCAGATGCCATGGATTCCATTAATAAAACAGGGAAAGTTGCAGGCTGCCTACGTAGCACGGTCTCGGAATGGCTTCAGCTTTAGTCACTGGGTTATAATGTGCTTTTTTTTTTCAAGCTGGAGGTGATGACTTGAAGGCAGTAACAGCCTGGCTGGCTGGGAAGCCTGGTGTGGGAACAAGTTCATTCCCACCGTGGGTGCTGTGTGCTGAAGTGGTGCAAGAGAAGGCACCAAATGCCCTGATTTCATGTGGCTCATCCTGTGAAGGAGAGCGGAGCAGCCATTTGAGGCTAAACCTCATGCCAGCTTTGCTTTCTGGGATGGGATGGGAGGAGGGAGACCCAGCCCTACGGTGAAGCCACCAGGGTTGCGCTCTCCCCAGTGTCTCAGCCAGCCGGATGGCTCCATGCTCACCGAGCGGGCCAGCTTGCTTCCCTCCCTCCAGCTCCCACTCCCACGCTCCCTTCCGCTGCCTGCAGCTCCCCTCAGACCCTTCTGTGCAGGAATTCATCTGCCTGATGCTGCAGGAAGTGAGCCAGTTCCTGGGGATTTTGGGTTTTTGTAGGGTTGGCAAGTTAAATCAGCTGAGAGGGCCCTGCAAAGGGCAGGGTATCACTGAGCTGTTGGGGAATCTGCAGCCTAAAACGCATTTTATCCTTCCAAAACAGGGTCCTGGAAAACAACTTCAACTAATACAGGGGGAAAATGGCACTAAAAAGGCTTCAAATGTCTGAAATCATCGTTCCACATGCGGGAAGCCATTGCCAGGTTCACTTCCAGGGTTAACAGCCGATGGCTTTTAAAGAACAAATCCAAGCTGTGCTGTGGGAACAGTAATCCCATCAGATCTCCATCCCACCCAGGAAAACCCACAGGAACCCCCATGGAGATGCTGACCTGCCCGAAGGCACTGACACCCTTGTCCGTGCGCCCACAGCGGTGGTAGTTGGACGTCTGTCTGTCGTCCACCAGCCGCGTCTTCTTCAGGGCTTCAAAGAGCTTCTCCTCGATGGTGTTGGGGGTGTTCTCCTGGCTGGCAAAGCCCTGGTAGCCCCAGCCCAGGTAGGCGATGCGCAGTGCCACGTGTCTGCGGCTGTGGGCGCCGAAATCGAAGGGCCGCTGTTGGCGTTTCCTGGCTTTCCCAGGGGTTGGAGGAGCCTCTCTCCTCCCGGCACTATCCTTGTCCTCCCGGAGCTTCTCCTGCAGCCGCTTCACCTCCACTTCCAGCTCCTGCACCCTCTTCAGGAGCTGCTCATGGTCAGTAGCCGAGCTCTCCTCAGCCATAGCCACCACCTTGGAGTGCCAGGTTGTTGCTGGTGGATCCTTGGGGTCTGCAGGGAAAGAAAAAAATGGTGGATTTGCATTCTTATGTGGTTTTTATTAGATCTCTAGGTTTGTTCTGCAAAATAACTGTCACTAACAGAGTCAGTATTTATTGTCTGAGTCCCTTGGTGTTTCCAGGGGAGCACAGGCAGGGCCACCAGGGCTTAGCTCGGACAGCTTCATCTCACTCCGATCTCTTTTTTTGGACTCTTCAATCACTCCTCTTCCCCCAGCTGATGGGATCTGCTCCGTCAGCAGCAGCACGTTCCCGGCGAGCAGTCACGGAGCCCCTGTCACTTTCACACCTGCATCCCCGCTGCAGACAGCGCGCTGACGGCTGCCACTCATCCCGCCCTACCATCTGCTCCCACCGTCCCCAGCGGCACCGGCAACACTTGTGGCTTTTCAAATCCCCCTAAAGACATCCTAAACCCATGCTGAGAGTGGAATCCATGTCTAGACCCCTTTTTGTCACAGGGCTGGAGGTTCACTATCACCAGACTCATAAATGAGCATCTAAACACACTGCACTGAGCCCTTCCCTCCTCTGGAAGTAAAACACCCTCTTGGATGTCTCTTGATTAAATTATGACTAGATATTGTGGGTTTAGAAGCAGAGGTACAAGGAAAAAACATTAATCTCTTGCCCAGTGCGTGGAACCTGCCTTGTGTTTTTCTACCAGGGCTTCATTTATCACATAATAAACTCTAGTGTAGTTTTCTGGCAGGAATTTAGGGGTTGTGTTTGTGTCACTGTAGGGAAGAGCCTTCTGCTGGCCGCAGGAGGTTTAGCAGTGCGCTGAGGACACCCCCAACCTAAATCAACACTCCCGAACCCAAAAACTTGAGTCTCAGAGCCCCTTTGGCATCTTTAGCCAGCCTGAATGTGCTGCAATAAATTAACCCTGGTTTCTTTTTCTGCAGAATCCACCCAGTTTGGTGGGAATCATGGAGATTGTGCCAAGAGCAGAGGGTGAGGAGCAGCTGGCAGACGATGTGAGCCAGCTGAGCACCTGGCAGGGAAGCAGCGAGGGGCCGTCATGTTCCCATGATGATCCCTATGCCGAGGCATCCATCGTTTTTCGCCCCCTTCCCGTGGATGAGAGGGAAACCAGGAGGTTGGTGATGAAGAGGAAGGTGCTGAGACACAGACCCGATGGAAGCGTGGAGGTCTCCGATGAGTCACCGACAAACATCGAGCCACAGGCCGAGTCATTGAGCCTGGAGTATTCCAGGACTTTTCTGGATGACACCATCTCTGAAGGGGAACTAGAGACCAGCAGTGGCTGCTTGGAGGAGTACCTGCACTATGATGATGATTGCTGGCTCATTGAGGACAGACCCTGCTCTCTCCTCAGGGATTTTGGAAGCGACACTATATCCGAGCACCCCATTCCAGGGAGATCGCCCACGTCCTACATTGTTGCACAGGTTGATAAAATGAAGAGAACTGACCCAGCGGCCAAACTTAGAGAATATAAAAAAGAATGGGCGAGATTCAGCTTTCCGGGGGAGGATTCACATCCGGAGTTGCGCCGGGCCGTGCACAGGAAGATGATCCAGCCGGGGCCGCCGCCCCTGCCGCAGAGGCGCATTGTCCCCAACAAGTACGTGGTGCCCACGCTGAAGAAACGCGAGTCCCTGCGCTTCAACGTGCGCCGGGACCTGGCCCGCTGCCTCATGCCCCGCCGCTACACCTCCTCCTAGAGCCCCAGCCCTGCTGCTTTCTCCTCCTCAACATCCTCCATAGTCTGGAAAATCCCCCTGGTGCGCTTCAAGCAGGTTAAGTTTTGCTGTGGAGGAGGTTTTCTTTGCGACGTCTCGGCGATATCTTTTTTCTTAATAAAGCATCTGCAAAGGTTTCTTATTGTTCTCTGGGTTCATTAGAAACACTTCAGGCAACATCCATTATTCCAGACTTATCTCTGCATCACCTAACTCTGCTCCCTTTGCCTTATTTTACCTCATCTTTGAAATAAAGGAGCTTTAGGATGGAAGCAAGGTATTATTAGCACTAGTAGTAGTGTTATTACTATTATTAGCGTTAATTTTTTCCCAGACATGGGAACGGACTGAAAAGGCAGCAGTTCTGGTCCCCAAAAGCTCAGTGGGATGGCTGGAAAAGGGAGTGGGATGACAGGAAGCAGTGACAGCTGCAGCCTGGAGTCCTGTGTCCAGCTTCCCCTGAACATGATACCAGATGGGGGACACACAAGCTTGAGGACCCAGCTGTCACCCCACATTGCAGGGGTTCTGGCATCCCAGGGGACCTTCCAAGTTTGTGGTCCCTGGCTCTCCAGCACCCTGTGGATCTCCATCCATCTGTGAAGGGGTCTTTTCCCCCCAGAACCCTTTAAACCCTCCCCAAACCCTATGGGGGGCAGCACCCCAGCCCTACAGCTTCCCTGCTCCTTCAGCACCCAAGGGCCCCTTCCCTCCCCTCTCAAACCCTGTGGGGTCCCTGCCTGCAGCAGGGGACCCTTCCTGCTCTACAGGGTCCCTGTCATCCAACTCCCCAGGAACTCCCATTATCCTATGGGGCAGTCTCTATTCCACACAGATCCCCAAAACATTATGGGGACCAGTGGTGGCACCATGTAGGATCCTTCTGTGCAACTGGGAACCCTCACTGCCCTATAGGGTCCCTGTCCCCCAACACCCAAAGCCCCGTGGGATCCCTGCATCTCCATCACTCTGGGGACACTTCCCCTCTTGTCCCAGGACTCAGCATCCTACGGGGGCGGGGGGGACAGGACACAGCCCCCAAACCCTGCGGGGTCCCTGTCTGCAGCAGGGGACTCTCCCTCCTCCATGGTCCCTGTCCCCAGCTCCCCAGGGCTTCCCAGCACCCTACGCGACAGGCTCTGTCTCCCAGGAACCCCCCAAAACCTTACGGGGACGAGTGTTGGCACCCTAGGGAGTCCCTGTGTGCAGCAGGGGACCCTCCCCGCCCTATGAGGTGCCTCTGCCCAGCACCCCAAGGACCCCCACCCTACCGCGGGGGTCNGCCGAGGCGGAGGACGAGGAGAGAGGTGGGTCCCGGAGGCCCCCGGGGATCTCGGTGCCAGCCCGCGCTCGGAGCCCCGCCGAGCACGGAGCGACCCCCGCGGGGTCCCGAGGGAGGGGCGGCCGCTGCCCCCAGGGGTGTGGTGAAGGGGGTGGAGAGAGAAGAGGATTCTCATTACAAGGCTTTTGTTGTAAACTAAAACACAAGAAGTTCCACCTCAGCGTGAGGAAGAACTTCTTGACACGGAGAGTGGCAGAGCGCTGGGACAAGCTGCCCAGGGAGGTCCTGGATTCTCCCTCTTTAGAGACATTCCAGACCTACAGGAACACGTTCCTGTGTCACCTGCTCCAGTTGACCCTGCCTTGACAGGGCGTTTGGACTGGATCATTTCCAGAGATCCCTTCCAACCCTAATGATTCTGTGATCCCATTTGTTTTATTTACGGAGTCGCTGCCTTTCCCAGTGCCGCTGGCGGAGCTCTCATTGATGAACAAGTTGATCCACACATCCCTGGTGGAGTCTCAGCAGCATGTGGAGATCCTGCAGCGGGACCCCAGCTCCCCACTCTTTTCCATCAAGACCTTTGAGGAGCTGCCCCTGTGAGTTGGCACAACCCCCAGCCCCACCAGGCTCCAGTGCCACCAGCCTCCTTCACATGGGCGCTTGGGATGCTTTGTTTCCACAGGAAGAAGGAGCTCTTGCAGGGGGTTTATATGATGGGCTTCAACAGACCATCCAAAATCCAGGAGCAGGCTCTGCCACTCATGCTGGCATACCCGTGAGTAGGCAGACTCGGCACTGTGGTGCCAAGTAGGAACGCCCTGACCCCTGCACTCCACTAAGCTGCTTTTGCCTTGCAGGCCTGAAAATCTGATTGCCCAGAGCCAGTCAGGGACAGGGAAAACAGCAGCTTTTGTCTTGGCCATGTTGAGCAGAGCCAATGCCAACGAGAAATACCCGCAGGTAACGCAGGACAGGGAGAGCTGCTGCAGGAGGGGTTGGCCCAAGCGCCCAGGACACTGCCAAAGCTTTGGGCTTTGTCCCCGTTCCTGTGTGACTTTACCCACTGGAGTGGGATGATAAACCACCAGGGCCCATCACAGTGGCAGGGAGGACCAAAAGCACGGTGCCCGCCTCAGGGAGGTGCTCTGACTTGCTGGAGTGGATCAATCCAGGCTATCCTGGAATTGAAATTTTGAGGAGGAGCTGCAGACACTGCTGGTTTCTGGTGGTCAGGTACTCCCAGTCCCTTCTCTGGGTGCAGAACCAGTTTGTTGGCTGTTTCCAGCCATGTAAGATCTCTTGTGTGTTCCGTGTGGATCTTCCAGCCATGTAAGATCTCCTCACACTCCTCAGACGGTGTGACTGAACTAGGGCATGGGACCGAGCTGCACCACACTTCTGAGGGAGGAATTTCCTCCTCAAAAATAGTGGCAGCAGCTCCTTTCTGCCCCTTGGCTGGAGCTGGGAGCACAGCCCAGCTCCTGAACCTCCAACTGTTCCACTCTGCCCAGCTGTGGGATGCTGCTGTGCTCCTCTTGCTGTCCCTGTGTGCCCCATCCCAGGCCTGACAGCTCCTTCCTCTGCTCTCCTGCCAGTGCCTCTGCCTGGCTCCCACCTACGAGCTGGCTCTGCAGATCGGGCAGGTGGTCCGGACCATTGGGAAGTTCTGCACGGACATCAAGGTGAACTACGCCGTCCGGGGAAACCGAGGTGAGTCCAGCCCAGCACAGCTCCAGAAATGGGAAGGGAGCACAGGGATCCCCTCTTAGAGCCTGGGGCTACCAGGGACCACCCAGACCTCCATGAAGGGCAATAAAGTGGTGTCTGTCCCCCTCTCCTGCTGAGGAGGCTTTTCCACCATCACTGGCTGCTTGCAGACTCCCTTTTCCCATATGGGGGTAGTTCCCATGCCCCAGGGCTGTGGGGAAGTGTCATGATGACCCCTCGAAGGCATCACTGAGCAGCCAGAGTCTGAGCAAGCCAAGGGAAAACAGAGCACCAGGGAGCTCCATGCCTGGGGGCAGCCAAATGCGTTTTCCCCCCTTGCAGTTCTGAAGGGCACAGTGCTGGAGGAGCAGATCATCATCGGAACGCCGGGCACCACACTGGACTGGTGCTTCAAACAGCGCATCCTGGACCTGACCAAGATCTCCTTGTTCGTGCTGGATGAGGCTGACATCATGATTGACACGCAGGGCCTCTCCTGTCAGAGCATCCGCATCCACAGGTGCAGATTCCTGAGAGCTGGTGTCCTGCTTCCCTGCTTTCCCCTCTCTTCCTCCTAATACCTAAACCTATTTTCTTTCAGTGTGAAGCCATTTCTCCCTTTTCCGGTCAGTCCAGACTCTTGTAAAAAGTCCATCCCCATCTTTCTTGTCAGTGCTCTTGGCTTCCCTTTCCATTGAAGGCAACACAAAATCAGCTTAAATTAGGGTTAATGGGCAGCAGCTGCTCTCCATACTGACAGGGCTTTTTCCCTGCCCCAGGGCTCTTCCCAAGAGCTGCCAAGTGCTGCTGTTCTCAGCCACTTACAAGGAACCCGTGCGGGCCTTTGCGGAGCGGATCATCCCCGACCCCATTGTGATCAAGCTGCGGGAGGAGGAGCTCACCCTGAGCAACATCAGGCAGTACTTCATGGTGTGCCAGAGCTTGGACGAGCAGTACAAGGCCCTCTGCAACCTCTACGGCAGCTTCATCATCGGTCAGGTCATGATCTTCTGCCAGGTAAGGCCCCTGCCTGGGAGAGCTCTGCACTGCCACTCTCCCATTGGGAATAGCAGGAATGGGTCATTTTACAGTGTGGCCACAGTGGGCTCCTCCCAAGACCCCCAAAACAAAGGAGCAGACCGCAGGGAAGTGTTGAAAACTGCCATGAGCTTCCTGAAAAGGGGCAGGGGACTCCAGAGGGGGAATTGTTTGCCTCAGCCTCTTCCCGTGTGTCCAGACCCGGAGGCTCGCAGACTGGCTGTCGGGGAAGATGAGCAGGGACGGGCACCAAGTGGCCATCCTGACGGCCGAGCTGACAGTGGTGCAGCGGGCCAGCGTCATCCAGCGCTTCCGTGAGGGCAAGGAGAAGGTCCTCATTGCCACCAACGTCTGTGCCAGAGGTATCCCGGGAAACCCAGTGCCCCTCCAATGGCCCGAAATGTGCCGGGCCTGCTGTTCTTCCATATGGGCTTGAGCAGCGGATCCTGTGGGACAAGGTGTCCCAAGAGGATCCTTTCCTTCTCTTCCAGGGATTGATGTGCAGCAGGTCACCACCGTGGTGAACTTCGGTCTCCCCATGGATCAGGACGGCGAGCCGGATTTTGAGACCTACCTGCACCGCATTGGGAGGGCCGGCCGCTTCGGGCACCGCGGCATCGCCTTCAGCGTGGTGCAGAGAGAGAGCGTGGAGCTCGTGCACAAGATAGAGGAGTATTTCCGTGAGTATCCGCATGGATCCCCTGCTCTGGGAGGCTGGGTTGGGACTGTGATCCCCTCCAGCTCATTTCCTGTTCACAAATGGACCTTGTTGGGCTGCTCCTCTCCGCAGGGCTCATCTCACTGGGAACAGAAGACAGATGCAGCTTTTAGAGTGATTTTTGCTCCCCAGCACACAAATTTCACAAGAAACAGCCCCAGAGGTTGTGTGCAATTTGCAAGGGACATTACCAGTACCCAGGATGCCTCAGAACCTTCCTTTTTTCCCTCCTTCAGGCATTTTTTCTGCCTTTCCTTGCAAGCCCTTGTCCCAGGGGACCTGGTGCCCTGGTTCAGCTCAGCCCTGGCTGTGGGAGAGGAGATGGCAGCTGTGGAAATCCTTCCTGAGTGGAAATTGGTTGTCACTTGTCAACATCAAGAGGATTTTCAGGGGATTTGCCAGATGCCATGGCTGCACTGATGGCTTTTTGAATCCCAGTGCCTGTTTGCCCTGTGATTTTTTGAGGGAAGAAGATTATAGAAACTTTCTGATGGGCAGGAAATGGTGTCTCTTCCTCAGCTCCGGCCTCAGAGCCACTCAGCTCTCTTGGTTCCTTTAAATGTCCACTTGTCTGTGGAACCTGGAGTGAGCCTGAGGCAGACACCAGGCAGAGAAGACACGAGCCACGCAGTCCGGCAAAGATTATTGCTGTGCTGTAGAAACAACGAGCAGCTGGAACAGCTGGCATGTGGATGAGTCCAACCACAGCCATGGCCAGAAGGAGCCAGTGTGAGGATGAGCTTGAGGATACGAACCTTCCCTGTCCTGCGTGGCTGTGGAGGTGTGAGCGGGGAGCAGGAGCACAGCCAGAGGCTGAGCTCTGCGTGCTGCTGCCATGGGGCCGCTGCTTGCGCTTGCTGCCGTGCCTTGGCTGCTGCCCTGACCCAGTTCCCCTCCCGCTTTCTCCCAGCTGATTTCCCCACTGACCCAGCTCCCCCTGCACTTCCTCCCATTTGATTTCCCTGCAGAGGGAAATGCTGCAGTGAGCACTCCTGGAGCTTCCCAGCTGGCGTGGGGCACTCAGGTGCCACGGGGAGTGAGCTCTGCACTCACCTCCCAACAATTGCTCTTTCCTTCCTGCAGAGACTACGATCAAGCAGCTGGACCCGTATGACATGGACGAGCTGGAGAAGCTTGCAGCTGAGTGAGGAGCAGGGATTCGTTCTCCCAAATCCAAGTTCTAGTTCTAAACAGGAGGAAAAGTTACAGGGGAAGACTTCCCGTTTCTCTTGCATCCTCCTGAAGCTGTTGAGTTTTGTTGTGTTGCCTGAGGAGAGGCTGGAGCGAACCTCGTCTCGCTAGATGGCAGCAGGAATCCACTGCTGCCATCCCAAATCCCGGAGCGAAACCCAAGTGTTCAGGGTCCCAACAGTGCAGGAGAGAGGTTGGACCCCCAGGGGTCCAAAATCCAAGTGTTTGGGGTCCCATCGGTGGGGGAGAGAGGTTGGACCCCAGGGCCTGAAATCCAAGTGTTTGGGGTCCTGGCAGTGTGAGGAGAGAAGTTGGACTTCAGGAACAGGGCTGTGTTTGTGCCTTTGTTAATCTTTAATAAATGGAATTAAAATCACCAGGATGGCTCCTTCTTTACCAAAATCCTCTGAAATGTATCAACCCTCGCACTAGGGGTTTGATTAGGTCAGTGTTGACAATGGTGTCATTTGCCGGGTTGGCTACTGCCCCCTGCTCTCCTCATTCAAATTGCTTCCCAAACCTGACCTGAACGGGCACAAAAAGTGACCAAAACGTGATGAGAGCACAGCCAGTGACATGTGGCAGTGGGAACAGCACCTGGTGGTAGCGGGAGGGGGCCTGGCCCTGGCTCTGCAGCTCCTTGCTGCCAGCTTTACCCCTTTGGGGCATTTCAAGCCCCCAACCCTCTGTGGGGAGTCACATTTGGTATTAATGGTGCGATTTGGTAACAAGCAATGGATTCTAATTAAAGGATCAGTGAGGGAGATGGGAGATGGCAGGTAGTTTTTCCAGACTTTGCTGAATGTTCCCTGATCCCCCTCACCACGTGCAGCCCCAAATCCCCCCTGGCTCGCTCCAGTCCCCGGGCATTGCCTTACGGCACAGCCGCCCCTATGAATGTTTGATGGTCTGGGGCGTGGCAGACAGTGGGGGATGAAATATCAAACCTCACTCCTTGCCTGGCTTCCCCAGCTCCAAACTCCCCAGCTTTGATCACAGGGCAGTGGCAGTGTATTTTCCCCTCCTTTAGCAAAANGCCGGCCGTGGTCTTCTGGAGCTTCACGCCACAGGGAGAGGGGCTCCCGCGGGCCGTGGCCGTGGGCTCGGGCAGGGAGGTGGCCGTGGCCCCCGGCACGGGGACGCTGGGCCGGGTGACGCTGCGCAACGGGACGCTGGAGCTGCGGGAGCTGCGCGTGGCCGCCCAGGGCCGCTTCCTCTGCCAGGGGCTCTTCCCGGAGCGGGGTCGGCTCCGCGTGGGCTATGCCGCCGTCCTCCTGCGCGTCCTAGGTAAGTCCCTGGCTGTGGCCAGCAGCAGCCAGCGTCACGCTCCTCTAGATGGTGGTCAAGCTCAGCCCCTTGCCCAGTAGCCAGCAGAGCCGTCCACTGGCCAACAAAACACCCCCCTAGCCACCGAAGGGCTCCTCAAGTCAATAAAGCGTAGCACAAGCCAGCGTAGTGCCCCCCTAGCCAGTGCAGAGTCCCACTAGCCAACGTGGTGGTTCACTAGCAATTGTAGCACCCCATTCACCAGCAAAGCACCCCACCAGTCAGCGGAGCATCCTACTTGCCAACATAGTCTGCCACTAGCCAGCAAAGCATCCTACTAGCCAGCACAGCACACCACTAGCCAATATGGCATCCCACCAGCCAAGGTAGCTCAACACCAGCCAACACAGCACTCATCAGCCACCTCAGAGCCCCACTAGCCAGCATAGCACACCATTGGCCAGCAAACCTCCCTTGCCTCCAACTAGTGTAACCCCCTGCTAGGCAACATAGCAGCCCACCAGCCACCCTCATTTCCTTGCCCTGGCCACCCGAGCATCCCACCACCCCAAACTGGTCCCAGTAGCTACCCCAGCTAGTACCCATGCCCACAGCCAGGGTGCCCCTCACTAGCCTGCAGGTGTCCTCACTAGCCATTCTACTGGCTGCTACAGCACCTCACTAGCCAAACAATCCATCTGGGCCGGGGGAGATGGGTGGACCCTGGGGCGTTCTGATGTCTGTGGGGGTCGCTCACAGTCGGTGCCCCCAGTGCCCGTCTCCAAGCCCTTCGTGCGGCCGACGGCGGCGGCGGCAGCGGAGGGGGCAGCGGTGGCCCTGACGTGCTCTGTGCGGGAGGGGACGGAGCCGCTGAGCTTCTCCTGGCAGCACCAGGAGCCTCGGGGGCGTCCCTCAGTGACCCCCGCGGGGCTGGGGGGCTCCAGGGCAGAACTGCGGCTGACACCTGCCAACCGCAGCCACACGGGCTGGTACGTCTGCACCGTGAGCAACGAGGTCAACAACCACACCAGTGACCCCATCTACCTGGACATCGTCTGTGAGTGCCCAGGGTGCCACCAGCTGGGGGGCATCTTCGGGGCTGGTGACATCCATGGCATGTCTGTGGCCGCCACAATGCCTCCATGGTTTGTCCATGGCCACTAAGCACCCTGCCACCATGGTATGTCCATAGCTATCATGGAACATCCATGGACATCATGTATCCTGCCACCGTGATGCCTCCGTGGCCACCACTATGTCTCTGTGGCCACCATGGTATGGCTTGTTGTTGCTTTGACGTATTCATGGCCACCATACACCCCACCAGTGTAATGCCTCTCTGGCCACCATGGCCACCGTGTGCGCTGCCACCACAGTACATCCGTGGCCACTGTGCATCACGGTGTGCTCACAGCCCCCACGGTGCTCCCTTTCTGAGGGGGCTTTGCTGCCCTGCTTCCCACCAGCAGGAGGAAGCCCCAGGGAGGGCTGTGTCCCTTCTGTGGGGACGTCCCTGCCTAAAGGGCCCCGTGTCCCCACAGATGGCCCCGATGAGCCGGCCATCCGTGTGGAGCCCTTCTCCCCCGAACAGGGGGGCTTCTCGGCGGGCGAGCGGGAGGACGTGGTGCTGAGCTGCCTGGCCCCCTCCACCCCCCCCAGCCGCTACGTCTGGCTGCACAACGGCTCCCAGGTGCACGTCGGCCAGACCTACGTCATCACTGCCATCGCCCGCGCCCAGGCGGGCACATACACCTGCCTGGCCGAGAACAGCCACCTCCAGACCCGCACCCAGGCCACCATCATCCTCACTGTCTACTGTAAGTAACCCCCTGGGGGGGGCCGGTAGGTCCCCACGGGGTGAGAGGGACCAGCGCAGCTCCCTGGTGAGGATGTGGGTGTGAAGGGCAATTTGAGGTGGGGTGGGGGGGGAAACCCACGCTCTCCCCCAGTGCCGATGGTCTCCTGCAGATCCACCAGCCGGGAGCCCCAGCTGCTCTGCCCTGGCCTCCGGTGACCAGCGGGATGTGGCCCTGCGGTGCCGCTGGCTCGGGGGCTTCCCCCTGGCCCGGCTGCGCTGGGTGGGCCCCCAGGAGGAGGAGGCAGAGGAGGAGGAAGAGGGGTTGATGGGGACCAGTTTTTCCATGGCCACCAGGATCCAGTCAGGGGCAGCCACCAGGAACGGCAGCTCCTTCTCCTGCCTGGCCTCCCACCCCGCGCTGCCACAGGGGGCTGCGTGTGGGACCACCCTGTGTGAGTGACAATGGGCCCATCTGCCCCCCAACTCCCTTTCTGACCGCCTGGTGTCACAGCAGAGCTGCAGCGACCCCGTGCCATGGCCACGCCACGGGATGGGCACTCCAGGGTGCTGCTGCCTTTCCTGGGACCTTCAGCACCTCCAGCACGCTCCAGAACGGGGGACGCCGTGGCACAGCCGGGATTGCCAAACCCCCACGCCCTGGNTCCCTGATCCCCCTCACCACGTGCAGCCCCAAATCCCCCCTGGCTCGCTCCAGTCCCCGGGCATTGCCTTACGGCACAGCCGCCCCTATGAATGTTTGATGGTCTGGGGCGTGGCAGACAGTGGGGGATGAAATATCAAACCTCACTCCTTGCCTGGCTTCCCCAGCTCCAAACTCCCCAGCTTTGATCACAGGGCAGTGGCAGTGTATTTTCCCCTCCTTTAGCAAAAAAAAAAAAAAAAANTGGCAGAGCGTGGCAGTGCCTTCCACCCTGACGCCGCTCCATCCCACAGGGGTCCCGTCTGGCAGCCCCACCTGCGCGGCGGCGGCCACCAAGGGTGACGAGTACGTGATGCTGCGGTGCCGCTGGGAGGGGGGCACCCCGCGCGTCACCCTGCGCTGGCGGGACAGCGGGGGCCGGGCCCTGGGCGACCCCGCACCCTCCGCCGCCGTCCTGGTGCTGAGCACCGACGGCAGCCTGGGGGGCCGGGAGTTCGTCTGCGTGGCCGCCCACCCGCTGCGGGCCGCTGCCGCCGAGTGCCGCCTGCGGCTGGGTAAGCTGGACCCGTCCCCGGTGCTCCCACCCTGCCACGGTGGGGTGGCACGTTCCTGCTGGTACTGTCACCCCTTGTCGCCGAGTAGAGGTTCCCGAGTTGGAGGCGGAGAGCGAGGTGGCGGTGCTGGAGGGCGGCGAGGCACAGCTCGCGTGTCGGCAACGTGGCAGCAATGCCAATCTCGGTGCCACGGTGGCTTGGTACGACCCCAAGGAGCGGGAGGTGACACCGGGGCTGGCCAAGTACCGGCTGGAGCAGGGAGAAGCGTGGGTCAACCTCACCGTCCGGGACGCTGAGTGGCCGGGGGACAGTGGGATCTACCGCTGCACCGCCACCAATGCCGTGGGCACTGCCAGCCTCCCCGTCCGCCTCCGCGTGGACCGTGAGTCCTGGGAGGGGCAAGGCTGGGCTGGGGGCATCAGCGGTGGGCTGGGGGCGTCAAGCCCCTCCTGCCGGGTGCCATCTCGCCGCAGGGTACCCGGCCCCCCCCAACGTCACCATCAGTAAGCTGCGGTACACGCGGGCGCGCACCGAGGTGCGGCTGGAGTGGCGGACGCAGGGCGCCGGCAACCTCACCGGCTTCGTGGTGCAACGGCGCCAGACCAAGAAGCCCCTCCGGGAGACACCCAGCCCCTGGGAAACAGCCGCCGGCGACATCGAGCCGCACTCCCGCGACCGGCGCCTGGGGGGGCTGGACCCCGCGGTGCTCTATGCTTTCCGCGTCCTGGCCGTCAACCACCGCACGGCCGGGCACCCCTCCGAGGTGCAGACGCCAGGTGAAGTGGGCAGGGGCTGCTGCTCCGTGGGGGCAGAGCAAGGGTTGAGTGGAGAAGGGCAGCGTTTCCATCCTGCTGCAGCTGAGGAGCCGAGTGTGAGCAGCCGTCAGCAGGTTTCAGGCACAGGCTCGCACCTTCCCTGGCCTTTCTGGGCTCTGCCCGTCGCTGCTGCCTGCCATATTCCCTCTGCTCTCTTCCAGCCGAGCCTCCCTTCGAGGCCTACCCGGCGGTGACGGGGGCGGCGGTGGCAGGGATGCTGGTGGCCACCGCAGCGTCACTCCTGGCCGTGCACTGCATCGCCCGCCACCGGGAGGCCCTCCCACGTGAGTGCCGGGGCCGGGGGGAGCTCATCGGGGGCTGCAGCCCGACCTCCGACACCCACACCTCACACCCATCTGTCTCCCCAGGGCTGCACGACCTGCTCTTCCGCACGTGAGTGCCCAAATCCCTCTGCCCCGCTGCTGCCGTGCCCGGGCACCAGCGAGACCCCGCGTGTGTCCCCAGGGCTGGTCCTGGCGCCCAGGAGCCTGTGGGCACGGCGGAGGATGCTGAAGCAGCCGCAGGAGGGGAGGAGGAAGCAGTGCCAGCACAGGGAGACTCGCCTGCCCCGAGCACGGCAGTGGGTGCCGAAGCAGCACCAGCACAGGGAGAGCCCTGTGCCCCCAGCACAGCAGCAGGTACCGCACCCTGGGGCGAGCTGAGGGCTGAGCTACCCGCCCTGCTGGCCCAGCACCCACCTGGTGGCACCTGGGCTCCCCCATCCCTTGCAGAGCCGCTCTCGGCAGCACCGGGCACCACCGATGACCCACCAGTTGATGTCACCATCACCGTGACAGCGACACCGTGACCGCTCCGGCTTTTCCTCTTTATTTCCCTTTCCTCCTCTCCTCCACACCACGGGACGGCAGCACCCACCTGTGCCGCGCCAGGCTGGGAGGCAGCTGGCTCCAAATGCGGCACCCGGCGAAAGCCCCTCCGGCTCAGCCTCGGCCTGCAGTTACTGCTGCAGCTAAAATAAATATTTAGGCTACAATAAATAGTTTCTCACCGATGGCAGAAAAAAAGCCCGAGGGCCGAAGCACCGCTCTCAGCCCCAGGGCTGGCATCAACTGGGGATGCTGCTTTGAGCCTGTGCTGAGTTTTCTGTGGTACAAAAACAGCCACAAAGCTTTTTGTGGGAAGGGGTCTATTCTTCGCCCCAAACTCCCCACTTTCAGGCCAAACTGCAGGAGGTTACAAATAGTGATTGGAGATGGTTTTTCCCTGCATTGGTGCAAGCACGAAGGGAAGCAGGGTCCAAGGAAAGTGTCAGGCAGTTCCCAGCTTTCCTGAGTCCTCATCTTCTGGTGTGTGTGGAAACAAGGGCACCTTGGGCCATTTCCTCTTGTTTTTGGTTAATAATAACCCATTGGGAAGGATCAAGTGACACAAACCAACCTTGATCAGAGCCCACAGAGTATCAATCCCCACACCAGCCATAAAGCAGCATCGATCCCTTTATCAAACCACCCCCAGAAATACAAACCCTACCCAAAGCCCCTGCAGAACCATCATTTCCAAACACATAACATTCCAAAGAGATACTACAGCTTCTCTGGAAAACAGAGTGTCTTTATCTGACACACCCACAATAGAGGGGAGATTTAAGCAAGGTTGTTTAAAACCGTGGTTAAATTTCAGTGTTTGGGGAAAACGAAGCAGCCAGAGGTAAATCCCAACCACTCGCCTGCCAATCTCCGTTGGAGAAGGGGAAAGCCTTGCAGCAGGTCCTGTGAAGGGAAAACCCAGGCTGTGAGGACGAGATAAACAAAAAGGGAGGAGGGAGATCTGTGGTGGCTCCGGGGTCTGTGGCAGCCAAAGCCCACGTGTGTGAAGTCCATGGTCTGTACAGAACTTTGGAATAAGGCAGCTCTAGCTGGGAAGAGGCACAGCCCTAAAAAAGAAAAAGGCAAAAAAATAAATATAACCACAAATAATGCAATAGAAGAGAAGGCTTTGGGGAGAGCTCATTGCAAGCACTGGTTTGGTTTATTTACTCGGATTAAATTTGGAAAGGAAAAATTGAAACACCCACCCAAGCCCTGCAGTTAAGGTTGCAGCACCTCCATCAATCTGTGTCGGGACACGCGGGTTCCTGACAGCCGTGCCCAGGGCTGGTGGGAGCTGCTTCACCATGACTGGTTTCATTTCAGAGCTATCCAAGCTGTCAGTAATCCCTCAAACCAAGAATTGAACTGGATTTTGTCTTCTGCGAGTGGGAAAGTGAGACAGGCTGGATTTCCACCTGTACTTCTGCAGATACAAGGGTTATTGAGCACCTAAAGACACAGTCACTGACTCAAGTTCTGCTTCAAGCTGCACAGGAGAGACTCAACCAAGGCTCATTTTTCTTATTAATCTTCTCTTTACTCATTGGGATCTTCCCAGAGAAACTGAAAGAGGCCAGGAGGTGTTCATTGAAAGGAGGGTTCCAGTACCATGCCACCAAGCTGCCAGGGAGGTGGCAGCTGTTGATCATTTCAGACTTGCTTAAATCCCTCTCTCGGGCTCCTTGGAAGCACTTGTCCCACTGGTAAATTGCCATGGAAACACACTCCACATTTCTCATCCTCATTCTTTATATTATTACAATTCTTTTTTTATACACATAACCAGGCTAGTTTTGTGGTGTGTGGGGGAAGAAAAAAAAAAACAAAACAACAAAAAAGGGATTTCAAGGCATAAATAATATAAAAAGGCAACCATTTTGAAACCAAGATACATTCATATGACACTACTACAAAAAATAAATAGTGACTCTCTCTGTTATAATTAACATCCCCCCGTGACTCCCTTTCAGCGATGCTGCGGTGCAGTTCCTGGCATTAAGTGGGGACAACGGTCACTTCCTCAGGTTTCCCGCAGCTGGAGCTGACAAAGGTCCCCAGAACCATTTAGGGTGACTCCGGATGAACTCCATCCTGGTTTTTCCTTACAGTCCTTGGAAACAGGCTGAAGAATGAGGGGACTCCAACTCAAAATGTGGTTCGATGTTTCCGAGTGCACGCAGCTGCCGCCTGCAAAGCAAGAGCAGGGGGGGTGGTTGTGTCGGGTTTTTCAGGAGATTCTCTGTCAGCTTAACAGACCCACATGCCCCAAAACCTCTTAATTCCAGTGGGTGATGCTCTTTGGGCTCAGGCTCATTCCCACCATGCCAGGCAAAAGCACAGGGCTTAGGCTCTGTCCCAACACAGCCCCCGTATCAGCTCACACCGAGGAGCTCAGCCCAGCTCCCTCCCTGCGCCTGTTCCTGTCTCCAGGATGGCTCTGGAATGCCAGTGTGTCAATGGGCATGCTGAGAGTGCAGCATCCATCAGTCACAGCCTCCTTATGTGCTCCATGAGCCCTTTTTAGAGGCATCAGTCACAAGGGCACGACAGGACCAGGCACTGGAGCAGCACTGCTCCTGCTTTCCATGATGGGAAAGGCGGGATGCTTCACCTTCCTCAAAGCCTGCTCTTACAAGGGTTTAATTACTACCTTCTCCGCAATAAATTAAGCTCCCTACAGGTGTCCTACAGAATATTCCCAGCTTCCCAGCCAGGTGAGGGATGCCTCACCATCCATGCAATCCATGGAGAGCTGGCTCATGCCTTCCCGACAGCAGGGGTGCTGGGCTGGGGGCTGCTCCGCGCTCTCCCCGCCGTCCTCCTCCAGCCGGGCGCTGCACTCGGGGGTGGCCGAGGCCAGGCACATGGCCACCATGACGTGGGGGCTCAGGGGCTTCATCTCCACACCATCCTGCTGGAAAGGGGCTCCGAGGGGCACCACGGGCAGCCCGCTGCTGCCAAAAGTGCCGTTGGTTTTGGTGAAACACCTGCGGGAGGGACGGAGGCCAAAGTTACTCAGAGCGGCTTCTTCCCCCTCTTTTTCTTGAGAAAATGCAACTTTTAAGTGCTTTACCACATCAACAATCAGAGCATTTGTCAAATCGGCTTTAAATATATTTGTGGAGCAATTCTGACATTAAGAAAAGGACTGAGTGGGTTTTTTTCTCCCAGCAGACAGCTGAAAACATTCAAAACACGCTCAGTTCCTTCCCCCATCGATTGAGACCCAATGACCTGACTTGTGAGTCCATTTCTCCATCAAAGCAACTCCATAAAACATGTTTTCACTGCCAAGATAAAGAGCTCAAATTTGAAACCCAAGCAGCAAACTTAAGTACCTTGGAAAATAAATACGAAGTGTGATTGGAGTGAATGCAAATCAGAAAAATAGATGCAATATAACAAATTTAACCCCCCCTTCTGCTGTGTAAGTCAGCTTGTGGCCCTGTAATACCTGTGTAAAGCTGTGGAATTGAAGTTAAAGTGCTGAATCAATTGTTACAGCTGAGGTATTTAAGCTTTAAACAAAAAGGAGCAGGACTGACACACATTGTGGCATGAGAGAAAACACCTCAGTGTTTGCAGCCCCATGAACAATGTGGCCTCAGGGAATATTTATATAAACAATTCCTACATAAGAAAGCCATAACTACCCCAAAAGTAAAAAGTTGTACAGCTGCCACAAACTTTGAGAAGCTACACACCAAAATGCTCCTTGTTATGTGGAGCAGGACAGAGACAGATCCACAGATAAACGCATGGAAATAAGGATGGAGAGCATTCACACCCTCCAGTGACACCCCAAAACATTCCCACAAAAGCTGAACAGACTTCAGGTCCTTATGTGCTGGTGCAGACACAACTCCGAGCATCCTCCTTCTCTTTTTTTCCTACCAGGTGTAAATCCATCCCTCACCTGCTTTGCTCACAGGGATCAGCCCAGTGCACTGTGTGTTATCCCCTGGAGCTGCTCCAGGCTGGCATTTGGAAATACAAAAATTGATCCCTGGGACCTGCCTGCTTGGCTGCTGCCTCAGCAAGTAGCACTGTGTGCTGCTCCAGACTGATTCTGGCCCAAAACTGAGCAGAGTGGATGAAAAATTGCTGGAAAAGGAGGAAAGATGGACTGGGACACCAGCAGTGCCAGGGCAGCAGCCAGCAGAGCTGACCTCGACAGCAGCCCAGCACAGAGCTCAGAAGGATTTAAAACCAGGACATGTTAAGCTTGGCAGTCTGGGTTAAGTCCTGCCCAAGTCCCAGAAACCACTTTTATACCATTAAAAAAGTCATGGCAATAACAAAAACTGTCACACTGGAGGGACCTGTCCTACAGCCCTGCCCAGAGCCTCATACCTGAAACCTGATCAAAACCTGGGATCAATATTGCCAGAACTGAAAGAGCAACACAACATCCCACACCACCACAAACTTGTCAGAGGAGGAGCTGTAGTGAGTTTCCCCTCTGGCAGATGCTTCACCTGCAAAGCCAGAATAGGACAAAGGGGTTCCCTCTGGAGCCTGCTCCTCTCCCAAAAGCTGTGAGGATGGAGCAGCACCAAGCTTCAACCTTCACTCTCCTATTTTGTCCTTCTCCTCCCATAACTGCCTCCAAAATCATTATTCCAAGTACCAAAATACCACTGAAGCCACTGGAGAATCCACATGAAACACATCTGGTCCTCAAACAAATCCATTTATTAGTTTGCCTTTCTCTCCGCAGAGGTTTTGACTGCACTCACTTATTATTTAGAAAAAAAGGCTCAGAGAAACCCATCTAAATGTTTGGGTTTGCATGTTTCTGGGGGTTTCTACTTAAAGACACAGAGGTCAGTGGAGTTCTCTGTATTATTGTAGGGGCTTGAAGGATGGTTCAACACAGCAGCTCAGCCTTTTAAGCTTCAATAACCACACTTTGATGGAAACTAGCCATGGGGATATCCAGAGCAGAGTGTGCAGGAAGAGGGATGTAAAATCCCTGCTGTGGAAAACACATTTTCTATCAATTCTGAATACTGAAACCCTACCAAACTATAAATTAAAAAAATAATAATTTAGATGAAAAAGCTGGAAAAACAAACTGATGCTCCTACATTTGAATTGCGCATTTCAGATTTCTGATCAAAATACAGTGAATTGGCAGAGGAGAGAGACCTGCAAAAGTGTAAATTCCTCTGCAAACATCAGGTATCTTGAGAGCTTTAGCACAAAGGCACAAGAGAAGAAAAAAGATCAGTTCTCAATCCTGTCAACCACAGGCTTTGTCCACAACAGCAAAGCAGGTCTCCAGTTTTCAGCAGCTTCTCCCTCTGGCAAGGCTCCACGAGCAGTTATGAGGGATAAAGTGCTAATTTAAACAGAAGACCCAGGGATTTCAGCACTGGAATAATAAAACCTGCTCCAAGATGGCTGTTGCTGAAAACAGCTATGAAATAATGTTGAACCTTTAGGATTCATTTGCACGTGGTCACAATTCGCATAACTGCTAAATTCACCCCAAATCAGCAACAGCTCCAGGCATTCGGTGGAAATGGGTCAGTGAGGAATTTGTGGCAGCAAGGCCACACTCCTGCTCTGGAGACCTCACCCTGCCAGAGGTGTGTCCACCTGAACCTCCCTTCCTCTGCTGCCACGGGGGGTGCAGAGGGAACTGCCTGATTTCAGCACACAGGGATTCCAGGGTGGGACAAGGAACAGGTTCTTTCCACCAACAGAGACCAGGTTGGGGACAGCCCTCACCCGTGCAATGAGGCTGAACAAAATGGGGGAAAGGCTCCAGCCCCAAATTCCCTACTTGCCAAAACTTACTGAGCTGACTGCACTAACCCACCAGGCCTTCCTTCTCCTCTTCCTCCTCCTCGCCCTGGCCATACACCCAGCTCCCTGGTGTAATGCTGAGACACGTTCTGGTCCTCTCCACTCCCCTCTCCCATGTCCTCTTTCCATTCCCCCAGCGCCAGCACAGGAACGCAGCGCTCCCGGCTGTGCACTCTCCTGCCAAACCGAGGTTAATGATCCCCTCTGGGGTAAGGCAGCTGTGAGGGACAACTTGTTTCTCTGTCAAGCAGTCAAATATAGAATGGGGCTGTGAAAACTCAAAGTTCAGGCCCTGCTGATGACCCGTCTGGGAGGAGCAGTGCAGTTGCAGAGGACGGAACTCTTTCCCTCGCTTTCTTAGGGAAAAAAAAGAGCAAATAAAAAATTAAATGTGTTTAAAACTGGAAGCAAGCTCTTAATTAGTGTAACACATATGGCATGCTCCAAATTACCACGAGTCTCAGACATCCTGGTGAGAGCTGCTGCACAGCCTGTGCAAAAGCATAGCCTTGGTCTCTGAGGGAACGTATTGAGCTTTCCTGAGACCTGCCAGGAACACTGGTCCAGGCAAGGTGTGCCCAGCTCCACCTGTGAGCAGCAGCTTGTCAGCATTACACTGTCATGCACGTATTTATGGAAGGAAGATGGATTCAAAGCCTATTATAAGTGGTATTTTAAAAAGTAAACCCATGAAAATAAAGTGAACGTGTTTTTTGCGTTCAACAACAGCTTTATTGTTCAACAGGGGTTGGACTTGATGATGCTTGTGGGCCCAATTTGGAATATTCAATGATTCTATGATTAATTTCAACTCAGTTTATCCAGATGCACACCTAAAGGCAGCTGAAGATTTTGACAATACAGAAAAATCAAAGTATGATTGAAAACGAAGCCCAGAACTTACCAGTCAGAGCAGCTCAGCTTGTCTGACTTTTAGTCCTATTTATAATCATTAAAATAACCAGAGGTTTAGTCAGAAGCCTAGGAGGATAATAACTCCAAAAGTGAAAAACTTAACAATTTTTATTAGGTTTCCGACTCCCAACTACAATGCAGAAGACAGATTTTCCCTTATTCTACACAAGAATCTTTTTTCCCATGAAAAAGTGTATCCCACTCTGACAATGGCTGGTCAAACTCCTCCTGAAGGCCTCAAGAACTTCACATCCCATGCTTTACAAAGAACAGCATTGTGAAGGCAAAGGGGCAAGTTGGTCAGTGCTCTTAAGGGAATGTCAGGAAGTGTAAAATATAGAAGACCAATTAAATCCGATTTGACAAGCTCCATATGGAATGATTCTGTTATCTCAAAACTGAAGAAAACACAGGAAATAAGGATTTTTTAAAAATCCAGTGCCCAACCTGCCTCACTTCCTAGAGAGCATCAGAGGAGCAAAGTGAGCTCTGGGGGTTTAACAACTTGTTTTATTCTATCCTACGGACAATCCTCAACCACTCTCCAGCTCACCCACAGAACTCCTCGTGCCAGCCAGGGCTCCAGCTCCCAGCTTTTGCCAGCCCCAGCTCCACCCCGGCACACAGAGCGAGGGCTGCTCTCTGGGCAGGCTCTCCCTTCGTGCAGGTTATTCCTCACCTGTTATTGTTCCGACAATTCCGGCAGCTGATGCACTCCGAGGGGTCAGCCTGCGGCACTGCCGTGTACACCCCACCACCCTGCAGCAGGAAGGATTAATAACAAATAATCAGAAATCAAAACACTATCTGAACACCCAAGAGCTCTTGGACTCAGTTTCCCCACTCTGATCACGTTATCGATGCCCTGCTCCGGGCTGTACGTGGCATGGCAACACTGAGCGATTGTCCCAAGGCCAGGGGAGGGCTTTGCCAGTGTGTGTGTCAGGGAAAAGTAAATAACTGCAGCTTAGACAAGTATGTGGTCATTTCCCTGGTCTGTTTTCAGCTTAATATGCTGAGGTTTAATTTAATAAACACACTGTAAATATATTTATTTTTAACGCTGATGACAGACACGAAAGTGAATTGCTGTTCATTAGCACACGAGGCTTGTTTAGGGAGACAGAGGATTAAATTTGGAGGACTGATGTCACATACAAACCCATCCCACTTTCCTGTAATTACTCCGATTAGATCAGTTTACTTCACTACACTGATTTTTGAACCGTTTCATATTTGTACAGATGGGGTAATTCCTCAGCCAGCAATGACTCCGGGTGAGAGGGATTTTGTGTTGTTGGTTTTGGCTAACGGGGCCATTACAAGCCAGTTGAAATGCCCAGATTAACACATACCTCATTGTTAGGGACCAGGCAGACAGTGATGCAGGAGCCACTCCAATTGCAGAGCCAGGCTTCCGCGCCGGGCTCCAGGAGGGAGCCAGGCTGGGAACGCTCACCTGGCTTTTGGCAGTTCAGGTGCTAGGGAACTTCTAGCAATCCCTATTTTTGCAAAAACAGAGCTTATCCTGAAGTTTTTGAGGGATAGGGAGCACTGAGGAAATGCCTAATTAGTCCTGATTGCCATCCTGGCCAGTTTCTCCCTTCCTCATTTAGCCCAATCATTGAAACAATAACGAGCGACCTAACGAGGATCAGAACATCCTGTTCCCCTGCACAGCCTCACCCACGTGCCAGTCCCAGCCCTTCTCCACGGGCAGAGATCGTGTGACATCAGGTGACTCAAACTTTCTACAACAGGGAGTGGGGAAAGAAAAACTCAACCCCGTCACCTGTTCCCAGCAAGATAGCGGCGCTGGGTGGACCCCTCACGGCACAGAGGAGCTCCAAGACCTGTGTCATCACACGTGTATTTCCTTCTTTCTCCCCCAGAAAATAAAAATAGGAGGGACAAAACATCAATGCCAACTCCCAGGCTTTCTCCTGGGCGAGCTTTTGAGCACTGCAAATGTTCCCTCCCTGAGGACTTGGAGACTTTTGGACAGTTTCACCCACTGGGAGGTTGGACAGGTCAAAAAACCCCAGTTTGGGCCTTGGTTTCTCTTGAAAACAACCAAAATTGGGCACTTCTTGCTACATGGCTAGGCCAAGGACAGAACAGGGTGAAGAACTGACTGGTTTGGGCTCAGACTGGAGGGAACTGAAGTGGCAACTACTGTGCAAGTGCTAATTTGTTGTTCAATAAAATGAAGTGCTTGTGCTCAATTACCAACACAAACAATAGACCCGTTTTTTTTCTCCAGAAACAGCATGGGTTATTCAGACTTTTGAACTTTTTCTTTCAGTTTTCCTGGGCAATGTTCACAGTTTTGAGTAAGTTTAGTAAGTTTGAATGCAAGCCATCTGTTTCCATAGACAATAATGAAATCATTATTCTCTCTTGGAAACAGGACACGTTTCAGCAAATGAAGTATTTTTCCACAGCATACAAAAGCTGGATCGCAGACTGAAATTAGTTTTTAATTTTATTTTCAATTTCAAAACAAAAACTGAGCCTGTCTCAGCAGTCACAAACAGGGGACTTAGAAAAAAAAAAAGCAGCGTTATTGCACTGCTGCAGTTCAAGATGTATGGGGCACTCCGTTCCACGGAACCTCCTGCGCCATTCGTGCTTTGCCATAATTAATAGCATTGCTCAGAGTTACAGATCTGAAACAGGTGGGGGAAAAATGGGTGATCCATAAAGCTGCAGAATAAGCAGCTATAATTAAATGTATTTAACTTGGAGATTGAGAAATACCATATGTACAAGTAAAGTATCTCAGGCCAGCACTGAGGCATTCTCAGAGCTTACATGCTGTTAGGAGGAGGGTAGGGGCAGATTTCCCAGAGTAAGTGGAATTCTTGCCGTCATCTGATATACTCAAATGAAAACCATGATGTTTGTATCACAGATATCAGCCCAGTTGCTTCCTCTGGGATAAGGAATTCAGTGGAACTGGCTGTTATCAATGGATGAGTATTCCCCCACCCGAATGAAGTCTGCTTCCACAGCCCCTGAATAAACCCCAAGGTCTGGGCTGAGCCTCCCACCCGGTGTAGGACCTTACGTTCACGAGGTGATGGGGATGTTCGTAGTCCACGCGTGTTCTGGACAGGGAATTGGTGTGCCCTGGGTACAGTCCTGCTCCTCCTCCACTCATGATCCCATTGACACCACTGGCAACTTTATGATGGATGTGGGGACAGCCATTGCTGAGGCCGTTGCTGAGGAAGTTTCCGTGGATGCTGCCATTGACCCGGCTCGTCCCCGGTAAGGTCGTGTACTCAATCATTTGCCCACTGATATCTGTCCCTTGGTAGAGATAGCCAGGAGGGTCGTATTCTGCAAAAGACATCATTACTGAAAGCACTTTTAGTGCTAAATGAGAAGCTAAACAAGCATCCCTAAAAAATAAACTTCTTTTTTTCTTTCTCCAGCTTTTGTGAACTAACTCTGATATCCAAGTGCTTAGCATACAAATGTAGACATGGAAAACAGCCACAGCCTGGAGAGCAGACCAGAAATGTTGGTCTGGAAGGACTTGGCTGATGTCAATCACTGCAAGAGCATCCTAAAACCAGGCCTTTTGTATCACCAACAGCCCCTCTGCTATATCTGCTACAAGCTGCTTCCAGAAGATCTCTCTGGTCTGCAGCTGAAGGCACCATCTGATCTTGCAAGAAGTTTTGTTTCATTTCTCTCTGTAGGAGAGTAAGGGCATTTAAAAATAACCACAGGCCGTGGCAAGAGCAAGGCTGATTTATACACAAGGAGCAGAAAAGGCCAGTGCAGAGCTTCTGCTGGCTCCGAGTTTTTGGTGGGTGCAGAGCACCTTGCAAAGCTCCTTCTCCAGGCTCCTGCTCGCTAATGAACAGGTTTTCCTTATTATCACCTCTGGAGGACTTGGCCATTCAATGCCATCTCATTGTGCAGGGACTAAGAGGTAACAAGGGACTTGTCCTAGAGCTGCAAGTTCTCTTTCCTTCCAGATGCACTCAAGACAGATCCAGGGTTTAACTCTCCACATTTCAACAAGTGCTTACAATTACAGACATTCTGCCTCTGCAATCATCACAGACCTATGGGGGGGCTTAAACACAAACTGCAGAAACTTTGTCCAGGCCTTTCCCACACCATCCTCTGCGAGAAATTGCAGCACAATCCTCCAGGGACACATCAGGACAGGGAGCATCAGTGTGAAGAAATGGAGACATTGCTGCTCTTAAAAACCCAAGTCTGCACCTAAGGCACACCTGGAAGTACAAGTCTCTACAGAAATGCCAGCTGGCTCCTAACAGGAAACTGCTTCCCATCCATAAAATGCAGCATGGACATTCCTAATTTTCCTCATGAAAGGGAACCAAGCCTCACTCACTCTGCATGGCGTTCTGCTGCCGGTTCTTCCACAGGCACATGGCAATGAAGACGATGAGGATGAGGACCATGACCCCCAGGACGCAGCCCACGATCAGGTACAGCATGTCACTGCTGCGCACAGGGCCGCTGGCAGGCACGGCCCCGCTGCCCCCGGCCCGCTCGGGGGGGTTCGGGGGCGTGCTCAGGTCTCTCACTGGATATTCTGATGCTCCCGGCGTGCGTTTCACTGGATGAGGAGAGACAAGGACGTGCACATCCTCTAAATGCATGTTCTAAATGTGGTTTTTTCATTACGAAATGAGAATAATTACTGCTGAGTCTGAGTCCCAATGCCTCACAAAGAAAGCTTCCAAGTCAATATTAAAGCCTACAATGAGAACGCCAGCTCCTATTGGGTAATAACTATTTGCCTTGGAAAATGGTGATTATCCTGCCTGCTCACCCGCTCTTTGAGGTCACTGGGACTTTAACGAGCCGCTTGAGGTACCCGTGGCTGCAACTGCTCGAACTCTCAACTTGAAAGAGCACAAATCTTTCCACTTCTGAGGTCAGGAAAAACCACAACACGCATTTCTCTCGCCCAGGCTCTGCCAGGTGACCTACTCTTATCTGATGTGAACCCTGCTCACCCCCTTTCCAAACCACACAGTTGACGATCAACCAAGAGATTAAGAGAAAATCACTGAAAATGAGATGCTAGTTTAACCCAAGAATTGCATTTACATTAGTTTCCAGTACACCACAGTTCAGATTTATTTCATTTGACAGTAAAAACCTAAAAGAGGTGCCTGGCTTAGGAGTGAAGCTGGTCAGAGAGACACAAACACCTCCATGTGGGTATGTTGTATAAGCTGGATCACCCTTATAAGCCTGGGGGAGATAAATTTTAGGGAAGAGGCAGTGTGAATGACAGATTACATCTTGCCCATTTTAAAATTAGAGAAGAAAGTTATATTCCTTGCAGGAGGGAGACCAACTGTGTGTGCAGCCTTGAAGCCCTGCAGCTCCTACTCCTTCCTTCAAAGGTTTCACTACTCACTTCGCTGAATTTTGATGCTTCCGCTCCCAGAGGGCATTTTTCTCTTTTTTTTTTCCAAACATTTTTTCATAGCACTGCATTTGAAGTTTACTGTCTGCATTTTCCCTTTACAGCCTTACTTGGTTTTAGAGATTAAAGGAGACAAGAATTCTTCGCAAAATAAATGTGACTGCCATATCTGACACTTCCCGAGAACAGTACAAACTTTGTGCCAGAGGCATGCAGGATTAGGGATGGAGGCAGCCAACACAGCCATCAATTGCTGTGGTCTGCACTTATACAACGTGTCACAGAGCCCTGAAGACATAAAACAGACGTACAAATCAATTCTGTCATCTTCAGGCGCATGGTTGTCTCCTAAGCAGAGGCCATCAGCACCGCAGAGGCAGCAGCACTATCTCTGAGGGCAGGCAAAGCTGCAGAGCTCTGCTGAGAGCCTCGGGAGTGCAACGGATCACTTTCCATATGTTCAAAACAATCCCAGCTTCGGAAGACAAAACAATCCTCCGAAACATTCCAGAAAATTATGGTCATCATCGCAGCTGACTTTTGTGCTGCACTAAAAGTTCCCCCAGCGGATCTCTGACGTCCCAAACGCCACCTCGGCTCGGCCCCCGCAGCCTCACCTTTGGTCTCGCAGATCATCACGTTGCTGTACTCGCTCTCCCCCCCCTCGTTATAGCACTGCATCTTAATGTCATAAGAAGTTTCAGGCTGCAGGTGATTTATCAGGTGCCACTGCTTTGTACCTGTTGGGGGGACAAAAAGTAAATGGACCGTAGTTCAATTACTCACAGGAGCCAGAGTTAGGGACGAGTGCATCGCAGGGTCCTTCCCTACCAAATGCAGGGGCACTGCAGCTTGTCTTGTAACACAGAAATCTTTAATAACAGTTTATGGACTCAGCTGAAACCATGGTCCACGAGTGGCATCCCTGCTCATGACAGAGGGTTGGAACTAGATGATCTTTAAGGTCCCCTCCAACCCAAATTATCCCATGACTCTCTAAGACTTGTGTTATCTTGTGAAAATGATTATTAGAAGGACCTTTTAATGAATTAAAGTGAGAGTTTTTTCAGTATTTTCAATTGACTTTTTGAAGAAAGTCTTTCTCTCCAAAAGCCAGAACTCACTAAACTCAAAACCCAGACATCCAAGTGCCCACACATGTGCATTTACATTTGACAGTAGCCCTGTGCACCCTAAACATGGAACTGCCAAAGGGATGGGTTTAGGGTGGATTATGCTGGCTATTTACAGTACACTGGGCAAATACCAAGCAAAAGTGGCACAGAAAGCTTGGGACAAGGGAAGAACTTGGCTGTGAGCAGACCTTTGTGCAGCCTGCTGCCCTTGAGGTGCGAGGATTGGTGTCGCGCAGGGAGGACACATCTGGGTTGCTCACTTTGGCCGAAACCACAAATAATTGAACGTGCATTTTATGAACCATCCTGGGAACGCAGCAAGGCTGTCCCGGTACCACTGCCCCTGCAGAGCCCGAGCCTGAGCCCGAGCCAAGCAATCTTCTCTAATAGGATGGTTTTGTCATCTCTGGCCCCCGGCCAGCATTTCATTTAGACACCCTCCTGAAGTACTGAGCACTTCAGGATAAATCACTCCCAGTTTTTACTTTCACGGGCTTGTGACAAATTTTACTAAACAGCGACCCTTTTTTTTTTTTTTTTTTAAGGAGTTTAATTAACTGTTTGAGTGCTCTTAATCCCTCTTGGAAAATACCACCTTGAACTGTTTCCACTGTTTCTAAGGAACTGTCTACCACCTACTGATTTAAGCATTAATAAAAAGACTCGGGCGTGCTCGGCGGGCAGGGGCTGTCACTGTGACGCTGCTCCAACTCCTCCGGGACCCCAGCCCAGCTCCGGACCCTCTGCCCGGCCCCAGCAGGGTGGGGGTAGCCAGGAGTGCCCCTCTGGACGAGGAGCTGCCCCGCACGGTCCGTGTCCAGCTCTCGCCTGCTGCACGTCCCAGTGAGGGCGGACAAGCCCTGGCTGAAGCTGGAACCGCCTTTCCCTAAATCGCACGTTTTCCCAAGATTCAGACTCGCTTTTCCCGGCGCCCCCACCCCCAAGCATTCCTTTCGGTAATTACTACACCAGGTTTTAGGTTTCCGCTTCAAACCATTAGTGGAACTGGAATCAGTACAGGCACTTTAACTGTCCTCTTCGTGCACCATTAGCAAGGGAAAACATTTAAACAACTGACATCAGACTGCATTTACATTTAAAATTCAATCTCCACGATCCTCGAAACAGAGAAATTCAGACCAGAAACAGAGAAATGCAGACCATCGCTGCAGGACGGGTGATTTTTTTGCTTTTGCTTAAAGCGGCTGAGAGATACCGAGGAGCCATCAGAGTCAAGCTTTTTGCTTGTTTTTTCCTTCAAATAAAATCTGATTTTGCCTGTAGCGGCATTTATAAGGGGAAAAAAAAAGGTTTCTGCAGAGTTTTGAATGTCTCAAAAGACAAGACTTAACAGGAAGCGGTGAGGAAAGCCTGCGGCAAGCACTTAGCTAGCACAGGCATCACAACACTTTTTCCACAACTCATGCAGTCATTTCAAGATAAAATTCCCTGTCAAAAACCAGATTAATTCAAAGGTAACAGCGGGGAAAAAAAAGCGAAGAACAAGTGATTTATGGCAAAAATACCTTAAGTCACATGTTCCTCTACATATTTCACATCAAGTGCTTCCAATCACAACTTAATTGAAAATAGTTCTCTCTCCTTTTTTTTCCCCTCCTGAAAAGCTAATTTAGGGGAGCACAGTAAAGAAAAGCTGAAGTTTAAATCTTTCCACCAAGTGATTTCTGTTGCAGGCTCTGGCAGAGAGGAGCAGCTGCTAATGGTTTCAGACTGCCACAAAGAGTTCAATACACACACGCTCGGAAAAAAAACCGAAACAAGCTAATTTCACAGCACAGTGGAGCCCACTTAAACAACTAACTGCTCAGTGTATAAGATTTATAAACACACAAGTTCTGTCTAGCAAAGGCTAAAATACATTTGCAGATGAAGGTGCAGCCTGCATAAGGTTCTTTAAAGCCTCTGAGCTCAAACTCTGGATCTTTAATAGCTTTATAGTGTGCAAAAGCTTATGTCACGCATCAAAGTACTATATGCAGTATTGTCTGGCAGGGGAAAATTTTCAAAATAAAGGCCCATTCCTCTTGTAACTGAATAAATGAGGGGGAAAAAAATAATTAACGTCATTGGGCCAGAATGAGATCACTGCATTTGCTCAGCCCGAGCAATAAGGACATTAAATAAAATATTTTTAAAAGGGTTTTCCACTTCTGGACTAATATAGACATTATCTAATAACTTCTTCCAGGAAAATGATGATCTAATGTGCACAGGGGAAAAAAATAACTTGATTAAAAGGCAAAATGAAGCACAAACATACCTGCATTTGCACAGTGCTACAGCACTTGAGGCTAAAAGCAACTTCCTTGTAGCAGGAGAAGTGATTAGGCGAGGTAAGAGGAGAGAAGGGCAATTACACACAAGGTACTACCAGCTCAGAAAGTCCATGCTGGGATAAATAATTTTAAAAGCCAGCTAGTTGTTAGTACAGTCTGTAACCCAGATGTTTTTATCCTGGGTTAAACCTCGTTTACACTGCTTTCTCTTTATATAACTTGAAGCTACACCAGTTTAAATAGACCTTCATTAAGGATTTGCAGCTGTCTAACAAGTCAAACTTAAACCCAGCATTTAGTTCTCAAGCTTCCACGTCAGAGAGGCTTCAGAAGGAAGAAACCAGCTCACGTGTGGGCAAAACCCGACGTTAGGTGGTTGAGATAGCTCCTTCTGTGAGATATATTGTCAAGACTTTGCTTGGGAAAAGCAGTTTAGATTTCAGATAAACACAGCCAACATGGCTACAGGGTGTCCTTCCCCATGGAGCAGCGCTCCAAGCACGCGCGCCCGGCTCCGTACCGTCCACGATATCCCGCTTGTAGTCGCTGTCGTTGTCGCTGTCCGTAGGCCGGTAATAGATGTAAAATCCCTGGATGGGCGTGTTGTTGTTGCTCGATGTGATGTACTACAAAAGAATTTTAGAAGACTGCATGAGAGGAGAAAAATTTTAACTGAGTCCTGCTGGGTTGTCATCACCGAGCATGTCACCCTCTGGAAATATGAATATTTTTAATAAGGTTGTGCAAGCAAAGGTGACTGAACTCCTTGGAGCAGCCAGAGAGTAGGATGGGGACGAGACTGAGCTTGGGCCAACACTTTCCTCCCACATCACTTCCCAAACCCTCAGTTAGGGTTTGACCGTGCACAGCCTAAAAATCTGCATGATTAATGGCAATGGAAAAGTTAAAACCATAAAACTCTTCAGAAAGAGTTAAGGTCACTCTAAAAATCAGCTCAAGAATCTTTTACTTTAAGTTATGCAGCCTCCTGAGGAACTAGAGGTTATTTTAAGTTTATTATCCTTAACATCTCTTAAGGCTGAGCTAGCAGAGCAAACTAACACTGGGAACTCTACACATTAAATCCTCCAAAGTATACCAGGGGGTTAGATTTCAAAACAAGAGCAAAGAATTTCTGTGGGTTTCAATAAGGACTTTAAAGTACTTGTTTACAATAGACGAGGTAACAGGGGAAAGGAAAATGTTTCTCTAACATGAAACCTCCACTGGATGTGAGGGAAGACGGCGGGTTTGAAACACACTCCCAGCCACCCCAGCCTGGATTGACAAAAGCAGCAGGAATTGCAGGAAACGGAGCCAACTCGCTCACAACTCATGGCATGAACAGGGCTTGGGACAGAGTTAAGCCCACTGGTGCCTCTGATATGTCTGTGCCAGAGCAGGTGGACTGGGGTGGCTGCGACCCCTCACTGGAGCTGCCGGTTGGGCACATCTGGCGTAACCCGAGGAGGGGTGTGTGGGGTCCCCGGGGAGCTGGAAGGGGAGTGGGGTGGAGGGAAGCTGGGAGATGGTGCAGAAGGCAACAGACAACTGACAGGGCTGCGTCCGAGCAGGAAAAAGGGTCTGGAAACAGGGGCAAAGGGCTGGAGAGGCACATGTCCCATTAACTCCTCCAGCTCTACCATACGGACATGAAGAGTCTCAGCCCCGTCCTAGGAACACGATCATCTCCAGGTCTCAGGGGGAGGAAAACCACCACTCACCACTCTGCAAACAGCTCTTAATCCTCAACTCTGAACAACCCCAGCAGTACAAACTGTACAGGGAAGAGAAGAACAGGAGACTGTTATACCCACCGTCCACTTCAGCATGATCTGGGTGTCGCTGATGGCTTCGGTGTAGGCGATGTGCGGGCCGGCGATGGGCCGGCTGGAGAAGCGGCTGGTGAACCCGGCCACTTGGTACGGGCGCGACGCGGCGCTCCGGGGGCTCTCCCCGTAGTTGTTCACTGCGATCACTCGGAACCTATACATTTCTCCTTTTAAGGGAAAGAGTGGAAGAAAGAAGCCCTTGTAGCAAAACAAGTGCTAGAAAGAGGATTCAAGGAGAGACTAAACGGATTAGGAAGTACTTTTTGCGCAACATCCAGTTAGAAAAAGCAGAGGAGTCCTTGCCACAGACTGATGTGGAGATGTAAACAGCTTCTACAAGTCACTCAAGGAAAATCCAAAGGCTATTGTACACACAGATGGAGATGCCTCCATCAGCTCAGGAAGTCCCTGCACTGGTGGGCACTGAGAAGATGCTTCAAAGGATCCCTATCACCATCCACTCCCTCTTCTCTTGTGCTTTTTGCCTGAGTTTTCAGGGCTGGACACTGGAAGAAGTCGGGACAGACATTTTTCCATTAATGCATTTTTCTCCACATTCTGAGTGTTCACTAGAAGGACAATTAAGTTAAAAATAGCAGTGATACACAACCCTCCTCTCCACATGAACAAGTATTAAATTATGGTGGGGTTTTTTCCACTTGGAAAGCCAGAAATCAACTTGAATTCATGTAACAAGCTCCTAGGCCATACATAAAACCCAAAACCTAATCGAGCAGAAATGGGGTAATCCAAGCAGAAGTTAAAACAAAAAAACCGAAGAGCTGCAGTAATGAAAGAACATTTCTAATACCTGGCTCCAAGTTCCGAACTTCCACAGACAGCTTGGAAGGAGAGATGTTGCCAGCTGCGACGAGCCAGTCGCTGCTGCGACCCAGGCGTTTGTACTCCACTTTGAAGGCAGTGATGGGGGAGCCCCCGTTGGCGCGGGGGATCCACGTGACGTAGACGGACGATTCCGATGCCGTGGATATCGTGGGTCGGTCGGGAGCTTCCGGAACTGAAATGGGAAATTCGGTTACGAGAGGATTAGAGTCAGCTGAAACTTAATTTTCGGTAACAACAGATTAGACTCGTTGCTGATGATTACGTTGGATTTCACGTATTAGCAAGGAGAATCTTAAATCCTCCTGGAATCACCACTGCCCTTACACTGCTGGAAAGGATGGATGATGAGCAGACAACAGAGGAATTGATTCTCTTATCGATATAATATTAAAAAATTATATGGTATTGCACTACTCCAACCATTTCTACATGGAAACAGACACATACACTAAGTGAACAGGAAAAACATGGCTATTATTTTAAAGGCCCCAAAATTCCCCCAGACCCAATGAAACTTCAGCCCATCCTCATTAATGAGTGCTGGAAAAATGAGAAGGAAGAGGGAACAAAGCATGCACCAGGATATACTTACGGAACTCACTGAAGTTACAGGCAGCAGCGGGACAGAGAGAAGGGAAAGAGGGGTGTTAATAAATCTGGTTGTAAGAGCTGGGAGGCTTTACTAAACCAGCCTGGATTCATGAACACGGAGCTGGCGCTGAGGAGAGGAGTGGAGCAAGGAGCAGCAGGTTGGCAGCTCTGGGGCATGAAGCAGCTGAGCATTTGCAGCCAGGCACAGGACTCCTGTGACATTCAGTGCTGCCACAAGCATGCAACACTCAGCTCCTTGCCTGTGTTATTAAACCTCTCCACTCACTTTTGGCTTTACCCCAGATTTTAGACACCTTTGAGATCTCAGCCCCTGACCAAATCTGCCTGAACCAGGCCAAGGAGTTCAAAGGCTGAGGTGGGGTGAGAAAAAGGACTATAAAGGTGCTCTTTTCACTGGAAACCAGGCCAAATGTCACACCTACTGGGAAGCACCTGTATCTCCTCACCATCAGAAATAAGCCTATCCCTGGGAAGCCACAGGAAAACACTCAGAACAGATATCATGCACTTGGAGAACTTAAAGCTCTGACACAGCCATTTCCCACTTCCCCCTCTACCTCTGACTCTTCCTCAAAGGAAGGAAAGAGAAAAGCAGAGTATTTAGCAAAAAGAAACCACAGGTTTAAAAACGAGCAGCAAGAACGTGGGTTGTAAGTGAAAATTCTCTGGTTTTTTGAGAGCCACACATGCAGGCAGCAGCATCCTTGGAAATATCCTATGAAACAGAGCAACCTCAGAATAACCAGGAGATAGAGGAGGCAATCCAAGCACCTGGACTAGTAATAAACACAGGTTAACTCAGATGCAGCTCTTTTAACACAACTTTTAGCACCCGAATCACAAACCATCCATGCTCCTACCTCCACTGTGGCGAGACAGGTCCGGAAGGATGACACCGAAATTATTTGTGCCTTCATGAACAATGGGATGTTTAGGGATCCCTACGGGTGGAGATGGAGCCTGCGTGTTTTTCGAGGATGGTGTTCTTTCTAAGAAAATTTGACAGACAGTACATCAGTGTAGGGCCTTTATAAGGAAATGCTGTTTGTCAATGCTCACTATATGCTCACTCTACAAGGTCACTCACTACAGTGCCACCCTGGCTCCAAATCCCAAGTCAGGATAGCAGTCAGGGAGTTTCTCTGGGAGAGCAAGAAAGATTTCCCACACCAGCCCAGGGCCTCTGCTGTGGGTGAGTGACTGTCCATCTGCAGTATTGACATCCACAGTGCTTAGTGATGCTCATCACAACATCACCAGGCAATGAAATCTCTGAAATCCTCCAACATCACCTGAAATCCATGTCTAGAGAAGGAGTAAAAATGCTGTGGAAGCAGCTGGAGCCAGTACACCAGGCTGAGAGGGCTTCTGACCTGTGGCAGTAGGGGTGGCAGTACTGACTCCTCTGAGTTTGCAGGGATTGAGCACAGGACAATGAACAGGAAGCATCATCTGGGTTTAATATGATGGGTTGTGACAAGTGGCTTTGCTGGTGTGAAGTTTTCTCGGTCCCTCAATAAGTTGAGAGGGTTGGAAGTAGGAGGAACATGAGTATGAACACCAGGATATCTTTTATGGAAAAGTATGGGTGGAATGGGATTTTGCCACAGTTTGATACAATACCCTGGGGTAACCTGACTCGTGGAGGAAGGTGGGGTGGAGGAATGTGCAGCCCGTGATGATAAAGGGAGGAGGCGTAGGGCAAAAAATCAGGTTAAGTGTGGGGTTTTCTATGGAGAATCCTCCTCAGGCTCGTTCTCCAAGGGTCTGTGCAAGGAAAGGGACAGCTGAGAACAGGTTGGGGATGACTGTGGCCCCTCAGAATGGTGTTTGGCCTCGTGGTGGGACACAGCCTATGCAGGGGGAGGAGAAGGACTCCTGTGTTAGAGGTCTCTTTGTGTAAGTCTTAATAAAATTTTAAGCTATCCTGTCCTTCATAGAATCCCAGAAGGGTTTGAGCTGGAAGAGACCTTTAAGTTCATCCAGTTCCACCCCCTGCCACAGGCAGGGACACCTCCCACTATCCCAGGTTTCTCCAAGCCCTGTCCAACCTGGCCTTGGACACTTCCAGGGATGGGGCAGTCACAGCTGCTCTAGGCACTCTGTGCCAGGGCCTCACCACTCTCACAGGGAAGAATTTATCCCAAATATCCCATCTAACTCTGCACTCTGTCACTTAAAAGCCATTCCTAGACAGTAGTATGAAAAATATCTACTTGTTTGTGTGCTAAAGAGCACAGGCACCAGCATTGAAGCTTGAAAGAAAAAATGCTCTGATTAGGAACGTTGTGCTTGTTGCTGTCTGCACACAACTATCGGAACAGCTGGCTCGTGATCAGCAGAGATTGTCACTGAGGTGTCTGCAAAACAAACCAGGAGCAGCTTTGTTGATACATGAAAACTTGATGATGCAGAGTTTCTTCTGTGATTCTCTGAAAAACCTCAGCAAGGACAGGCTGCTCCTGACTTCGCTCCTTAAAGCAAGAGGAACCTCACAGTACAAATCTTAACAATCACCCTAAAACGAATATTATTATCAAGCTTTTAATAGCTTCTACTTACCAACAGCCTCACGCTCAGGGAAGTTTGCCCTACAGCCATTTTAGCTATTAGAGGCTGTTCTTTAGCAAATAAACTGCAGAATATTTCACATATGGCTTAGCAGATGCCATTAAACGACTGATGTCATTAAATAAATGTCTCTGGAAGGCCGGGACACAGGGCACATTGTGCTGCACCTACCCTTGCTGGTGCGGAACGTCAGCATGGCCGGCTGGCCCTCGCCGGCGGCGCTCCTGGCCACCATCAGCACTTCGTAGAGGCTGGAGGGCTCCAGCTCGGTGAGGCGCAGCTCGTTCTCGCTGCCGGGCACCCGCACCGTGTGCCAGCCGCCCGCCGCGCTCACGCCGTCCTCCAGCTGCGCACACGGGGAGAGACCGGTCAGCACGGGGCCGCGCGGAACCAGGCAGCGCTCACACCCCGCTTTGCACCCACTTCCACAGCACTCCCTCCTTGGATACATTTATCTCCCCTCTCCACACACGTACACGCACTTGGTTTTGACCTTTTTGTTTTCCAATTTTCACTCATGGCTAAAACGACAAGAGGCCAAATGATTTTCAGTCAGCCTTCAGCTGTGTGCTGCTAAAGGGCTGGGCCCTAATGAGAAGGAGATTTTCCCGTACTAGCCCAGCTTTCCCTGTACTTCAGCATTTTAAAATATTTATAGGCAAAAAGTGTGTCTTAGTTACTCCTTAAGGCTGGGAAAAAAGTCAGCAGGGAGACCAAAGATTTGGGTTTATCAATGCGTGTTTCGTTTTTTTAAAAACAAAACCACTTTTTAACTTAGCAGTGAAAGCACGAGCTCTGTTAAAGAAAAGAAAGACATTCTGGGTAGTCTCTTAATGCTTGACCTTTGCAGGAAAACATTACCCCAAATCCCAAAGGAAAAGACAAAGATTCCACCAAAAATAAACTACTAAACAATATAAGACTTTAATAAAACATTGGAGGCAGATCTAAACGCTGTGGATTATCAAAGGTTATACCAGAGGTCTCTGTTCAACTATTTTCTTCTACAGCAACCACTCCAAGGCTTTTATTCCCCCAACTTTTTTTTTTCCTCTATTAAAAGAGGGAAATCAATAAAATAATTTAATGACACAAAGAGAGCACCACCCTAAAAACCAGGATAAATTCACTGCTGAGAAACGCATGAGTGAGCACATTTAATGTGGAAAGGATTGGTGTGAGAGAAGGGAGAGCATCAAAAAGGTCAAAAAAGCATTCAGAGCTTCCAGGGCTTACATGAACCAACCGCCTCTGGATGAGAAATTATCACCAACAAACTCTGGCACTTGGTTTTCAGGAACCAACAGGTCAAAAATCTAAGCATTCCCTCCAGGCTAAGACAAGATCAGGATGTAGAGGATTAAAAAGCTTATGAAAAATAAATCAAACAGCTTTGCCCCGCAGAAAACTGGTTTGCTCGGAAGAACAGATGCAGGCATTGCTTGGTTCTGATTTTAGAATCACAGAATCTCCTGAGCTGAAAGTGGCCCACAGGGATCACGGAGTCCAACTCCTGGCTCTGCACAACAGACCCCAGGAACCCCAGCATGCGATGTTAAGCAAAAGAGCTTGGTGTTGCCACACCATTTTTAATGCCATAGTAGGTACTGCCCTGCAAATTTTAGTTCACCTTCATATTTGATAAGTTCAATTTAATTGAGTCCCTTTGAGCAGCAAACTCAGTGATGTACTAAGGTAAAACTCAGCTTCCCTTCTACTCTCACACACAGATTCAAGCTTGCTCATAAAACGTATTTCTAACCCCACTGATGTTGCACACAACACACCCTGCAGCCCCATCCCCCATAATGGCACCGTAAAGGACAGAAAAGTCTGGATAAATCTCACTTAAAACTAGACAGAGCAGCGTATTTGTGACAATGCCAGCCATCCCTCAAACAAGCCGTGTGGGCACAGCAACGTTGTGCTTCAACTACACGCTGTGTTCTGGCTGGCCTGAGCCCACGTCCTGGGTAACAGCAGCGCTGCTGGCTCCTTGGGAAACCCACAGGAACTGCGCCGTGTCCCCGCCCGGGGGACTGGGGACGGTACCTTGCGGTATTTGACAAAGTAGGCGTTGATGGGCAGGCCCCCGGCGCGGCCCGGCCGCCACACCAGGCTGTAGGTGTCCGGCTTCGGCGTCTGCGGGGGGCTCAGGATGATGGGCGCCTCGGGCGGGGCGGCCGCACTCGACGCTCTGTCCGTCGCGGCTGCATCCAGAGGCGACTTTGTTGGAGGCGAGCTCGAAAACGCCGTTTCTGCACCAAAATCCCCGCCGCTCTCATCGCTCTGGGCAAGCTCCAGAGGAGCTGTTTCTCCTGCTCTCGTGCCAGTTGCTGGAGGAACTGCAAAGGGAGGTCTGGTTACATCCCCACGATGACGTAAGTCCGCCCCGCGCCGAGGGGACACTAAATAATTTTGGAGTGACATTTCCAAACAAGCCCTGCTGCAAAACGCCAGGTCCAGAGGTGCCCACACAGATCTGAGCCTGGTGCCAAGCTGCGGCCTGGGTGTTTTTTCAGGGCACAGCAGTGGGGTTCGGTTTGTTTTATTTGGTTTGGTGTTTTTTTCACAGTAGCAAAGAGTGAAAACCTGAAACTCAAGGTCTACAGGCACAGTTCGACTGTATCTCCGCTAAATTAAGTCATGGCAATGCATGTTAAAAGAAATAAATAAGTATAGAGCTAAATCTGTGAGACAAACAGAGTAATTTGTACGCCGTTGTACAAGGAACTTTTCATGGCCTGCACTGGCATGCACACAAGAGGACATTCTCCTACCCCAGTTTCTGAGGTTTTAGCTGTAATTTGGAGAAGCTTTGAAAGCTGCTCAACTCAACTATTTCATTTGAAAATTTATGCTGAGAATAAACTCAGTTTACAGGAAGATCTACATGCAATTTAATACCAACGCATTTCTAGAAATCCTTCTCCAGCCTCCTCCATCCTATTTACTTTTGCTGGTATGAAGAAAAAAAAAATCTATACTGTATCAGTAGCCTAAAAGAGGCCACAAGACAAAAAAAAAAAGTCCTGTTCGGCAGATGCAGGGCTCATCAGAATTCCAGGCAGGAAAAGGATGGCAGGTTGGACATCTGAGATTATCCAGGACAAGAAAACGTCAGTACTTAAAGCAAAGAAAGTTTGGGAAGCAGCTCAGCTCCTCAAGGCTGCACACGGCAGCAGCGGGACAGCCAGATGTTCGGAGTCCTGTCCGTCCTTTCAGATTTGTGTAGGTTTATGTTACGTGCTGGGGTCTGGAAGGGGAAGGGAATGAAGGGAACTTGGTTTACAAAACAAACAAATTCCTTGGTAATGTAAAGCCTAGGCAGTGTTAGCCTGGCTGACTCAGATTCCTTCAAACCTCCATTAAAATACCAGCAGCAAGTGTGGCTGCTATTTTTGGCCACTTTTTAAAAAGCTGGGAAGGAAAGTTCTCTTTTCAAATTGAAGACACGCTCCCGGCGAGCATTCCTTGTTTGTTTCTTCTCATTTATTTAGCAATGCCACAAAAGTCAGTGACAGGAAGAAGGGAACAACGTGGGGAGGGATGTCCCCAAAGCCAGATGGTCTTAAAATGCCAGACACTCCCAGAACAATCCCCGAACTAAAGGGTATCTCTGCTGTCAGTGGAGCAGGGAAGGGCCTGATATTGGAAACAAATGGGAGGAGGTGGAAGGCCCTCAGCACCGTGGTGGACCCCGAGGATGTGGGTGGGCACGGTTTGGTTTGACGCCTGCTGGCACTGGGGACACGGACTCTTGGAGTGGAGAATGAGTTGTGGTTTCAGCTGGTGACAGCAGGCCCACAGCCAGGGCTGTGTTTACTGCTGCAGGAGGGGAGTCGTCAACAACTGCCGGCTTGTTGTATTTTTGCTTCGGAAAACAACCCCCGGCTAACAATTCCCATTAAGTAATTCAGATCTAAGCTCTTTTTGCAAAGTTTCTGGTATAATTACTACCCATATAACCCAGCACATCAGCCTTCTCTCTGCTGCTGTGTCATTATGAAACTTTTTTTGGCTGTTGCTCTCAGTGCCATCCCTTTCCCCTTAGCCATGGAGATTTTTCTTCCTCGGCTTCCCAATCCCACTGGGAGCACCAGCAGCACTGAGCTGGGTCAGGCCAAAGGCTGCATGAGCCCAAAACCCTGACCCCACCAGCAACCGAAGGAGGACTGAATGTCCCGGATTTGGGCATTAAAAGAATGTATTCATAGAATCTTAGAATGATTTGGGTTGGAAATGGGTTGGGATGGCCTTAAAGGCCATCCAGTTCCACCCCACTGCCATGGGCAGGGACACCTTCCACCAGGCCAGAGGATCCTCCCTGCTCGCCAGCTCTCCAAATACCTCAGCACAGGCTGGGAAAGCTCTCTGAAAACCTGAAGGCAGCACATCAGTGAGGTCACCCACACCTGGCAAGTGTTTCAAATCACCTTAGGACTTCTCAAAGCTTCTCTAAGGTTCCTGTAGGAGCAACTTCAGCCCATTCGCCCCTGAAACACCCAACTACATAGACTAAATGCTCCTTGTGTTTTTCACTCCCTCTCCTGCTACTCAGACTGCCTGCAATGTATTTTTCTCCATCATTTCCATTAGATGAAGTTATTTTTGAGATTTAACCTTGTGTTCAGTAGCTCTGGGAAGCTCCTGCCATGCAGGCCAACCCCACAACTGTCTAAAAAAGACTCAGAAAAGGGAGGGCCGTGGGTACAGGATCCCAAGGCATCATTTTACATTTTGGTGGTTTCTCACTACGATGGCAGCTGAAGTTGTCCTGCCCGCTGTAAGACCATGCAATGAATCACAGCCTGGAACAGATCCAGCAGAAGGGAAAAAAAATGATACATTTTTCAGCCAAATGGGCTCTCGTACTGTGTGCTGGGACAAGGCAAATTACAGGGCCAGGTACTGAGGCTGAGAGGTGCTTAAGCTGATCCTGCTACCAAAGACGTGCACTGGAATCCCAGCTGAAGTCATTCAGGTGTTTCAAAGTGTCACCTGGCAGGAATTCTTCATTAAACAGCTGAGTGTCTGAGCATGTCTTTGGCATGGCTGGGAGCTGTTCTAAACCCCTAACAGCTCCCAGAAAGTCCTCAGGGACTTTTATATCAAAACCAAATGCCTTAACCACCCTCTGCACCATAATCAGCAGCCAGTACAACGTATTAGAAACCGATAAAAGTTAATAAACAAAGCATTAAAATTGAACTCACTGCCATAAAATTCTGAGGCAAAGCAGTGGGATTTTTCTCTTTAACACAGGCTGAATTCTGGGATGATATTTAGTTTCGTGTTTCCACTCAGCAAGGTCCAAAAATAACTGATTTATAAAACTACATGATGGGATCACTTTCTTGAGGTTTCTTCTTTTTTTTTTCCCCTAAGTGAACCTTTAAGCATCTTTTCATGTTATTTACAGGAGTTTTAAACTCTAACCAAAGAACTTTAAATATGGGGCCACATATTAAATCCCATTGACCTGAAATCTCCCTGGCATTCAGCTAAATTAACTAAGGCAAGGTGCTGAAAGAGCTGAGAAACTTAAGTAACTTCATATAACTAAAAATCTGTATCTCAATTCTTGTGAAGGGAACTTGGGGGAGCTCAAACCTGTTATTAATGTCACATAATATTCCAGTGTGAGGAAAGGCTCTTTCCCATCTTGCTTTAGTGTAAGTACTGTCTTTTCCTAGTAGCAATTTCAATAAATAAATAAAAAATACCACCCTCAGATAGTTTTTATCACATACAAGATGCTAAGTCCATGCAATGCACACAGCATTTCTCCTTTGCCTAAGGTGGGAGGGAGGAATTGGTCCACAAAGACAACCAAGACTTCTCTGCTTCCTTTCCCTGAGACTCCACCCCACCCATCTGCCACACATTTCTTACTTTGAGGCATTTCTCACCTAAATCAGGGAGCCAAGAGGGCAGCTTGGGGCTTCAACTTACCGACTGTGAGGAAGGCAGCGGACAGGGCAGAGCCGTGCTCGTTGACGGCTTCGCAGCGGAACTCCCCGGCACGCTCAGGGGTCACGTTCCTCAGGCGCAGGGAGCCCCAGCCCACCTGGGGCACGGAGAGGCAGGAGGGCTCTGTCCCTGCTGGGGGAGGCCTCTGAGGTTTGGGGTGAAGCTCCTGGGAGGGGTGGCTGAGCACAAGGCCGCTGCTGTCGTACCAGCGGATCAGAGGGACGGGCAGGCCGGTGGCATTGCAGGACAGGGTCACGTCCCCGCCAGCCACCACCGTGGTGTTCGCTGGGGAAGAGACAATGATGGGGACAGAGGCTTTGCCTGGGGGGAAATACAACCAAAGAATGAATTCAGCTGAGGGATATGACACTTAATGCCAGAACAAGTCAATATGATTTAAAAGAATCACATGTGATTCTTTTCAACCAATTTAAGAATTATTTCTTCTCTAGACAGCATCTCCAGACTCCCCTTCCAGACTGAGGAGATGAGCACAGACTCCTCCTTAGAGAAGGCTGATAAAAACCTACACTCCAACCACACTTTAAATTCCCTAAATGACAAAGGCTTGACTGTCAGTAAGGAGCACAGCGCAGGCAAGACTGGCTTAGTCCACTCCACACACAAGCAGGCCACAAAATCTCTGCTCAGCCAGGCTCTGCACAGCTCACACCAACCATAACTGGTCCACAGAAGGTTCAAAGCTTCAGCTACACATGACAGGGAGAGAAAAGGGACAGCAACAGTCTTGCCAACACCCTTGTGCTAGCAGAAATCAACTTCTCTGGGTATTAGAAGGTATCTTAGACTGAAAAGAGATCAAAAAGACTACTGGTACCTGATCCTGCCAATCTGATAGAGGGGAAGTGTGCATTAATCCCAAACCTGATGATTGTTGTATAAACTTGATTATGGAACAGGCTTAACTACTCAGCAGCCAATACTACTAGGAGTACCAGCTGATCCCGCACAACAGGATCCTGATTCTATTTAAGAATAAATCACATCAAATCCAATCATAAGCTGATTTGATTGCAGCTGATAATCCAGGTTTTAAGTATCAAGTAGCCACACCAGCCCAGAAATCCCTACATCTCTTAAAATCCAGCTGAAGGCACCTTCTTTGTAAGATTAGTGGTCAGAAACAAATTAACGCATAATCTAGGGGGAAAAAAACCACAACAGAATAAAGCTTAAAGTATAAATGCTTAATGTGAGTTCTTGAGAGCTGCAAGTGCTCCCACCTGGCTGGACACGGAGTCTCCCCGTGGACTGCACAAACCCAATTCCGTTGTTTGCCACACACTGGTACAAGCCAGAGTCCTGCAGGGTGACCCCGCAGATCCGCAGGCGGTTTCCCGTGGGCAAATGTCGTGGGGAGGGATGGAGAGGAGCCGCATTGTGGAACCAGGTGAGGGTTGGAGCAGGGTTGCCACGAACATCACACCAGAAATGGACAGTGGCTCCGGCGGCCACGGTCTCATCCTGCAGTCCCCTGGAGAGTGAGGCAGGTTCTGGAAAGGGAAATGATTTTACTTAGACTAAGTCCTGAAGAAACTGCTGTGAAACATTACACAGGCTTATCACATCCAAAGGCTGAGCAAGTACCACAAACTGCACAGCCCAATGCTGGTTTTCCCACGCATGGGCTTATTTGAGTGGTTTCTCCCTTTTATTCCAACAGCCACGTTTGCATTCATCTTGTAAATAAAACACTTCTATTTTCAAAACAATTCATTAGTGACAGCCTCCCCCAAAAAGGTGTGTTGTGCGTCAACACCCTGTTTTCTGAGTAACTCCAACATACACATTTTAAAACCCAAACAAAATCTGTCACGACTGCAAAAAAACTCAAATGCCAGGAAAATCTGCTGCAACGGAAAGGGGAGATGAAGAACAACCAGCAGCCAAACAAAAGAGGCCAAATATATGATTATGTTTCTTTTGCTTTTGTTTATGTTCTCATCCAAACATATCACCTCCCCTTGCCAGCTTTTTGTTCACAACCTCAAAAGAAGCAAATCTGGTCCCTGGCACATTACTGACACTGGCACTCTGTAGGAAAATAAATGGATCAGTTCTTCCCTTGGAATTTGTTATTCTTCACTGTTTCATTATTTCAGACTGCAAATGGTTTGAAGACAAATAATTGTGGATTTTAACTTGGGAAAAATGATGGGATATAGTCATTATAAGCAGATCTGTATTCTTTATTTTAATATGCCTAAGGTTGAGAAAGAATGCGAGGCTGTTTGGAAGCAGATGCCAAAACTAGCACGTAGATGAAGGGAACGTTTGTTGCCTGCATGTGAAAATGTCTTTACTTCTTACCAAGTACAGTAAGCGAATAGTTAACGTATTTCACTGTTCCAGAGTCACTTCCCACCACGCAGGAGTAATTCCCAGCATCCGATGCCTCGAGCCGCTCCGTCACCAGGTGAGAGTGCAGCAGCTTCCACCTGCCTCGCCTCAGCGCATCCCGGCCGTCTTTAACCCAGCGGATGGGGGCTGGAGCCGGCCCACTGACCACACACTCCAGGGTCAGGGCACTGTGCCGGGGCACTGCCAGGCTCTGGGGAGCCAGCGGGTGAAGGATGTGGGAGCCACCTGAAAAAGGGCCTGGAGGAAAGGAGATGAATCGTAGAATAGCGTCACAGGATGGTTTGGGCTTCTGGTCACCTTCCACTAGACCGAGCTGTTCCAAGCCCTGTCCAACTTGGCCTTGAACACTTCCAGGGATGGGACAGCCACAGCTTCTCTGGGCAGACAGCCTCACCACCCCCACAGGGAAGAATTTCTTCCCAATATCTACTCTAAGCCTACTCTCTATCAGTGCCATTCCCCCTTGTCCTGGCACTCCAGGCCCTCTCTCTCTCTGTTTTCCTTGGAGGCTCCCTTCACGTACTGGAAGGTCACAGTTAGGTCACCCCTAAACCTTCTATTTGACAGGCTGAAAAATCCCAATTCTCTCAGCCTTTCCTTGCAGGAAAAACCAACCAAGCTTTTAAACCACACCCTCCCATCCCATTCTCTGTCCTCCTCCATGTCTTTCAAACACTGCACTTGGGACTGAGCATGATGCTGTAACACTGTCTTCCAGAAGTCCTGCTCCAAAACAGATTTGGGGACAGAAGTATTAGCAGTATTCCCGTTCCAAGGGTGACTTCCTGGGATTTGAAAAGCAGTCACGCTGCTCCTCCACAGTGAGGGGAAATAAGAACTGAATGGGCAAAGAATGCAGAAGAGATCTCACATAACATGGTGTTGGAGGCATTGATATGCCCTTGCTAAAAACCTTTGGGATGTTATTTATTGTTTGAGCTGTATTAATTCTGGAAAGCTGAACTGAAAACTCACATGTGACTGTGAGCTTCCGTGCCATGAGTTCTACTCTGAGGTCGTGAGTGACTGGGTTGTAGGCTGCACACTTGTAGGATCCTTTGTCTTCTGAAGATACATTCAAAATTTGCAGGTTTCCAGATGGAAGAATTAGGTAGTTGTCTAAACAAGTGGGGAAGGCGAAAAGAGGATTAAATTTAATTTCGTTTCAAAAAAGTCATCCTCTTTTGTAATTTTTAAAATTAATTTGTTGGTTATACCTATTTATTCTAAATATAGGATCACAAAGAAATCACCATGCAAAGGAGATTCATTTCCAAGGGTAGGTTTAGAGAAAGCGATTTGCATAGGAAGTTCTGCAAGTTTCCAGAGGATTTCTTTCCTTTAGGTTCAAAGAAAAAACTCCAGGCAAGCTTTTGTTGGATACTTCTATTGCACAGAACACCTCACCTGTTGATTGTTCCAGCCATTTCCCCCGCACTTGGAAGCGAACCTGTGCTTTGGGGTGACTTTCTGGCACCTTGCACCCGATGAGAGCTGTGCCTCCTTCCTCTGCTGCAACAGCAGCCGTCACCAAAGCATCAAAGTCAGCTAAACCTGCAGAGAATTGGGAACAGGGTAAGAGCAGCCACGGCTCGGGAGAGGGGAAGAGCAGTAAGCTCAGCATTTGTGTTCACAATACAGTTGGTTTCATGCTGATTATCTTCTCTGGTGAAGCTTTTGGACATTCACATCAACAGGCCTGGTCTATCCTGCAGCCCATAATAGCATAAACCCTTCTTATCCACTTCCTTACTACAAAAAACACCAGCTTTTACATGGGAACAGTGAGGAGAAAAAAATAATTCCTACATCTCCTCAACTGCTCCCAGAAAAGCCAGCAGAGACGCTGGAAAGGCCGCAGGACTCCCCAAGGGCTCTGCAGGCACTGCAGAAGACAATTCACACTGCCCACAGAAACATGGAATTGTCTTTCTGTGATGATAATGAACACAGCAGTGCCCTGAGGCAGGCAGAGAGCTCCCAGCACCTGCCCGTGTGCTGCCAAAACCTCCAGGGCAGGAGGGAAGTGTGAAAGCTGCTCTTCTACTCCCTCCATGTTCAAACTTCTTTGAGTTTGTGAAGTTTGCCTATGTTGGCCACCCTTGGAGCTCTCTTGAGAGGGGCTGGCCATGGGTCAGTACTTTACCAAAACACTTTTAAGAGATTTTCCTCCCAAGGGGATTTTGGACATGCTCCATAGATGAGGTACCCTTCCAGAGAAATCACTCAAACCCTGCTTGACAAAGACCTGATTCAGACAGCCCAGAGATCCCAAGCAGACAAATCAAGCTCATGCAGGAATATTGTACTCTCATTCTCAGCACCACTTCATCCTTTCCATGTGGAAAACATTGTCCTTCCTCTTCCAAAGGACAAATCCCTTATCCCTTGAGGTCAAATAATTTACAGATCAAGCCTCAAGACAAAGACTAATCAGAAGAACCAGTGCAACTAAGAGAAGGGAAACTGTCCCTAAGAGGAGAGAAGACTGTCCCCACCTAAAGAACATCAACTCTGGTTTAATCAAATCAAATGAAAATTAAAATCTGCAGCTCCTGCTTATTTCCTAGGCAACAATTCCCACAGATTTCTCCTCAACTCTCAAGCATGCTTCTGCAATGGCATGGCAGCTCAGTTGCTCTTTCAACATCCTTTGTGAAGGGAAGCATTTGGGAATCTTGTATTTTCAGGCCAATTCATGGAAATGAATGTTACTTCATTGAATAATATTTGTGTTTGCTGAAAGAGACCCTTGAGTCCTTGAAAAGAGGCTGACACCAACACTAAATCCATCAGGTATGGTTTGGTCTAGCTGAGGCTTTAAAAGCCTCCAAGGATGGGGATCCACAAGCTTTCTGGGGAATCTGTCCCAGGGCTGCAGCACCTGACAGGTCTCAGATGCTAGAATTAAAAAAAAGGCAAGAAGTGTATCATCCATCATATTCCACGTACTGGCTGAGGAGAAAAACACCCCAAAAACATTTTGATCTAGATGTTTTCTAAAAGTCAAAGAAGGAATTGGCAAGGAGCAAAGAACAGAAATGCAAATGCACTTACTGCCCATGGACACGGTGGCAGGCCGGCTCAGCACGGCGCCCACGCTGCTGCTCGCCACGCACTGATAGCGCCCACACGTCGCCGGGCTCAGGGACACAATTGTCAAAGATCCTGACTGGATTTCCACCTCTCCCTTCCTGCTGTCCAGAGGCTCCCCATTAAACAGCCAAGAAAGGTGAGCTGTGGAGGGCTCAGCAGAGCAGTGGAGTTGGATGGGCTCACCAGACTTCTGGACAGTAGACGAGGGCTCAGAAATAAAACGGGGAGTTAAATCTAAAAGGAAAAATATATATATTGAGTTAGAGACCAGAATTTTGCATGGACACAGGTGATAAGGGTAACGATGCGCTGACTGGTATGAAAGACTCACCATATAAAGGGTCTCTAAACTCTGAGTTGCAAGAGATACTCAAGCAAGTGTTGCCTTTTCCTTGGCAAGAGGAACTCAGGAGAGATTCCTGCTTGCTCTCAAGCACTGGGAAAATGTCAAGATTCAAACCCCACAAAGGGGGTAACAGCAATTAAACAGAGGTAAGTGCAGTAAGAGAGAGGTACATCCCCAAGGGTGCACAAGGCAGAGGCGTCATGCTTGCCAGGGCCAGCAAAAACTGCAATCCCACTGGATTTATCCGGAGGAAAACAGCACCCGTCACCTGAAGAGACGGAGCACAGGAACACGCAGCTGTAGCTGATCTGTCCCATATGAAGCAGGCACGGACGTGACTTGTAAAATGCTAGAAATGGCAGGAGCCTGCCAGGTATTTACACAGAACCGTCCCCGAGTCTGCAGAACTAATTAAAAATAGCCGGATAAAAAAAGCTGGACGAACAGCAAAGGCTCTTGCTAATTCCAAATACATGGACTTCATCAGGACAAGGATGATGAATTGGGCAGCCATTATCTTTACTCAGTAAAGATGAACAGAAACAGGAAGAGCTGCTAATAAATAAAAGGTTCAATTCCACAGAACTTGGTTATGAGAATCCATTTATTTGCCAAAAGAAAATTCCTGCTTGTTGGAAGAGATTTTTTCCTATCCTGGCCAATGAAACGCTGGGAAGTATTTCCATTTGTTTTCTATTGAATCCTCCACTAAAGATTTTGCATGAAGGGAGCAAGCAAAAGGCAATTAACACCAGTAACACTTAATTGGTTAGAAATACAAATTAGGAGAAAAAACTAAATTAAAAATAGACACATTGGCAGGGAAAAACAACTTGCTAGTTTGTAAAGGATCTAAGGAATTCCAGATAGTATGGGTCAAGATGATATTAAATGACATCCAAGTCAGAGACAGTTTTCTTATAGGTGGGGCCCTGGGTTCATGCTTTTCTTCTCAAGTCAGTCCATCCCAGCTCTGGTTATGAGTTTCAGATGAGAAACTGCACATTTTTAACTGAACCATAAACTATCTGCATAAACATAAAATAAAACTGGAAATTAAAGTGTGGCTTCACTTAACAAAAAAAGATGAAATCCATAAAAATGGTATCCAAGCATTTCGCAGGACTCCAGATGTCCATTTTTAGCTTTTAATTAGAAAACTGTTTTTCCTATTAGTTCAGTTTGAATTTCCAGGGATAAGAGGGAAGCACTGACCTTTCAGTTTGCTCGCCACCAATTACTATGAAATCATACTGCTACTTTCATCTTCGCGCCTGCCCTCACTTCTGACACCAACACTGTGCTTCGCGTAAAAGGCAAAATTGGTAGCAGTGACCCTGCAGCTGGAATTTATCTCCTATGACTGCTTGAAAAATAAAATTTATCCCATTTGCTTATAACGATTGGCTATGAAGTGCTAAAAGTAGTAAAAGCTTCTTTTTTGTGTGGTTACGTTAAGACAAGCTGACTACACAGAGCAGATGTGTCAATTAAAACCATCCCTCTTCTTTTTTTTAACACCAGAGCTGTTCCAACTGCAGCCACGCATCAGCTTTCGCATTTCAAAGGGCTGATTCCCCTCTCCCCCTGCAAATCCACACCCCTCCCGACCCCTGGGAACACAAGATGCACTGCATGCAGCAGAATCGGCGTCCAGCTGAATCCATGGAGATCCCAAGGAACAAACCCACGTAGCCCAGAGTCTTCCATGTTCTGGCGCTTGTTTCGAGCCAAGTTTTCACAAGCAAAGTCATATACTGAGTGTAAGGCTGCGTTTCAGTGCTCCATGCTTCCTTAAAAGCAGATTACTGACAATATCCATTAAAGCTGGCCACTTCAAAATGCACTCCAAAGCGTTGTTTGTTCCAAAGTTTGGGCTCAACCCCAAAACCTTCAAGTCCCCCAGCTTGGGCGAGGCCTTACCTGTGCTGGTGGCAGTGACAAGGCTGGTGACAGCAATGAGAAGCAGTGCCTGGAAGCGCCTGGGGGCTGGATGCATAGCGCCAGATTATCCAAATTGAAAGCCCGAAGCTCCAGACTAAGACGAGGCACGGAAACAGCTACAAAACAAACAGGCACATGTCTACTGTGAGTTTCAGGAGTTCTTCTTTTAACTCTCTTACAACAAAGTGTTTGGGGTTTAAAAAAAAAAAGGCACAACCAGGAAACAGCCAATATTCTTTGCAATATAGAAACCATCTGTAAAAGTGAGTTAGAGCTGAACTTCACTGTGGTTCCAAGTACTATTCTTAATGTAAGAGTTTTTCCACAGCTGGGGCATGAGGCATCCGCATTGAACCGCTCTGCCTTGATAAATTAGACTCCATTCCACCCAGAGGAGCTGGAGTCCAAAGTAAACAGCTTATCTATTGGAGATAATATTGTTTGCAAACAATAATCATTTGACCATCTATCATCAGGCCGCACTTGTTTTACAAGTTTCTACGAATCTACTGCTGCGATGCCGCTACCGCTCTAAACCTGCTCACTGAGACCTGTCATCTGCTGGCTCCTTTTGCTGGGCTTTACAGGCAAACCATAGCAATGAAAAAAACACCAATATTAGTCTTGTTCTCATTTATATTCCCAAACAAATGGTGCTTTCTCCTATCCTTCTGGGGCACCCATTATAGCCACTTTTATCTCCATGGCTGCTTCTAGAGAGAGCAGTCCTTTCCTTGGCCGTATCACGCACAACCATTCAGCTATGTAAGGTCTCACTTTCATAATCAAAAATAAAAACTACATCATTAAACCAGCAAAACAAAAACTAAATATGATCCCAGAGGTCTTTTCCAACCTAAATGACTCCACAATAAATTGTTAAACCAGAAAAATACAAACAATCATGGAACCAGCAATCGGGCTTGCAGGAGGTGAGTCTCAGGAACAGTGTTTCTGACCCTCTGAGTCTCAATCAAATACTGGTTTCTCCAAGAAAACAATAAATCTACAGCTGCCGTTCATGTAAATGTCCTATTTGCCTTGCGTAATGCTATGATGGATAAGATCTGAGCTCATTTAGCACAGTTACTTCATTTATCAGCCTGGCCATACCATTTTGCTGCTGATAACACTCAACATATACTTTAAACATCTCATCTATCAGCTGTGTATATAAACACGTATCCAGCACACACACAATAACTGGGAGTTTTACTTGAGCACAGGAACAAGTGCAGCAATACACATGCTTGGTAGGAGTAAGTCCCAGTTTACTGAGTGTTCACAGAGCCACTTGCTTTCCAAGAAGCTGGATCCAGATATCAACAGCAAAATTATCCCTGTGGTTTATTTCAAAATAACCATATTTTATCATCACAGCATCATGGTAAAATATATATGCAAATTAAGCATCAGGAAAAGCCTCCAATCGTAATTAAAGAATCACTCTGGATTTTATGGAGCTGTTTGCTCACTGCCACTTCTGCCCGCAAACTGCAGTCCGGGTTACACTGACAGCCTGAGAGGGCGGCAAGAAACGCTGTCGAGTTCTGCTCCCGTTTCTGGGCAGTTTTATCTGATCCAGCAAATTTATTTCAGCTGTTGGGAAGACCCGGCGATCCTGTGGCCCAGGCTGGTTCCCAAGGCGAGCCGGGGCTGTTTTGGGAAGCCGCAGATGGCAGAAGAGCCCAGCTGTGCCGAAGGGGTTGGTTTATTTGAATTCTCCCTCGGTTCAAGGGCAGGAGCACCGCTCCACCAGCGCGCGCAGAGGACAAAGTAAACACCCAGAGAACTTGTTAACATCAAACACTTTGCTGAAGAGGGCTGGGGGCTATGTTGCTTTTTGCCAAATCTTCCCTCCACTATTTATTTATCAAAAGCAATGAAACGTATATTCTGGGTCAACTTTAACCCCAGCACATGGAGCTACTGGGTTATTTTGCAGCTGTCTTTTTAAACAAGGCCAGCTCATTATCTTTAACTAAACTTTATCTTTGGAGATCTACTTTATCCAGGCTCTGATTTCCCTCTGTTTATCTTTCTCCTTACATGTTCCTCACTGCCAGTGTCAACAGCTACTCCTCTTCTGACCTACCAGTTTGGCTTTTGCAGGCTTGTGGAGTGGTAAGATCAACTGCAAAGCAGTGAGTACACACAGCGAGCCACAAAGACCAAAGTTCTTTGACTGGGGGGGGGAAAAAAGGAAAAATATTGGCTTTAACTGAAGTAGGATTGTTCAGCATCAACACTCGGGCATCTGAATGAAGTTTCTCCATCTGATTCTGAAGGGATGGCAGAAACATCTTGCTCGCTGGTAGATATGGGAACACAGGGGAAGGTAAGACCCAGCAACACAACATAACCCAAACATGCTTCTTTCTTTTTCTTCTGCAGATGGTGACACTCCAGAAGCCCTTTGCTAAATACAGAGAAAAGGGCAAGACCACAGCTCATAGTTTTTTGGTCTTTAGAAATCCTGTGGAGAAATTTTGCCTCTTTAATATTGTATTATTTAAAAAGCCCGAGGGATGGAAAAACACAACCTGTCCCTTTTGCCATCTTTTCAATAACCCTGAGCTCCCATTTAGACAGCAAGTACCAGTCATTGGGGACCTGTTGGGATCTGAAAGAGGAGCACCTCGGTTAGATGTGGCTCCATTTTAGTGTCCTAGACTCCAAGATGAGCTCTGCCCAAAACAACTCTGCCCACTGTTCACTGTTCCTCGATTGGGAGGATGAATCTCCATCACTTGTGGATCAAATAGTTATTTTGAAGTAAGAGGTGTCACTGTCTGAGCATTTTAAACTAAAAGAGGAGTTATCCATATAAATAATATTCAAGGTTGAATAGAGACAGGCATGGTTTTCAAGGATCTGGAAAATGCACTTTTCACTTTCACTGGCCATTTCTCCAGCCCAGCAGAAAGGCACAGCTACTTCCACCCAGACCTCTTCACCTAAAGTCATCCTCCAGTTATCTTCATGCAGCACTTGACCTCCTTGTCAGCTCTAAAGTAGGTTATTGCTCCTGGATCAAGGGAAACAAGGAAGATAACAGACTTGTGTCGGGGGAGGGGTCATCCCGACCATTCCAATGGATGCCTGCCCCTCGGAAGCACGCTGCACACACAGGGGCACCCCAAAGCATGTGCCTGCTACTTCTGGATGTCATTAGTAAGATGAAGTATTTCTGCACATGACATAATTCTAGCTGTGTGCCTCATTTGTCACAGACCCTTCATGAAAGGAACCCCTGAGCACAGAGCAGTGGGGACAGGCGTCCAGCAGCTCCCAGTTTCAGCCCCGCAACCTCCGGAATGCCGTGCGCAGGCAGGAAAATAAACCATCCACGCTCACTCCAAACAGAGGGGAAGGAACAGTTTAACTTTCCTTAAGAGCACCAGGTTTCCCAGCACAGGAGCAGGGCTGTCCCCAGCACCAGAGTGGCACGCCAGCCTGGCACACTGTCACACAGCTGTCGTGGCCTGGAGACCTCACCAGGACGGACACGGGCAACCCAGACCAGGGAGCAGCCCGTGGGCTTACTGAAGCACCCTGCTGAGCCAAGATGGGAAGACACAGGCACCCTCTGGGATTTCTGCAGCCCTGGCAGTGACCCTCTTGTCTCTTCCCAAAGCTTCATGTTTGTTGCTCTTTCTCCAGAAACCAGTGGTCTTCAATGTACAGCTCCACAGGTCTGGTCCTGGCACCATAATTTAACCCTCACCTCCAAATTAACTCACTCCTATCCATGTTTGCCCCCAAATAAGGTTTCACACTCTAAAAGATGACAAAACACTGTTTTCCATGCATTCCCACAGCGCCAAGCTCCAGTGTCCTTCCAAACAGCTGAGATCCTGCCCCACTTATTTACTGGACCGTGAACTTCTCTCCACCCTTGCAGTTGAGGGCAGAGTCACTATGAAAAGAGCATTATCTCATCCCCATTTTGGTTTAGCTCCCTGAATCATCTTCCTGCCATCTCAGACCAGCTGGCAGGACAACACCAGGACCTCCCTTCCCAACAGCCACCACCCCACCTCGATCTGTTACTGCACTCCTCACTCCATCACTCCCCACTCCATCACTCTCCCAACCTTCAGTGAGCTGTTCCATGAGGAACAGTTAAACGAGGAAGGGTTTCTGCAGTACCCCAACGCTCCAGGTCCTATAAACGCTGGGTAGAGCAGAAGGAGGAGGAGGAGGAAGGAAACAGCATGCTCGGGAACAGAGGGAGTTATTCAGGTTGCCCACTCCACCTCCAGGAGCTGACGGCCTTTGCTAAGAAGCCCAAGGAAAAAGTGACTGAGCGCCGCTGCCTCGGGGGCGGCACTGCCCACCAGCTGCATCGTGACAGCCCTCTGGAGTACACAAGCTTTGGATATACAGATTTCCCATTTTTGCTAAACAGCAGCAACTCCAAACTGATTCATCCCACCTCATGTTATAATGCCATATGTGATTTAACACCCAGAGCACAGCAAATTGGTTTTTTCCCCTAAGTCATTTATTAGAATTACCAAGAAAAATTTCATTTTAACTTGCCATCCGTACGACAAAACCAGCAAATTTTCAAACCACCTAAATCTAGAGCAAATGAACCCCCTTGAATTAACTAAAATACTCTGACTTCAGCATGAGCAAGCTGAGTTAGATCATTAAAGCTCACACCAAGACACCTTAAAAAAAAAAAAAAAAGAAAAAAAGGAGGTATTGAAGCCTGTGGCATTCCAAGAGAAAGCAATCAGACATTCCTGCCGCTCGGCTCCTCAGTGATCTCCAGAGCCTTTGATCACTGACTGTCTTCATGCTGTCCTCCTGGGGTCTGGCAAAATGAGTGTAACAGCTGGCACATAGACTTCATTAGCTTTCTGGGCTGGGAGGAGCAGGGTCCAGCCCGGGAGCCACGGCAGCCTGCCCGCAGCTCCACGGACTGACCACCCCGGTTTATTCCCGGTGTTTCGGGCCCGGGACACTCGGGCAGTGCCGCACAGTTGACAGTGGTGAACACTCACCGAGCTGCTCCTAAAGCCACCCGAAAGCCACCGCTGGCACGCGGGATGCGGCAGACGCATCCCCAGTGCCAACCCGCGGGGCTCAGAGCGCCGAAAGGCAAGGGAGCCGGCCGAAGCCTCATTTTTATGAATGCTTAATGACCACTCAATCATTAACATCAACCTTTAAAAAGCAAATGCAGCACCTACAGTGTTCATTACCCTCCCCCTCCCCCCCTTTCAGGGTCTCAATCGAGTCAGTCAAGCGTGCAAACCGATCCTGTCGCCAGCAAAAGCATTTCCTTTCACTGTGGTCAGCCAAAAGCAGGGGAAAAAAATGGAAGTGACTTGGAGTTATGGCACCAAAAAGGCCAGACAAGCAAGGAAATAATCAACTCCACATGAGCCACTTCGAGCCCATCACAATGAAAAGAGCCTACGACTAACCCCAGGAAAGGTCAGCGGGACTATGGGGGTCAGAAGCTGAAAAAGGCAATAGCGAGCAGCTGCCAGCTGCAATAAGAATCAATGTGTTCCTAATTACACTCCGAAGAGAGGGCTCGAGCGCCGGGAAACGCCGGGCTGTAATCACAGCCTGGGCAAAAAACATTCAAGTGCTCCCGTTTTACTCTTCTCCACCTCGAGCACTGGAGCTGCAGTTTGTGTTACTAAATCACAGGAAGCCGAGGGCTGGAGATAAGGAACTAGGCAGCTACAGAAGGGTTGGGGATTTTGTAAAAAAATACCATAATTAAGCATTTGTGTTGGAATTATGGCATCACCAAAGAGAGGATTTCGTGAGTGTAAGCAATAAAATTACATTCTTCAAAGGGATTTTGCATGTGCTTTTAGGAAACACACGGAACTCTGTCGAACAGTCCCATATGCCTGGGATTTTCTCAATCCCCCCAAAAAAAACATGTGAAAGGGAAAACTCCAGAAAAATCACTTTGCTGACAGTAACCCCATAAACCAAGCGTGAGAGACACAAACGGGTCAGAACACAATGAAACGGACGCCAAGGGATCCACAGAAACACTGAGTGAAGAGGCAGTTAAAAATTACAAGAAAAAGCATCCTTTGATGTTCTGTTCATATTTATTTTTTACATATTAAACAAATGAAAGTGCACCCTCCAGATCCTTATCAGAAGGATAAAGATCTCCTGAATAAAGGAGAGAAATTACAAACTTTGCAATCCTCAGCTTGGATTTCAGTAATGCCTCCACATTTCTGCCCATACCATGCCTGGCACCTACATCCATCAGTGCTAAGCCACATCCAAGTGCTTCCTATGCAGATTCCCACCTAAGGATTCAATTGGTATTTTTACTTCTTTTTAGGTAAGATATATTTTTATAAGCAGCCTTGTGTGGAGCTTGTTTCTTGCTTCACACCATTTAAACCCCCCATGAATCAGTGATGAATCCAAAGAGCAATTTTGGGGACTAAAGTCCCTTATCGATTGTGCAGCAATTTCTAATGGCATGTCACTTTTCATAGAATGGCTGGATTGGAAGGGACCTTAAAGACCTGAAAGTTGATATTTTTGTCAAAATACAGAGCAAGTGTTTGCTCTGGTGGCAGATGGCAGGAAAAATAAACATTGCTGAGCAAACAAGACAGTGACTGAGTCCCAGAGAGGACAGGGGATTCCACATCCTGATGGCCTTCCTCAATAATCAGGCAGATGTATTTCCTACACAGCTACAAAAGACCCTAAATAACATCACTAATTTACTCAAACTGCTCTAGGTAAGGTCCAACAGCACATGACAAAGGTGGCACAAGAAGAGGTTAAGCAGCTGAGGAAAAAATAGCAGTATTAGCCCAAAACATGGCCAAGAGGCTGTGTGCCTCAAAGATGGAGAAGGAGGTCGTTTTTATTGGATTTTTCTATTTTGCTTTCAGGCCTGGAAAGTCTCATGGTTGGTATCAGCTGTTGGACTTGGATCAAAGTTTAGCCTTCCATTAATCTTTTGAGTTATACGTGAGGCTGATAGAGAATTTTTTTTTTTTAGAAGACAGTTAAGATTGCTCAGATACTTAATTTGCACTCCAATATTTCAAAAACACCTTGACTTCAGAACCTTGGTCTTGACATACATATGGTCTTGATAGAAGAACGCATGCTTTGGCATGGACTGGAGGAATGGATTTGGGAGCTGAGGGGAGGAAATTTAACAGTTTGTGTACTGTGCCTCGGCACACACAGATGAAAACACTCCCGAGTCACGACTCTGCTCCCGAGACACGTGTGCTCCGAGGAGGGAGAGCTGGGGGTCCCACCCTGCCATTCCAACCCCGGTCACAGCGAGACAGGCATCAGGAGAAAAATAAATAAATCATCCCAGAAGCCACACTTTCTGCTTCACAAACAGGCATAACAATTAGTTTAATTTTATTATTAACTTCAGCAAAAGAGCTGAGACAGTCCCCCTGCTGCCACACTAATGAAGTGGGAATGGCTCCTGCCTCCTCTGGCCTCGGGGGAAGCGAGAGAACAGAGCATTAGCCTGATACACAGTTCTGCTGGGCTGCAATTATGCTTAAATGCCTAAATCAGGGCTTTCAGCCCCCAAGGGAGCTAAGGGTATCATTAGTTTAACAGTTCCATCACAGTAGGCCAAATACATACAAAATTCTCACCCTTTGCTCTTCGAGGCCCCCCAGACCTCCCCTGTCTTGATCTCTCTCCTGCTTAGGCACTACTCTGCCTCATATTTCCATTTTCTTCCCCACATTTAGCTCAACACCTGTGCTGTACCACTGAAGGGACACCTGTGACAGCTCTGCTGCCTTCAGCCACGTCTCCAAGGGTCCTTGGGCCAACACCCCCTCCCTGCTCCTTCCTCAGGGCTGGCCTCAGCCTCGGAGAGAGGCGCCTGCTTTACTTCTTCAGCTCTGGTTTTGAGCAAGAATGAAATTTCGCAACCAGTGTTTCAGCCAATTTAAAGATGGGCTGCTGCCGAGGAGGGCAGCAACACCTTCCTTCAGGACCTGGCTTGCTTTCTCCCTATCTGCACCAGGGATCCTGCGGCCAGCAAGTGAGTCAGATGTGCTGGCAGATCCAGCTGAAAACTCAGCCAGAGAAAAAATGAGGTTCAGTTTTCACCTGGATGAGGGAGCAGTTTCAGCTCCCCACGCAGTCCTGGAGCACCAGCCCAAAGGAGGGGCTGGGAATGGACATCCAAGAACAGGAACTTAGCACTTGAACAGCGTGAGGCCTCAGATCAACTCATGAAGCACCACCCCAGTATGTTTAATAAACCCTGGACTGCAAGAATGTGTGCAAAAATGAAGAAAAATATACAAAACCAAACTCCAAGTGAGCCATGCCCATTTTCTCAAGGGAGCTAGGGAACTCACCATCCTAATTATCTGAGCTACAGGTGCACACACACCACATAAAGCTGGAGTACTGCCTCGGGGGGTGGTTTTTTTCCCCTCCAGAAAGTTTGCATTTTGCATGCCAAGGACCATCACCCATGATTATAATTTATCTATGGTTTCTAAAACCAGAATCCAGCATGAATAAAAAACAAAAAGGACTAGAACCAAAGGCTTGTTCTGGTCATCAGAAAAACCTGTCAGACTCTCAGACAAAGGTGCTTGTGTCCACACAGGCTGCCTAAAGGTCCATTTCCAGTGGCACTCTCACACCTGGGCGGTTTAGCCACAAAAGAACATTGACGGAAAGAATTGGAACCATGGCTGAGCTCAGCTGGAGGACAGCGAGCTCATTCCCGAGGCAATTCCAGATGAACAGACACCTCGTCCTTTGGTAGCCTCCAGCAAGCAACAGCTCTAAAAAACACAGACAAATGGGTTCTTTTAGCTGCGCTAGCCCGAGTCCAACTCGGTCTGTTGTAACTTGCAGGGATCCATGCTATCCGTGAGCCCTTAAAGGGAAGCACAGCCATTAAATCCACACCTGCAGCCAGAATTTATAGCAACCTCATCTACTGCTGTCTTACATCATAGGCAATTAGGAGCCTGTGAACTCATGGCTGCAGGATATGGGAGGTGCACTGCAACAGGAGAGCCAAGCCTGTGTTACAGCACAGTCGTTAGTCACCTCAGAATTCACTGTGCCTGTGGATGGCTGGAACTGTGCACAAATTGGAGCAACAGACCCATTTGGACTCTGTTTTCTAAACGAAAGTGCTGCCCTGCACTCCAAGTCACTGCTTCCCCTCCTGTTACAGCTGTCCACACGCCGTCACAGGCAATGCCAACACTCCCTGCTGCTGGACCCAGGCTCCAGGCAGAACAATGCTTATTAAAAAGCAAACCAGCTAACCAGGGACAGCTGAGGGAGAGAGCAGGAAAGACCCTGGCCTTTCCTCCCCCGATTAAAACAAGCCTTCGCACAATCCATCCTCCAGCCTTACAGTAATTCAGTTTTACTGCTCTCCTCCCCTCCCTTCCCCCATGCTCAAAAGACCAAACCTGGTTTCAAAATTGAAGTCCGAGCTCTCCGGCAAACACACACTTCTGCACTTCTTCACCTCGAGGGAAGGAATCCTGACACAACTGACAATATTGCTTAGCAAAACAAGCCCCTTTGCCTCAGGCCCAGATAAAAGCAGCAACTAGCAGAAAAAGAAATGAAAAAAATTGTGTTGGTCAGGCCAGGTTTGCTACAACCAACCAACCTGGCTCCCAGGCAAGGAGAGGGGTAGTGGAACATGGGGGAAAGAGAGGGAGGCTTTGGGTTGGCTTTGCTCAGTGGTGTTGCACAACTGAGCACCGGAGTAGCTTCCCGCCTCCCTCCTCATGCCAGCAGAGCCAAAGGAGAGCGCTGATCCAAAGGAGGGAGGCAGCAGTCATCATGAAGCTCTAGCCTGAGGGTTTGGCTCCTCCAGCCCTCCTGCTTCACTCACTGCAGCCACGCTCAGCCCTGCCAGCAGCAGGGACCCCTGCCCAGGGCTGGGGGCACTCGGGGCAGCACTGTCACGGCAGCAGGTCGTGAGTCAGAGCCCAAACCTCCTCCTGCGAACCAGGGCCATGGCAGCTGTTCCCAGCAGAACCAGTTCAAACATGAGCAACAGATAGGAAAGGAGTTAAGTTTCATCACTGGGACCAAGGAGAAATTTCCGCCAGGTTCACCTGACTGTGCCCTGTTCTCACTCGCACAGACACATCCCACTTTGCCCAACAGGATTTCTGTTCGGACGTCCAACAGCAGACTGGCAAATCCTGGAGACACCTTCCCAAAGGAAGATGGATGCCACAGCTTCACCACATAGGAAGAAAGTTCCAGGCTCTTCATAGCACATCAACTCCCCCACGAGACTTGAATGCCGAGCTCAGCAACATGGGGGCCCTGCAAAGATAACCGGCTGCCGGGATTGATTCCATCCCACGTTAGCATCCATCAGATAGCAAGAAAAACAAGATTAAGCAGCACCACGGCATTAGTCTTCATTTAAACTTGGCAAAGAAAGCAAATGTTTCTTTTTTGTTGGCTTCTCTCTGTGTGTTTTTTAAAGCAGTCCCAGGCTCAGCCAGGGAAAGGTGCCTGGACTGTTTAATGTTGGGGGATTAGAAGGGACAACACTTGTACACTCGCCAGAGCCCAGATAAGCAGCCAGTGCTTGGATTAGGCAGGCGAGCATCTGCCTCCTGCAATATATACATTGCCCCAGTGAAAATAAACAGCTTCACACCTTTGGCTCAGAGAAGGACTTGAGCTTCTTCTGCATCCTCAACCTACAGCCTCTCCACTCGAGGACGAAGGGTCACAAGGGTGAAGGTTACTCGCAGTTCCCTTACTCCAAGTATAAGGCTGGAAGTTTTCTGTCTCCTCTCACACTGGGGAGAGTCTTTGCTGCTGCGTATCAGATCTGGTGTTGCTTCCTCACGTTCACTGTGCCCAGAGCTGTTTCAGACAAACTCCAAACATGTACACTTTCTATGTGTGCTGGTTACGTACAAGCCATGACAAACGCACTAATTAGGAAAAACGCTAACTTGGAAAGTGGACCCTTTTTTAAGTGCTCAGCCACAAAGTCCATAATCTAGAAAACCACACCTCAGTTTAATGCTGCCACCCCAGTCACTGGAGATCACAGGGCTGAAGACTCCAGCCACACCACTGCAGTACCCATCACCTACAGTCTGCTCCAAGCTCCTCTCTGGTCCATCCCGACGCACAATTTGGAAGTGCAATCTGCACCCCAAAACCATGCCTCAGTCTGAATAGCTGAATTTAAAATTATATCATTAAGTTTGAAATTTCAACATACTTAGAGAGTTTTGATAATAACATTTTTGATTACATCCGCTGCCAGCTTCCTTCTACACCCTGACAGAGATTTAAAGTATACATTCCTATTTCATTCTGCAACAGAGATTAGTGGCAGGAACAGAAAACATCTTCTGTTCCAAAAAACCCTCGGGGTTTTCCTCCTTCTCTTGCATTTTATTAGAGGAGTCTCAAATCTCCATCAAGCTGTGATACACTGTCACTGCAAAGCATTTAAGGCAACAATAATCTGAGTGCTACACTGAAACACACCTTCGGAAAAAGCTCCCGAGAAACAAAGACATTTCCAAAGCTATCCCAAAGGTGAAAACGCTCCCCAGCAGTAACAGCCCTCAGCAAGCTTTATGAAAATTTGAGCCTACGCTCGAGCGTATGGCACGCAGAGCCCTAATTCAAGAACTTTTGTGAACTCTCATTGTGGGGAAGGGGGGGAACAAAGGAAAACCACATGCTATTGTTTATTTTGACTCTGCAATACTTTTAATCTACATGGAGTTGGAACATTACACAGCAAAACTCCTCAGCTCCCAGAAATTATGTACAGCCAACAACAGCAAAGCCCATTCTCCAAAGGGAGAATGCCATTTTAAGTGTGTTATCTTCACCCCACACAGCACAGAAACTCTCCAAAATGCAGCTGAAAGCTGCCACCAATGCTTTCAATCCCACACCCCAGAGCATGGGATCAGGGCAAGGCTACTGGCACTCGTGACACAGGAAAGCCACAGCTGGGGACTTCCACCAACTTGACCTTGAGCTATTGCAGCTTTTCTCAGTAAGACTGTGACTGTCTTGGGGGGGGTCCCTGAGCAGGAGGAGGAGCCCCAGGCACCTCACACCTCACAGCTTCCTTGAGCCTATCAACAGGAGCAGACCTTGATGCATTTCAAGATGTTAAAGCAACAAGACCCAGCTTATGAGCTGCCAAAGAATTATTCCAGTGTATCCATAGGGATGATAACAGATCTCACTACATGAATTCCATTGCTGTAGCTGCACAAATCCCTGCCAGCCTTCATCCTACTGGAGGTGTGCTAACAAGGACTGCCCACGTGTCACTGGAGGTCTTTGGTGTCCAGCTCCAGGACACCCCTGAGCAGCTCCAGAAGCCCTGGCTCTGCTGATGAGTTACCAGCCACAGATCTTCCTGGCACAGCTGAAGAACCGCCTTCCGAAATATCATATTTCTGTTCAAAGCCACCTGCTACCATCCCCTTGTGCCCAGTGAGTTCACTCCCCCAACCCCCATATTCCAGCTCCTTTACACAACTTCTCCTGGACACAGAGCCCACTGCCCTGTGTTTGGGTACAGTCACTGCTGCCCAAGGGACTGGAGCTGGGCAAGCTCACCCCAGGCAGGTGCCAGCACCAACACTCCCACCCACGGCAAGGAGAATGCACAGACAGGTGATGTCATGGCCAGGGCAGACAGGTGACATCACAGCAGCCCACAGGCACCTTCCCTCCATCCTGCACTCAGTGGGGCCGTGGTTTATCTCCTCCTGCACCTGGGAGCAGAGGCCTTTGGCACAGCCCCATCCTCGCCCTCCCCCGGGCCGGGGGCTGGTGCAGACACAGGTTGCTGTGAGGTTTCAACAGGCTGAATGAAACAGTGAAGAAAGACGCTCTTCAGAGGGGGAGGGGAGGGGAGGCACACACGGACTGAACAAATCATCTGTTTGGAGCGCTGGCTCCTACTTGTTCTCAGTTATATTATTCACTCAAGGGTGGATTAATCCATCACTGCAAAGGAATCTCCTGATCTCAGAGATAAAGGCAACAAGTCATGCACTGACTGTCTGTGGATCCTCCTGGAAATGGCCAGCCTTTCTCATGGCCTTATTTGGGCCGATCTATCAGCTCTCAACTAACAACAACCAAGAAAAAAAAAAGAGAAAAGAAATTAAAAACTGAAAACATACCACCTGACTACAGTAACTTCAAGTGGATTGATCTGGAAGCAAGCAGGGGATTTTGACTCCAAACAATCACTGTTTTTTTCAGAAGGGGCCGCATGAACTGTCCCCTTCCCTTGTTGTTGTTCCCCAGGAGAAGAACAGTCACCTGGGTTGTTACCTTCCAAACTGGAATGGAAAATAGATTAATTTCTTGCAAGATTCTTTAGAATGAGGTCTTTTACCCAGACAAATGGTTTCTTTGGAAAGAAAACCCCCTAGTGCCATCCCCCTGCAGGAGCATCTCCAGCTAGAGCAGGCTGCACTCGGACACAAGGTGCCTACAGAAAATACAACAGCAATTCCAGGAGGTTGGACATGTCCAGCATATATGTACTTTGGTGCTTCAGCAGATGCCACAAAGCAATTACAGAGACATTCAGGATCTGTCTGTTCTTCACCTAAGGTTAAGGGGGGCTGAGAAGCTCCCGTCTGGCTGGAGCTGGCAGCCCACAATGCTGGGGGCTCACCAGCACACAGAAGGCAAGCTGGCAGGGAATACTTCATGGGCAACGCAACCCTCAAACACCTCTGCAGAGACAAAACACCCTCAAACCCCTCCAAAAATGTAAATTTGTGGTGCCCAGCCTCTTTGCCAAGACAGTTTCAATGACAGGTTGCTCACGGCTCAAGCCTTTTAGTCCTTGTCTTGGCCTTTTATAGGTTCACTGCAAGGAAAACCATGGGCTGTGAGGCAGAGCCTCCGTACACTGCGAGGTAGGAAACATTAAACTTCTCTTTGAATTAAACAAATAAGACTCAACCACTTGGTTCATTATCAGATTCAATGGTTGGAGTCTGCGGGGAAAGCTAAACAGCAGAACCCCGGGTATAAATCAAAGGCGTGATCAGAGAGACAGGTGAGGCCGAGGGTGTGGTCTCACCTCTCAGCTCAGCCACGTGGAGCACAGGCTGCTGCCAAAGGGATGGTCTTCTTCTCCAACTCCCCACTGCTGCCAAGCTGATGGCAATATCCCAGCCAAGCCAGTCTTGCTCACTCTGGGCTCTAAGGAACGATTTTACCCTTTACCTGTGCAGTTTCTGTGAGCTGGACTGGTTCAACTGGGCAGAGGCAGGAGATGGAGGGGGCTGGCCAGAAGCCCTCCCTCTCTGCAAGGCACCCACCCTTGGCTCAGCAGCAGAGCGAGCGCACAGGATCAGGAGACAGCAAAGCCAATTTAGAAGCCACTGCTGCCAAAAGGGGCCATCCCCCCGCCAGCCCCTCCAGCCCCCCAGGGCCTTCCCAGTCATCCAAGTGGAAGATTTAGCAACTCTGACTGTGGGGCAAGATCCAGGAAAGTTTGGAGCTTGGGTACTCTTTTTTTTTTGAAGGGTGAGCTGGAGTCACTCCCCTGCGGCTGCTCCACTGCTGAATTCCCGCAGCAGGGAAGAGGCAGGAATGTACCTGCCACCTCCTGCAGCAGCGAGTCCTCGGATGGAGCTGTAACGTGAAACTGCGCCCAAGGAGCTGGGGAGGGGGGAAAAAAGAGGGGAAAAAGAAAAAATTTTAAAAAAATAGCATCCCACCTGGCTAGAAGAGCTCCGAGATATCTCATAGGTATGGAAAATGGGAAAACAACCCACCTTACATGATTGTTTTCCCTCCTGCTGAAAGACAGCAGATATTTCTCACATAGAAGGAACGAGTAGGGGCTTAATGGAAATGGCAGGTGGTCTGGATGTACAAGGCTCAATCCCTCACCAGGCTGAAGAAGCATTTCCCCTGAAGTGATCACTGTCACTGGTGAATCATCATCCCCACCAGAAAGGGAGAAGGGAGCTGGGTAAAGTAAGTGGAAAACTCTGACACAGCCCTGGAAGTTGTACTGAGCCATCTACCAAGGAAATTACTGGAAGAACACTCAACTGAAAAAAGTGAACATATACACACACACACAAAGGAAACTATCTAGTCTAGAAATTCTTGGGCCAGCGTAGTTGGAGACCTCCCACCAGCCAAAGTAATACAGAAAAGAGGGTTTTGCTGACTTTGCCAAAGACAAACACCATCCCAGAGCAAATGATGCAGGATAAGGGGACACACAATAGCAGGGTTTGCTCAGGGAGGCCTCCAGGAGAGCAGAAAGTAAGTAGGAAAGACCCACTTGCTAACAAAATAGGTCAAAATAGCAAACATAGTGGACAGAGAACACAGTTTGGTGCTCAAGTACTGATTTTAAGAGTCAGGATTGCAAGGTAAGCTGCAAATTCCCATTTAAGGAGGAAATTTGACCACTTTCACTTGAAACAAGGTTTTTAGCTCAGTCTCACCCCAGCTGCAGATAGCAACTGGCTCTGAAGCTCCCCAGCCCACCGAAACACCAAAAACCAGAGAACTGTCAGCAAACCTCTGCAGGGAGGAGGAAGGGGCAGGACTCAGCTCAAGGGAGCCACTCACTAGTCAGCAGCTCCTAAGCAAAGCAGGAGACAAAAACCTGACTCTGCATACAAAGGGCAAGTTTACAGTATCAATTAATTTATACAAATGAGATGCTGCCTAACAAAAGATGTTCGGCAGCTTTCCGAGTTGCAGATGAAGCAATTCCATAGCAAACGTTACCCAAGATACCCAATCCCAGCAGGTTTGTGGGTGAAGACCCGCTCAGTCTCAGGGCTTCTGGTACTAAACCAAAGGTTTCAAAGCCCTGTGGAAGCTCACCAGCAGGTTCACAACATTTCCATGTTGTTTTGCATAGGCCTGTGTGCCAAGACCACAGCACTGCAATGAAACCCCTCAAGAGTCACATCTGTGGACATGGGAACAAGGAGGATGCAGTGCAAGAGGTTTTCCCAGGCTAAAAGGCCTGCCAGAAAGAGAAAAGGTAGAGGAGCTCTTGGAGAAGGTGTGAAGAGTGGGTTTGGTGGGTGATATGGGAAATCCAGGTGAAGTTCAATGCCTTTCTACACTCAGAACTAGAAACAGCTCACATGACCTGCAGGGAACCTTTTCAATATAGCTCATTCTATGTGCACATACAAACACTCAGAGATCAGCCCCCGACCCACAGCTCCTCACACCCAGCCCTGCAAACAACCTGAAATCACAGCAGTTGGTCCTGTACACACCCAGTCACACCAACACCACCAACAACCATACGGGAGAAGGTGCTGCTGACTGTACCATTGCATCAGAAAACAGCTTTATTCCCAAAATGATTTAATCATCACATGCTTCCCAGTTAGTTTTTTGGCACTTTGTTGGTCTTGCACTTCATGGTAGTGCCTCATCTTGAGCACTCATCAATTAATGCCCTGCTCATGGTATGCCCAAGGCCTCATTAGGCAGAGCAGCTCTGCTGTGGGACAGGCAGAGGGGGATTTATGAGATGCCGAACCCTGGTGTGGCTGTGCATTCACAATCCATTGCTTTGCTTCCCCATTTCCACATCTGCAGAAGCAGTCTTTAAACAAGCCAGGGTATTTTTAAGCTCTGACAGTTAAAATCCTCAAGTGACATCACCTGAAGTCAGAGCACAGCTGCCTTATTCCTCTGGCACACCAGCAAGCCAAAGTAAGCAGGAGCCTCGTTTATGGGCTTACAGCACACCTTGAGATAATGAAAGCACTGGTGGGACTTGCCCAGCACAGTCAGGCCTCTCCTTGCACGGCTTTTTCCCCCCTCCTCAGTTTTGGGGTAAAACCCAAAAATTTTAGCATCAGAGCAGCCCAGTGGTACAGCAGAAGGGACACACAGTGGGGCTGGCCCAAACCCCATTGCCACTATCCCGGGGGTTTGGTGGCAAAGAAGGCAGAGCTGGTGTCCCATCAGAGAAAAAGGACAAAAAATCACCAAGACTGCATGAAGGATGGCAAAAAACAACCCCTCGAGCTACTTCTCGTGGTGTAGCCGAGCTTGCCCGCCCACACTTCACCTTGCACACACGGGCACGGCTGTTTACGAGCACTCGGAGCAGCTTAAGGGTGTAAATCACATTAATCCAGGCGACAAAGCCACCGCGCTCATCCTCGGGTGAGTTACTAATCCCTCCACACCACAGCAGCTCCCATCTCACTTCCTACCCCTTGAGGAGGAAAAAAACCACCTTTTAACATGGTAGGTAACTCAGTGGATCCCACCTTCTATCTAAGCCCAGCTTTCAATAGCTTTGAGCAACACTCGCGGGTCTCCTCACAAGCCTGTGGATTTTCTGGGATGCAGACCAAGCCAGCCAGAGGCTTCCCTCTTCTTACAGAAAGGGGAATACAGGTCAAAAATATTTATTTCTTTTTAATCACTCCATTACCAAGTCCTCCCCACAAGATAGGCTTGCAGCTGCTTTGAAAAAGCAGGGTTTGGTTTCAATGTGTTTGACTCACACTCTCGACACCTATTTTAATTTGGTGGAACAAAAGCGTGCTGGCTGTAATTAAGGCAAATAATATCGAGTTCAACAGAAAAGCGTTAAGGAATTGTGCCGGGAAACGTTCACTGCGAATTTTTGGAATATAGAAGGAGCTGGCTGTCGCCCTCAGCAACCGCTACCACAAAAGCACTTTTTCTCCTTAAAGCAGCTACGGGCAGGCTGTACATCCCATAAATCGCAACTGTCAAAACACCCAAGTCGTGGGAGATGAGGAGAAAAGTAAAGGGGCTCCACACAGCTCAGCTGGGAGCGCCAGCACCCCAGAATTACCTGTTTTGTTCAAGGAAAACGCTGGGCCACAAAGGATAAAACCCCAGAGAACCAAAGCTTCCACGCTCCCTGTAACCTCGGTGACCGTGGCTGGTGTTTGGGTTGGTAAATTGTATTTCTGGTGCATGTGTGAAAGATACAACTCACTGAGTAAACAGCCCTTCAGAGCTGACAGCTTTACAGCCGCAGGCTCGGCGCGACTACTCCTTCCCAGAGGCAGCAAAGCAGTTGGGGAAAAGCAGTAAAATAATAATTAAAAAGAAAAAGCTACATAAAGCCATCACATTTACCCTTTCACCAAGCCTTTACACAGTTACGAGGCGGGAGCAAAGTAAACATTGCCTGTTTTCTGCCCGACAGAGTGTCACGGCTGAAAAACACGTCCCTTTTGGTTTAAAAAACATCAGTATTGGGAGCATGGGATAAACGACTGGAAAGTTCTTCCATTAGAAGTCAGGAACTATATAATTTATATTTGTTTTTGGCAAAGAGACAGACAAAGCATGGGAAAGTAATTTAAAATTCAAGAATCGCGTGGCTTTAACAAGGTAGGCAGCTTAATGCAATAAAAATAATAATAATAGAGATAAGATGTCAGGATGCTTTACAGCCAGAGTCCGCAGGCATCACACACCACCTCCTGCCTTAGGGACTGACTTACCACCGCTCTAATTGCAGAGAAAAGTGACCTTACAGGTTAAAAACATTGCGATTAACCATTTTAAGGCGGTTAAGAGGTTGGACGCGACCCCAAACCCATCCCCTGTGGCACCTCCTTCAAGCAGAGCAGCGTTTAAATGACAAATAGAGCGGAGCGGTGGAGCGCTCCCTGCGAAATTGGACCATAAATCAGCGCCAGGCAGCTCGGGAGGGCTCGTCCCGCTCTCCGGAGCGCTGTGCACCGGCTCAGCCCCGCGCACCGCGGGCGCAGAGCGCGGAGCCCGACGGCGCGGACGAGCCCTGCGGGTGACAGGAGCCGCCACCTGCGGCCGCCCNGAGGGGTGGAGGGGATGCACGTGCGCGCGGGGCGCCCCGGGGTCCCGGCGCTGCCGGGCAGAGCGCGGCCGTGAGACCGCGCTCCCGAACCGCCGGGACCCGCGGGACCGCGGCCCCGAACCGCCGGGACCGGGCATCCGTGCGAGCCGGGACCTGCGGGACCGTGCCCCTGAACCGCCGGGACCGGACATCCGTGCGAGCCGGGACCCGCGGGACCGCGCCCCCGTGTAAGCCGGGACCCGCGCACCCAAACAGCAGGTGCACATGGGCACCCACGGGACTGGGGGCGCAGGGACCGGGCACCCAACCAGCCGGCGTGCCCACGTGTGCGTGTGACCGGGCATCGAGCAGCCACTCGCCCGTGCTCCCACGGCACCAGGCTCTTGCGGAGCCGCGCGGCCATGGACCGGCACCCACGGAGCCGCACCCCTGCGCGCCCGTGCGCTCTTGCTCCCACACGACCTTGCCATGTACCACAGCGGCGCGCCCGTGTGTGACAGTCACCCACACAGCCCGACGCCCTGGTCAGCTGTGCACTCGTCCGAGCGCACCTGAGCACCGCACCGCGGGTCACCTGTGGAGCCTCCCCCTCTGCTAACGCAGAGGTCATCCCGTGCCCGGCCCGCTCATTTCCACTCCCGAGAGCCCACGGTTCCCACTCCGACTCTCCTGTAAGCGGTTGTATGTTCAGTGTCGCTGGAGTGAGGGAGTGGCACACATGCTCCGTGCATCATCCTTCTCCGGATGACGCCACCAAGAACCCCCTACTCGGGCTAAAAATAGCAAAAAGGGGCTTTATCAAGGGCTCATGCTGTGCCCAAACCATTGACCCCTTCCAAAATAACCCAAATACACCCAAAATATGCCTGACATGCCTTTTTGGGGGGGAATTTGCTATATTTTGGTTGCATCCACAGTGGTAGCTGGAAAGGGATTTATCCCAAGGAGAGTTTCACCTGGAAAGGCTTCAGCACCACATGGAGCAGACTGCAAAGAAGCACAGTTGCTATGTTTAAAAATAATGGAAAAATAAGCTTTAAGCCCCCCCAGAAAAACTAGACTTGAAATAAAATATCTTGGTTTTTGGACAAACCTGTGAGACCAAAACGCTGCACTACCCTGTGTTTACCAGCCCTAATTTTATCCCTCAGGAGGTTTCCTGTAGGACGTCATTATTTCCACAAGTGTGAAAGGGGAAAAAAAGAAAGAAAATGAAGAGTAGAGAAATCCTCAGAAGATTAAAAATCCCGTCATCTGAAGAAAACACCCCAAAATAAAACAAAATCGGGGTTGGCACAGCTGAGGCGTTAAATGACCTGATTTATGGCAGCCACTGGAAAAGATGAGGGCTTCGGGATTGTTCTCAGCACAGAAGGGACGGCCAAGTCTGGTTTTTTGGGATAAAAATACTCAAAATGAGGATCATAATGAAGGTGTTTTGCAGACCAGGGGTGGTGCCAAATTGCAATTTCTCCCTGTACAATTTTTGGGGCGATGTTTTCCCCTCCTTGAGCGCATTTGCATGAGAATACCCTCTTGGGCAGGAGAATTGCTGCTTAATTAGCGAACAGCAATCACTTTAATTAGCATGTCTCCATGCTCCCTGCTATTTTGCATAGATTCAAATGAGATGCTCATTAGGGAGCAGGCGCCCGGACAAGCTACGCCCTTTAGCCGCTCACTAACCCAATTAACTTCAGCCAAACCGTGCCGGGCCCTGTGCCAGGAGGGATCGGGCTGCTCCCAGAAGGAAGGTGCAGAACCGCTCCCTTCAACCTGCTCGCTTCCTCCAAACCTGTGACGTTTCCTTCCTTGGCAAGGTTTTCTCCTTCAAGGTTTTCCTTCTTGCAGGATTTCCTTCCTTGACAAAGGTTTGCCTTCTTGTAAAATTTTCCTCCGTGCGAGGTTTTTCCTACATCGAAATTTTTTCCTTCCTTGAAATGATTTTCTCCTTCAAGTATATTCCTCCTTGCAAGATCTCTTCCCTTCCCTAAGGCTTGCCTCATTGCAAGGTTTTATTTCCTTGCAAGATTTTACTTCTTTGTGATATTTTCTCCCACCCAAAGTTTATCCTCCGTGTAAAGTTTTCCTCCTTGCGAGGTTTTCTCCCGTGGAGGTTCCCTTCCTTACAAGGCTTTACCTCCTTGCAAGTTTTCCTCCTTGTGAAGTTTCTTTCCTCACAAGGTTTTCCTCCATGCAAGGTTTCCCCTCCTCATAAGGTTTGCTTCCTTGCAGGTTTTTCCTCCTTTTCCTTGCTTGCTCTCTGCTGGGATTTGGGAGCAGAAATGGGGGGGACACCCCCAAAAAGCCGCCCTCCCTCCTTGGGGATCCTCCAGCCCTCTCCGTGCCCCTTCTTCCCCACCCCCCCTCCCCCCCCCAGGTGGGGCCATCGTTCCTGGCAGGAGCACGAGGGAATTTGAGGCTCCCCTTTGTTTTTCCGCCCAGCCAGCGCGGTCCCAGCGAGGTTGGGTTTTATTTTATTTTATTTCTTCTGCCCCGTAATCCCATCGTCTTGTCACGGTTCCCCGGGAAGCGGGGCTGCTCCGAACAAAGCCCCCGGAGCATCCCGGGCTCCCGGAGGGGGTTTTGCAGCTGCGCCTCGGAGCGTGACCGATCGGGAATGAGCCTTCGCAGCGCGTCTAATGCCGTTTGGACAGGGAGCCTTTCATCCGCTCGTGGGAGTGAGGCCCCGGCCTTGAGCCGGCAGCTCCCCGTGCTCCGGCCCTCGGCGCTCCCGTCCCCGCGGGAGCCGATCGGCTCCGCCGCAGCGGTTTTGGGGTGAGCGAGGTGGGGACCCCAATACTCGCCTCCGCTGCTGCGGGTTTGGGTGCAGAGCTCAGGGTCAGGGTGGAGGGGCTGAGGCTGAGAGACGCTCCCCGTCGCCGTGGTCTGGTCGCTGGCACCCCATGCTGGGCTCCACTGGATTCCTTGTCGTGGTCCCCTTGCTTCTGTCCCCGTACCTCATCCCAGTTCCCATCTCCACATCCTCAGCAGGTTCCTTGTCCTGATTCTCATCATCCCGTCCCTGGCAGGCACCTCCTTCCTGTCCCCAATCTCCTGCCCCCAGCAAGAACCTTGTCCAGGTCCTATCATCCCATCCCTGTCCCCATCAGATCCCTCATCCCAGTCTCCATCATCTGTCCCTGTCCCTGTCATCACATCCCAGTCCCTGTCACCTTGTCCTGGTCCCATCACCCCAGCCCAGACCCCAGCAGGTGCCATGTCCCAGCCCCATGTCCCTTGTCCCAGCCCCCATTTCTCTCCACGGGGCCAGCCCAACACCCCAATGCCCTTCAGCATCCAATGATCTCCATCGAGGGGAGGTCTGTGGGTCCTTTTTGGGAAGGGGACAGCAGGTGCCAGCCTGGTGCTCCCCACCCTTGGCAGTGCAGGTGGCACTGAGTGGCATTGGCTATGGAATGTGCTCTGCAGGGTGGCAGCAATGTGTTCCTGAGTGGGGAACCTCAGGATTTCCACTCCAGGGGAATGGATCAGGAGCAGGGCACAAAGGCTGGAGGGGTGTTGGGGTGGAGCACACGTGGAAACATCACCTGGGAAGAGAAGACGAAGATGAAGAGATGGGAAGAGACAAGATGCAAATGATGAGGGTAGAAGAGACAAGATGAGACAACAAGCGAGGGAAAGAGGAGGAGGAGAAAAAGGAGGAAAAGGAGGAAGAGGAGAAGGACTAAAGGCTGAGGAGGAATGGAAGATGAGGAGAAGGAAAGGAAGAGGAGGACAAACAGAAAGCGGAGGAAGAGGAGGAGAGATGTTGCCTCTAAAGAAGCTGTATCTCCCCATGAGCTTTGCCAACCCATCACTTCATGTATTGGATAGGGGGGGTTTTGTTGGTTTGTTTTTCCCCAGTGGAAAGTGGCTTTTTGACCCAAACACACGTTTTCATAGCAAAGGGGTTTTTTGGCTGAAAGGCTTCCTTTTCCTCATTAAAAAGAAAATTGGTGAGGTTGGTGGGAAGGGTCACTTCTGTAAAATCTCATTTTTTCTTAAAAAAGCCCCAACTAATCTATTTTGGCTTTTTTTTTTTTTTTTTTTTTTTTTTTTTTTTCATCAGAAATACCTCTGCAGGAGGCTTTGGGAGTGACTCATTCCCAAAATCCCCTGTCCCACGCTGTGCCTGGTCCTGCCCAGCTTTATCATCTCCCCTGCAGCAAACACCCAGTGGCAACAAAAGAAAATTAGAATTATTAGGAAATACTTTTTTTACTTCAATTTTTTTTTTCAGCAGACTAGAGGGTGGTTTTGCCTCATTTTCCTGTATTTTGGTCATTTTACTCCATGAAGCTGCTTTGGCACCAGGTTCAAAAATTGCCTCAGTCTTTAGGAAGGAGCAAAGAACCTCCCTGTGCAGTTATTGTTGCGTTTCCCAGGGCATTGGGGTTATCTCCGAGAAGAACCCAGACTGCTGGGGTGGGACAGACCTCCCTGCACCCCTGTAGAGGGTTCTGAGGGTGAGAAGAGGTTCTGTGGCTTCCCCAGCACCTGCCTGCTCCAGGCCAAGCTGGAATGAGCCTTCCTGGATGCTGTCTCCAACTTGGTCTCCTGGATGGGCCTTGGGCCCACAATTCAGGCAGCTTCTCCTCAGCCTTCCCTCTGGATGGACCTTGGTGTTGCACGTACCTTGTCTCCATCCTTACCCTGCTGCTGGATCCCAGATCAATGCTGTGGGTATCTTGTCTCCATCCTTATCCTCCTGCTGGATCCCAGATCAGTGCTGTGGGTATCTTGTCTCCATCCTTACCCTCCTGCTGGATCCCAGATCAGTGCTGTGGGTATCTTGTCTCCATCCTTACCCTCCTGCTGGATCCCAGATCAGTGCTGTGGGTATCTTGTCTCCATCCTTACCCTCCTGCTGGATCCCAGATCAGTGCTGTGGGTACCTTGTCTCCATCCTTATCTTCCTGCTGGATCCCAGATCAGTGCTGTGGGTATCTTGTCTCCATCCTTGTCTTCCTGCTGGATCCCAGATCAGTGCTGTGGGTATCTTGTCTCCATCCTTACCCTCCTGCTGGATCCCAGATCAGTGCTGTGGGTACCTTGCCTCCATCCTTAACCTCCTGCTGGATCCCAGATCAATGCTGTGGGTATCTTGTCTCCATCCCTGTCTCCTGGAGGATCTCAGGTGGGTGCCGCAGGTTCCTTCACTCCATCCCTATCTCCTGCAGGATCCCACAGGATCTCAGGCCGCTCCTGCAGCCAATCCCCACCTTATCTGAGCTCCCCAAACCCAACCCACCACCTCACCTTGCTGACAGGGCCCATTCCCGACCCCAGCTGGACTCGGCTCGTGGTGGACGCCTCTGGAGGGGCCAAGACCGTGGTGGAGGGAGAGCTGGAGGCGGGTGGAGGGGATGGAGCGCCTTCAAAATTGACACCATATGGCTGCTCCTTATCCCCGGGCCCAGTAAAAAGGTCTTTCATGCTGGGCCGGTTGCCATAGGAGCAAACACGCAGGAAATATCCCAGATAACTCGAATAGTGGCGAAAACATATGTTTTGGATAAAACCCGGCAGAAAATCGCCCCGTTTAACCCCTCCAAGGCGGTTTTAACCCATTTGCCACACCTCAGTGCATGCCTGCAGTGGGGAAACTGAGGCACACCGGGCCTGGGCCCCTTGTCACCCAGCAGTGGGAAATCTGACAGGTTTTTTGCAATGAAGCAGAATTGCTGTCAGGTTCCCAGTGTCAGCTTGCCTCCTTCTCCTCCTCCTCCTCCTCCTCCCCAGAGCCCCTTATCAAGACGGATGGCTGCGTGCAAGGCCGCGTGCGAGCATTTTGCTTTGATTTGCCAAGGAATTTGCTTTGCTTTTCTTTTTTTATTTTCCCTTTTTCTTTTTTTCCCCCCACTCTCCTTTTTCTCTCTTTTTCCAGCCTCGGCCAAACCTTTCCTTATCGCATCTGGCGAGCAGCGGGCCCCCAGCGCTGCCCTGGCCGCCGGCCAAGCGCGGAGCCGACAGCCAGGCGGCCGCGGCACGGCCAGGTTTCCCCACGCTGCAGCGTCCCGTGAGGCTGAGCCCGGAGAAACCGATGGCCCTGGCTCTCAGGAAGGGGAAACTGAGGCGTAGAAGGCCTGAAAAGCTGCTGCAGGTGCTGCTGGTTCCTGCAAAGCGGCTTCGTGCATCCCTCCGTGCTGCAAGTATCGCTGTGTGCCACAAATATCCCTGTGCTGCTGACATCCCACACACCCTAAACATTCCTGAGTGCTGCTAGCATCCCTGTGTGCTGCATCCCATAAATATCCCTGTGTGCTGCATCCCTGTATCCCACAAACATCCCTGTGCATTGTCAGAATCCCCTCATCCCATAAACATCCCTGTGCATTGCCTGCATCCCTGAGTGCTGCATCCCTGCATCCCATAAACATCCCTGTGCATTGCCTGCATCCCCACATGCTGCATCCCTGCATCCCATAAACATCCCTGTGCATTGCCAGCATCCCTGAGTGCTGCATCCCATAAGCATCCCTGTGCATTGCCAGCATCCCCACATGCTGCATCCCTGCATCCCATAAGCATCCCTGTGCATTGCCAGCATCCCCATGTGCTGCATCCCATAAACATCCCTGTGCATTGCCAGCATCCCTGAATGCTGCATCCCTGCATCCCATAAACATCCCGGTGCTTTGCCAGCATCCCTGAGTGCTGCATCCCTGTATCCCACAAACATCCCCATGCATTGCCTGCATCCCTGTATTCCCAGCATCCCTACATCCCATAAACATCCCTGTGCATTGCCAGCATCCCCACGTGCTGCATCCCCGCATCCCACAAACTTCTCTGCACTCTGCAACACTTCCCAGGGCCCTTTCCCCGGAGAGGACGTCGCTGCTGGGTCTTCCCAACACTGCCTGAAGATGGAGCAACCCCATGGAGTCTATCCCGAACCCTGCACCCCAGAGCATGCTCGCAGCTGCCCTGTCCCTATAAAAGGCTGAAGGGGAAGTTATGGGTGCTGGGATGGGGAAAATTTTGGGAGGGGCTGCTCTGGAATGTCATGAGCAGGACTTTAGCAGAGGAGGGATTGCAGCTATGGGGTGTGGATAGCACAAACCCAAGGGACTGGGGAGAAAGCCCCAAGATTTCGGGGCAAGGGGCTGTGGGGCCACAGCTCTGGGGCGATACCCGGCGGGAGCTGGTCCAGCTGACCTGGGATTTCTCCTGGTGCCGTCTTGTAAATACTGCTGACAGGAGGAATGTGCAAGCACGAAGGAAAATCCCCTTCCACGCCAGAGCATCTCCTCACAGACTCCCTCACAGCGGGATCAGAGCCCTCCTGATGCTTCTTGTCCTGCCAGTTCTCTTGGGGAATCTTTTTTCCATCTTGATTTTGGTGGGATGCACATCCCCAGCAAGGTGCAGCATCCCTGCTTCCCACCACATCTCTGCATCCCACAGCATCCCTGCCACTGTCACACCCCTGCCACTGTCACACCCCTGCCACTGTCACACCCCTGCTCTGCTGCAATCCCAAACTAATGTTCCCACTTCAGCTCCTGTTTTTTGTTTTTCCTCTATTTTTTTAATAGCCTTTCCCTGCATCTCCCGCCTCCTCCTCCTCCTCCCTCCGAGCTCTGGTTTGGGTTTTGGTGAGATTTAGCAAAACAAACACGACCAAACCACCCCCTCCTAATGTGTAAAATCCCTGGAAAAGTCACAACAGCTCCGCAGGGCAGCCGAGGGCTCGCGCAAGGCACTGGCAGGCCCCCGAGCTGCTCAGCCAGCCCCGCGAGCAGAGCACAGCAGATGAAATCCATTTAATTTTCCCCCTCCTTTTAGATGGATTTTCCAGCAGGATATTCCTTGCACGCAGGTCCCTTTGCCCCGGGGGGTTTGTTGCTGGGTGCTGAGCCCAGGCGAGATGATGCTAAATCAAGGAGGGATTGAAGTGATGATAAAACTCTCCAGGACGATGGGAAAAATGGCATTTGCCCTGCCAGACCCCCTCACTTTCCTCCTCTCCACATCCCAAAATTCCCAGCAGTGGCCAGATGATGCTCAAAAGCTGCTTTAAAGATTCAGTTCTCTGCTCCCAGGGGGGATTTTCCCCTCCTCCATGAGCTGTTTTCACACCTCTCCCACCCCAATGCTCATTTACTCCACGCCTGGAGGTTCCAAAGGAGCCGTTGGGGGGGATGGGGAGATGATTTGGGGGGTTTTAGGGTGTTTGGGGGGTTTTTTTAGGGCATTTGGGGGTTTGAGGGTTCTGCTCTCGATGGTGAGAGCGGCGCTTTCTCCCCACCCTGCCCAAGAATGTTTCTGCTGATATTAAACCCGACCCGGAGGCATTTGGAAGGAGCCGACTTCCTCGCCAAGAAAATGACCTCAGCCTCCTGCTTTGGAGCTTTTTTTTTTTTACCTTTTTAAAGCATTTTTCTCCCTCTTCTGCCTGCCAGGCAAGAGGCACTGCTGGGGCCTCACCCGTGTCCCTGGCACCACTGCCAGGCTGCATCCATGGTGCCAATCCTCCAGTTCAGGGTGATTGTTGTAGGTTTTAACCTGCAAATTCCAATTTTAAGCTGTAAATTCCAGGTTTTCCCCCACAAAACCCCTCCCTGGCACTGACAGGAGGATCCAGGGGCCAAACCTGCTGCAAAAACCCACCTTGCACCATCCTCTGGGCACGTGATGACCTCCAAAACTCATTTTCCCAATGCAATAAAACGGGGAAAAAAGCTCAGAGCGAGAGCTAATGCTGCCCACGATGTTTCTGGAAGGGATTTTTGCAGGAGTTTCCTTAACAGACTCCTCTGCATTTTTGCTTTTATTAATGTGGCGGCATTCCCGAGGCTGCTGCAATGCTTTTGCAAGAGCTGAAACATCTCCTGAGTTAAAAATCCAAAAAATCCAGCCCCTGCAGCACCTCCACAGTGGGAAATGCTAAGGAGAGAGGAGGGAAATGCTGGTTTTGGGTGTCTTCGGATGGAATTGCTCCAGCTTTAGGGTTTTTTTCTCTAAATGAATATTTCTGTCCTGGAGATACCGAGCTGATGGGGGCAGTTCAGAAAATAAAAATGCTTTTGGAATCCTATTGGATTTCCAGTCCCCAAAAAGCTGAAGTTCTTGGGAAATTTTCTCATTTGCCCCTAAAAATCAGATGGGAAATGCTTCCACCATTCTTTGCTCGACATGGTGCATCACCATCCTGGAGCTTCATTGGCATCCCACATCTCCATCCTGAATCCAGCCTCTACATCCTGCATCCCACTCCTGCAGCCTGGGTTCTGCATTCCATTTCTTCTATCCTAGAGCTGTGCCCTCCAACTGCATCCTGCTTTTGCATCCCACACCCATCCCCTGGATCAGAATCCTGCATCCCAAATCCTTCATCTGCACCATCAGCCCTGCACCCCATGTCCTGCATCTGCACTCTTCATCCCACATCCTGCACCATGCATCCTGCAGCTGCATCCTGCATCCCAAATCCTGCATCTGTGCCCTGTGCCCTGCATTGCATGCCCTGCACCTGAACCTCTCATTCCACATCCTGCCCTGTGCATCCCACTTCTTGCATCCTGCATCTGCATCCTGCATCCCAAATCTTGCATCTGCACCACATCCTGCATGGGCAGCCTTCATCCCACATCCTTCACCTGCACCTTCATCCTGCCCCGCCTACTACGCCTGCACCTTGCACCATCCCTTGTCCTGAGCCTGCACCCCAAACTCTGCCTTTGCATCCCACATCTTCCCACCTCCTGCATCCCACATCTCCATCCCATATCTCCATCCCCCCTCCTGCATCCCATATCCCCATCCCATA